>CM068370.1:495227405-495609905 GCA_034769895.1 Magicicada septendecula
TCCCTTACGG
Organism: Magicicada septendecula; assembly: GCA_034769895.1. Classification (NCBI taxonomy): domain Eukaryota; kingdom Metazoa; phylum Arthropoda; class Insecta; order Hemiptera; family Cicadidae; genus Magicicada; species Magicicada septendecula. The sequence continues at coordinate 495,227,416 of CM068370.1, forward strand.
GGTCTTCCCACACTTCTCTGTGAGTCGTCGTCGTCGTCGTCGTCGTCATGCTTTACGGGGTAGGCTAGTAGCCTGTTCCAGTCTCAATGGAAGTCATCCAACCATCCCTTACGGGGTCTTCCCACACTTCTCTGTGAGTCGTCGTCGTCGTCGTCATGCTTTACGGGGTAGGCTAGTAGCCTGTTCCAGTCTCAATGGAAGTCATCCAACCATCCCTTACGGGGTCTTCCCACACTTCTCTGTGAGTCGTCGTCGTCGTCGTCGTTGTCATGCTTTACGGGGTAGGCTAGTAGCCTGTTCCAGTCTCAATGGAAGTCATCCAACCATCCCTTACGGGGTCTTCCCACACTTCTCTGTGAGTCGTCGTCGTCGTCGTCATGCTTTACGGGGTAGGCTAGTAGCCTGTTCCAGTCTCAATGGAAGTCATCCAACCATCCCTTACGGGGTCTTCCCACACTTCTCTGTGAGTCGTCGTCGTCGTCGTCGTCGTCATGCTTTACGGGGTAGGCTAGTAGCCTGTTCCAGTCTCAATGGAAGTCATCCAACCATCCCTTACGGGGTCTTCCCACACTTCTCTGTGAGTCGTCGTCGTCGTCGTCGTCGTCGTCATGCTTTACGGGGTAGGCTAGTAGCCTGTTCCAGTCTCAATGGAAGTCATCCAACCATCCCTTACGGGGTCTTCCCACACTTCTCTGTGAGTCGTCGTCGTCGTCGTCGTCGTCGTCATGCTTTACGGGGTAGGCTAGTAGCCTGTTCCAGTCTCAATGGAAGTCATCCAACCATCCCTTACGGGGTCTTCCCATACTTCTCTTCTCTCTTGGATGATAGTCATCGCCTCTTCTATGTCTATGCTCTATCCTTCTATGTCAACTGTCTATGCTCTTCTCGTTGGGGGTGGCCAGCATATTTTATTGGTGTTTATTAGCGGTCCAAACACGTTTTTTTACTGCTCCAAAACCTCTTATAATACCCCGTAGTGGTCTACTAATAACGTATATAGCCTATCATCAGTATAAGCAAAGATTTGCACAGACTTGGTGCATATGGTTCCTGCTTTACTGGGGTAAAGAAGATACCCTCTTGTATCTGGTAAAGAAGATACTCCCTCCCTCTTAGATTCTCCCTGTCGTAGACCGCTGTAAACTTCAAACTTCAAACTTGGTTCGATATAAAGAAGAAAACTTATCGTTCAAGTATTAGTAAGCTTGGGGGAGAAGATATTTAGCCTTTGCTGCTGACAAGGGAGAGAATGGATTAAGGAAATGCTTACGTAAGATAGCCTACACAAACTTTCAAAACTGATACACTTACGACGTTTGATTAGATCTAAAATAAAATTAAAAGTATCAAAAGTAATACCAGTCGACATCACTGTTAGAAAGCTAACAAAAACATAAAGTATAAACTGTTTTTAACGAATATCAAAAGTAGAATGTTAGTAAAACAGTACCAATAGCGTTGAGCAAAATAAGACGCCTATTCAGTATTGCACTAAAACAAGAAATTGAGACACAATAAAATTATGTTAAAAGCAAAGGCGCCGATTATACCGGTAGCGACGGCGACGGGCCGAGCCTTTCCCTTCGAAACAATTCCGACGGTAGTCCAAACCATAAGTGTCTGTTTACCGAGTCTATCGCATGACAACGGCGACGCGAAAAACATTTAAATACACAACGAACTTGCAGAAAATCCGTTTCATGGAAAACGTAAAGCAAAACGTTATCCTCTGTGTTTTAGTGACATCGAGTATAAAATCTACGCAGGCTATTGGTAGACCTAAGTGCGATGATCGTTACCGTAAATAATGGACAACGAACGTGTAACAAGAGAGCGTGGTGTTGTTGATAAACGTTTGCTATGTCAAGAAAACGCTGACTACACAATTAAGTAGGGGACCTCAATACTACACATTGCCCCATAAGTTTACTTTGTTGACTACAGTGCGGGCGACAGTATACGGCAAAAGCAAACACTACGATAACGAAGCTACTGTAATACGTACGAAATATATTGTGTAAAGTAGGCTATAGCTCGAAGACTGGACTCTTCATTTTTCCTCAGGACCAATTCTTATAATTTTATAAACAGATTTTACGAGTTGTTTGGTTCTAAATGTTTTGGCGTTTCTGACGCGTGCGTTAATTGTTTTCTTAACGCTACAACTAAGTACGTTATTTACCAAATGTTTGTGACGCGTGCGTTAATTGTTGTCTTAACGCTACAACTAAGTACGTTATTTACCAAATGTTGAGTGATTGTCATTATTAGATTAAGAAGCACCCAGCAGACAGGGCCACCGCTACCATAATATGTGCAAAATGTGCACCGCACACGGGTGACCATACCAAAGGGGCGGCCGTAGACTGCCAAATTCATCAGCAGATATTGTAAAACAAATTAAAACAATTAATACCGAGTAGGGATAGGTATATGACATTAACGTTTACTGAGTTGTTCTTGATATTTGTTTTGTTAGCATTGCCGCAGTGTACTGACTCAGGAATTGTTGCGCGACATTTATATCTGAGTTATACCTGCGGTCCCTTTGTGGTTTTGTAGACAGGCGCGTGCATGTTGACGCTGGCAGAATATAAAGTACCTACCCGGTAAGATAAGAAATTATTTATGTTTTGTTTTAACGAGCGGGAGCCTTTAGGACTGTCAACTTGTATTCAAAACAGCAACAGTTTGTAAGCGGTAACAGAAATGTGTCAGTTATCCTTAAGACGTTTCCAAGCACGGTCTTGTTTTTGGTCACGGTCTGGCGGTGTAATTCTGAGACGTGTCGTGTTTGTATATCATTATGATATCATTAAATTTGTATATATTCGTAATATCATCAAAATGTGTCTGACAGAAAAACGAAACGGTTGTCGGCTTTCAATATAAACAAAAAAGAAAGGCGAAAATTGAACAACAACAGAAATTAAGTGGTGCCATAGAAAAATGTTTTGCTGATACTAGTGAAAGCGAAACTAAACGTCCAAAAACTAATGAGAATGAAGGTGTAAATGTTGATGCTTCAACTTCAAAACAATTTGAATTTGAAGAAAGTGAGAAAGTGAGGGAGGAAGAGGCTGAGAAACGGGACAGTCCTTCAGCAAGGGATATTATCTGTATCAATTTGTAATTAAAATGATATTAAATAGTGTAAAAAAGTAGGGATATGAGAAGTACATTCAGGAGGGCGGCAAGCACCGTAGCGGCGGACCTGCCAGCAGAAGAGCGTGCAGTATCGCGACACATACTGGTGTGCCGTAACTATTTACGGCCACGCACGAATCTGTCATAATCGAATTTTGGCATAGATGCTTTCTTTGGATTGTGGACACTCTCGCCACCTATGAGACGTTACTGTAACATAGGAACTTGTTTGTCGCTATCTGTCAGAGACTTCGGACAACTTAACTTTTCGGTCCCGCTGCTTGGAGCGCTGTCTGTCGTTGAGTAGAGTGAGCCTGCGGTAGTCGGTTGGTTGGTTATCAGCTGTTGAGGCTGCCAGCTGTTTTTGGTTCAGGTCAGCTGTGTGCATGTTGCCGGCTGTTTTTTGAGTTCAGCGTCTAAAAAGTATTGTGTTTTTTTAATGCCGGGGTTGTGTAAATTTATTATGAAAGGCTAAGAAAAAGGGTAGCCGACGGGCTCTCGGCCTGGGTGAGGAAGATCAAGATGTTGTGTGTAAGTATTGGGGAACTCGGACAGCACGTGCTCTTGCACCATTGAACAGGTATGCAAAAATGAAAATTATTAAATTTTGCTTGGGATGCGCTTTCGCGCTGCTTGTTTTGGAGTCAAGTGGGGCCTGGCTGGTTCTTAACAAAAAAAAAAAAGGAACAATAGTTGCTTAATTCTGGTTTTTTTGTTACTTCACTGTATACCTGGAATCTAACATGCAGGTTTCTGCAGTCATTGCAAATTCTTGAACGCAAGTTTTTCTAAAGAAAAGTCTGTTGAACTTGACTAGCTTATGATATTTCTTTCAAATGATGAGTAGCTTCTCTCGCTGTTTGCGGTGACAGTGTATCTTATGTGCAAAACCTTTTTTTACCTACAAAAAAAATAAAAAAAATAAAAAACTTAAGAAAATGTGTTAGGAATTGGCCAGTGTGATCATAGGGCCTAGTGAAGCAAAATTCAGCCGAGTTCCTTAATGGCTCTTTGTATGATTCGGTGTGTTCATATAAATATCTTGTGTTTGAATTGTCAAAGCATGTAATGTCCAGTATACATTTTTTCCTATAATCTGTGTTGAACTTATATTGTGGCTGCCTTTGATTGGAACGTATAAATCTGATTATGAAAAGAGTTGCAGATCACCTACAATTGTAATAATACATTGCCCTGTACTAGAACTGTAATTCAGAAGTATTTCGCCTGTTAATAATATAGGACTGAACTTTTGTACAAGATGAAATTCCCACTTTGGGATTTAGTATTATTTTTAATTCTCTATCAATGTACAGTCACTGTTAAAATACTTTTGTATATGTATATGTTCATATTTATTTTAATTCTCTATCAATGTACAGTGACTGTTAAAATTCTTTTGTAGATGTATATACTCATATTTATTTTCATTCTCTATCAATGTACAGTCACTGTGAAAATTCTTTTGTATATGTATATGCTCATAATTCTACGCACACAACATATTACATTTCTGAGAGATATATGTACCTGATTATTTGATAGTTTTTTTTAATAATGGTGCACTCTGAAATCTGCAAGCCTTTGTGCTACACAAGTTTATACAAGTTTAAGGAAAATTGAGCACATGCACTTGTGAATTCCACACAGAGTATATAATCACCTATCTTATGTTTACATTATATATTCCTAATTAGATGATTCTCCTTTCTAGCGTTTGATTTAGATTTCAGAGGGCGCATGTTGTTATGTAATATAATTGTTTAAATTGTTGTGGCTCTAATAATTGTTGTAGGATAGAATTGCTTGTTAAATGGTTTATAAAATTGTTTATATTATTGAAAGTGTTTATAGTACAATCAGAGGGGGGCTGAAAAGAAAAAAAAAAGAGAAAAGACACTTATTGTTATTAAATGTTATATTTCGAGAACCTCTGGATTTACTCTTTGTACTTATTAATGTTAATATAATTATTTCCAAATAAGGAAATTCTATTTGGTGAAGGTAAAAAGGTACTGTCGAGGCTTGGTGCATGTCAATGGTGATTTTGTATACCGTGTAATAGATTTCAAATATTTTACATATTTTATATAATGCTAATAGAATACTTTCAGCCTGGATACTATGAATCATTGTAAGAAAAACAATGTAATATATTTTAGATATTTTACAGATTTTATATATTTTTTTTAATGGAATACCTTTTAAATATTACATTTTGAATACCAGGTAATATAGTTTAAATATTTCACATATTTATATATTCTAATGGAATACTTTCACAGCATGAATTTTATGAAATCTCATTGTAACAAAAACAAAATATGATAGCATCAATAAATTTGTTATTTTCGAAATTTTAAAATTGAGGTCACCTCCTTCGTCCAATTCCCTAATGGTTACCCAGCATGTGGACATTCTTCCACTAGGAGGCCTCTCCTAGTTCAAGTGAACAAATGGGCCGGTCATCAAGGTGAGTTGTAGATTTTTAGATTTGTTGTTGTTGTTGTTGTTGTTGTCAAACTTGAAAAATGTGTCAGATTTGGAAAGTTGAAAATTGTGTTGTGATGTCTTTGGTGATGAGCGGCTCACTGGGAATGCAACAGGTCGCCCGGCCGTACACAAAGGGGGCGCGCGACAGAGTGCGTGTACTACAACGCCTCACTGTGTTAAACAAAAGTGTTTTCACTTATCTGTTATAAAGAGGATAACGTACGTAAACACACTCTCGAGATTCTGTACTCTGGACAAAGTACTCGACGTCTGAATCGACTTGCAGCACACTTTCTCTTTGTGACATAAACTGAGAATAATTGAATTTCACACGATGGACGAGCAGTATAATGCTGTCGACTCAACATTGCTTCTTCTCTTCCCCCGCACGCGTTTTTCGTATGTGAACTTTCTTTTCCATCGTTGATCTGGACGTAGAAATGTTCAATGTCTGAACATTTCTAATAAGATAAGAGCAATTATCCCATTCCAAATAACACACGGGGTGGGTCGCAACGTGAAGAAATAACAGCTGACAACTTTAAGTAGGCCTAATATTAGGTTGTGTTTATGGTATTTGTAAATTGTTATAAAATATATAATTAAAATAAAAGGATATTTAAATATTTCTGTTAAATATTTAAAACGGGAAGCGGCCTACCGAGTTCCTTAATTTTGCATTTATCTTCAACACAGAGAGAGAAGACAAATTTGTCTTTAAAATAGATTGAACACTATTCATTTTACCAAATCAATGAACTAAACGCAAAAATAAGAAATACCTAAACACTTAATACACACAAAAAAACACCAGCAAGCACTTTGGAGGTTATTCACGCTACGGTCAGCTTAACGTCACTAGGTATAATTATTTAATAAATACGTACATTAAACACACTTTATTTTCAGAGTACAAAGACTTCACTGCAGATATTTTCATTGTAATTTTGCATATAGTGAGTTCCCCCTCCAAAACCCTCTGCATAGCCTAGGAGGCGCTCAGAGCTGCTTTGCACCTCCAAGCAATAGTAGCTTATATAATTTTCTGAACGAGCTACAACATCTACAAAGTGACACAGAAAGCATGATACGACAACTCAATCTAGGACAAAAAAATAAAAAAATCCAACGTCAGATCGTCGACGAAATTTTGAAGAAAGAATTTTCAACATTGTTCAGAGACATCAAGAATACGTTGAAAATTATACAATTATAGATTACCTGAAGGCTATAGGCTAGGCCTATTATTTACATTTTTAAATTTATTTGGAAATGTTGTACTTTTGAAACTTTATAGTAATGGAACTTTGTGCGATTGGAAAAATAAACATTGGAACTTTTGTCACCCAATCTAATTCACACCTATAGGACAGTACAGAGATCGCCATAGCTTTGTAAAACTTTAGTTTTGTACCTCGAAGTTCTCACAGATAGTCTCGAACTTACCTAACTTATCACCAGTAACATAATTCTTATCATAGCTAATATAATTTCCCAAATAGATAAATTACATGGGATAAATTACATCCCTGTTTAACCAAATAGATAAAATAGTTAACTACAATACAATTTGATTATAAATTATTATTTTTGTCCTTATTGGTTCCTTGACTCGAAATCCCATTACCTTCGTTTGTGTAATGGATATTTTCATATTGTATTGTTTGCATATCTGATGAAGCTTAAAAACAGATTTCTGTAAAGCAAATTCGGTAGGCCTATGTTGAATTAAAATTAAGTCATCAGCAACCAACAGCATATTCAAATGTTTGTCTCGTGATATCAATTCCTAGAATCAGTAGGCTTATTATTATTATTAACGGAACAGTGTTTTTATATAAACACTGTTTCGTTTATATCTGATAGTTCTTCTTGCTACCACTATGGTGTGCGCTACTATTGACATGCGTTTTTCGTTTGTTTTTTTTGTGTGTGCAGAGCCTTACGAAATAAGTGATCATTTTTGGTCATAAGAACTATGAGTTCGGTGTGTTAATTTCTGTCGCTCGTATCGTGTGTCCATCTCCTTTTTAAATATATATATAACATTTTTATAAATATGTATTTTTATATGCCAGCGTTGCTCAGTGATAGGTTGGTGACATTAAAGACAGCAGCCGATCCTGGTCTTAATGCTTGAGAGAAAATAATACATCTAAATATCGGTATGGAAAACCATACATGACTTCCATGTTCTAAAATTTATATTTAAAATCATTTTCAAAATGAAATATTTCCATAGAAACTACTTCTTTCTTCTGCCTTAACCACACTACTGTGCTCACTAATGTATACCACCTCACGTTAGCCCACTCGATTTTCAATGATGATGACAGTCGATGACACTGCCAAAATGTCTGGTTTGCAGAAAACATTGGACCACGACTAAACAGCCCGGGAAGAGATTTTAACAACAAACTACTTCTTTGTCGCTGATAACGAAGAACACATAACAAATTATCCCCTCCCCTATCATTTTCATTTATAGAAAATTACCCCCCTTTTCAACTACCCTTTTCATTTATAGATATTTCATCTACCTTTCGACAGTGGATTATTATGACCTTTTTCCAGGATACTTTATTTATCAAAATTAAGTAATTTACTCTTGTTAAAACGTAAAACGTTGCCCTAAAACTACCCCTTTCCCTTAACCGATCTTCACCAGAATCAATATGCCTTTCATTTCTCTACAACTCAGCCATGTATCCAAAAAATTATTTGATTCTGTTTGAATTTGCGGCAGTTATCGTTCGCCATAGAAAAAATTCTACGTACAGACACTTTTCGAAAATGACTTTTCTTCATGTTTTGAGGGTAGTACAATCAGAATCAGCTCTTATGTCGAACACGATTTTTTTCGCGATCACCATACTTCCATTTTCTTACGGAACATGGAAGTAAAAATTAGGAAACTATGTACACGCAATAACATGTTTATGTACAACTGTACCCGGCTCTATGTGTACTCGTCGTCAATTCGGAACATACAACACATTGAAAAAAAAAACATATTAACAAACCCTTCTATGACACAACAAAACTAAAACTACACTTTAAAAATGTCAAAACTGAGTAATAACAATTTAATTTGATTCCATTTTTCATCACATTGTGTACAGTTCACAATGCAACCGCGATGCATTGTGAATTGTATTGACCTCACTGTTTACAGAATTCAGTGACGTAAATTAATTTTGTATTATGTAACCGCGACACATGCATTGTTATTGTACACTTTATTATGTATACATTGCAACGGAAACGACATTTCATTAATGTCCGTTGTACGAGTGTGCCTTCCGGGTTTACACCGATGTTGTATGGACTACATTCTAGGGGAAAAGACACGATAAAGACACGACATCATGGTAACTCAAATACAGTAGAACAGTATACAGTAGAGGTGTCGATCAGGATTGAACGAATGATTTTAATCGAATCATTTAGGTGATCGACTGATCGAATCAATCTTTTAAAAGAAGAGTCGGTCAGTAATACCGTCACTGGCGAACTATCTGAGATAGTTCACACAATCTTCGCTAGGTGCCACTCGACGACTTTCTAATCAATCTCGGTCTGGTCTCGGTCAGTAGGTGATTCGATCAGTTGGTTTGTCTGCACCATTTCGATCTCGCTCATTTCAATCACTTACTGATTCGATCAGTAATCGAGTTACCACAGGAAGTTTTCAGTAGATGTCTCTGGCTTTCATTTCAATCTCAACTCGGTCATTTCGATCAGTTAGCTAAGTTACCCTCATCTGCGGTTCGAAACTCGAGCTTTTAGTTATTCAGTACACAACGGCTTTGTGCGCCTAACGCTTTCTATCTAGTTCTTTGTTCAGAGTTAGGAGTAAACGTGAATATTTTACTAATGGACTGGTGGATTTAATTTTCTTTTCTTTTACTTTTTTTTTAGAGTGGACAATATTTAACTAATTTAAGAAGTTACTTAACATTTTTGTATTTGATTGTGACAGATCAAATCTCTATAAACAACTGATTACTGCAAAGTTATATAATTAATATTAAACAAGCGTTTTAATACATTGTTGAATTATAGTTAATTAATTATAATTATTAAATTATTTAATAACTTTTAAATTATTTATCTTGGTAAAATTATGTAATGTAATAAGGCAATATTCGATTTTTCAGCAATGACATACTTTATAAACTGTAAAAAAGCGCCCCAAATAACCTCTAGCAGTGTGAGGCATAAGTATTTGAAAACAGAGCGTACGAATACTGGTTTAAAAGTAAGCGTTACAAGTAAACGGTATTTGTAACGGTTACATTTGTAACTGGTACTTTCAAATTCTGGTTTAGCACACCTCTAAGTTTCGTTCCGCAAGCAGATTCCGCTAGATGCCTCTGGCTTTCATTTCAGTCTTGGTCAGTGATTCGATCAGTCGCCATGTTTGTCATTCGTTTCCATCTCGGTCACTTACTGATTCGATCAGTGATCGAGTTACCACAAGCAGTCTCCGCTAGACGCCTCTGGCATTTCGGTCATTTCATTCAATTTCGAATAGAGCAGTCGCCATTTTTTGTGAACATTGGAAAGTGAAATAAGCAATACGTGGTTTTTAAATGAAATAAACATTAATTATTTATGATTCTGGATCTTTTTATTTGTCTGTCTTTATTAAAAAAAAAAACGGAATAGACGACTCTCGCTCATGTTTGTTTTCAGTTTCAAAAATATGTGTGTGTGTGTGTGTGTGTGTGTGTGTGTGTGTGTGTGTGTGTGTGTGTGTGTGTGTGTGTGTGTGTGTGTGTGTGTGTGTGTGTGTGTGATCATTCATGTATCAGAAATTTATATAATAACTGAAATAATGTAGTCCTGTTAGCGAACCTAATATAACTGAATTTTTATAGGAACTTTATTGACATAAAGAGTACAAACGTTAAGTGAACGCGGTCAAGTGATCGAATTCGCCCACCTCTAGTAGGCCTATACAATAACAGCCGAACACAAAGTGTCTGTAGGGCAGTGAGACAAGCACCTTATTACAGCGTTGTTGTATGCACGGAAACGGTTAGTCCTATTACGGTAGTAATAGTCTGAACAATAGACTACCCGATAGGCTACTTGTTTCAGGTAGAAGCAAGATCCTTGAGAGAGGAATAGAAACGTTTTTAGAAAACGTTTCTAAACGGTATTTAGAAATAATTTTGAAAAAGTTTCACGCCAAGCTATAGGAAAATGGAGATAGTTTTTCCATATGGGAACCACAGATATCGAGGATGGTACAAAAGGTCCGTTAACTTCTATAACGGATGACAACGTTGAATACGTTTACCAATTTTTGCTTGCAAACAGGCGAATTACTAGAGCTAGGAATTTTAGGTGCTGCACCTTAATTTTTTTTTTTTTTTGCTATTAAAATGCCCAAATTAGCTTGTCTTGCAAAGAAAACTTTAAATAAACACTCCTAACTGTGTTTTGGTTGCACGTTTTCTCAATGTCAACGCCTTTTTGCACTTTTTTTACCTTTTTTTGGCTCCTTTCTCGCATTTTATTCCTATAATAATTAAACAAGGAACACCAAATGTGTGCGGCATCACCGCATCTACTATATTTTATATTAGATGAAACCACTGATAGGTAGATGAGATATTTTCTAAACATTTTCGTAGCACCTTTAAATGGACAGCAAGTAAAACCCATGCTGTTGAAAACGTACTTTCTGAACAAAACAGACAATGCCAGTGTGATGCGAGGTTTCAGCAACGCATGTATTGTGTTGTGACCTGAAGGAATAGAATATGATCGAGTGTGGCTAGTACTTACGCACCAAGCACCTTACATGTTATTGGCTATTGCTAACCTGAAACCTATGTACTCTAATCCAAAACATGTAACCTGGATTGCATCGAGTTTGTGAGGCACCAAAAGATGAATATTCATATGCAAATTAATTCTGTCTTGCTTTAAGAAATTGCTGAAAAAGGCTCCTGCTAGGATACAAAAGTATGTTGAAATTACAAGACTTCCTCTTCCAACTTCCCCAATTCTCACTAGATGGGGTACTATTTCTGGATTTGTGACTTTAATAACATTGTGTTCTGGGACTTGTTTTAGGCAGACTTTTTAATACATGAGTGAATTTTGAGTCCTTATATGTGATGTAATTGGTTTTGGTACTGTTTGTATGAATATTTACATTTGAAATTTGCACCTTTTTCAGCTAAATTAAAGCACCTTTTTTGCACCTTTGTTACCAAAATTTTGCACTTAAAATTCCTAGCTCTACGAATTACAGTGTAAAATACTGCGGACGAATTGGGTCTAGCCATGGCCGGCTCTAGTAGAAGGCCGGAATATTAAACGTGGCAACGTTGCGTCTCAGGCCTATAAGCATAGTGTAATAAATAGCTAAAGTAAACATTTTATATTTTTATTTAATTTCATAGCATTACTAAAATCATGAGTAGGCCTATTTATAGCTAAATCTAAATTATAGGTCTGTGCACACTTAGTACTATACGTTTAAATTGAAGTAATTAGTAAATTAGTGTTAGTCGTAATGAATTAAATTTGTTCGAATTATTGAATTCGTATCATATGAATGAGTTAATTAGTTTATTTCTTAAATGATATAACACTATTTTCCATAAAAAACTTTTAATTTCCAAAAAATTAAAAATTATTGAAGTACATAAATTAAGAGTGTCTAGTCGGCCTCAAATATCAGCTGGTTCCAAGTGTTGCCACGTTTAATATTCCGGCCTTCTACTAGAGCCGGTCATGACAGCCTGTGGAAGTGTGCACTACATCATCTCTGAGCGTCTGCAACGTCCAAAACATTTGCGCCCATCATCCGGCACAGGTCACAAAGGAACTCCTTAAAACATTTGAGCGGAATGAGTAGGAAAACACTCCTTACAGTTCCACGACCTTGAGGTTTGTGATTTACATTTGTTCGGCCCCATGAAAGAGGAGGTCCGTGTGAAGCAGCACCAATATCACATCGGTTGTTGGACTGGAATTTCTGAGCAACGGCATCGAAAAACTCGGGTCACGTTATGATAACTGTTTAAATAAAAGTGGAAATTTTGGACCAAAAGTAGATCTTAAATTGTACTTTCAGACAAATAATGAAAATTCATAAGCATTCCACACGTTGTTTTTTTTTTGTGTTAGTGCACCTAAATTGTTCACTGTTCCTCGTATCTTTTTTAGTATGAATCACCCTTCCCCGGTCTACCATATAGGCTAATTTTTTTGTTTCAGTAAGCGACCCGGTTTTTCATTCTAAAATATAGGAGACAATGAAAATAGCCTGCAGAAGGCCCTCTATGAATTACAGCAGATAATCAGGTATGGTCTGGAAATTTCTGTTATCAAAACAAAGTACATGGCTTTAAAAGGTTGCTTTCCTGTAAGGTGTAAACTAGTACTGAGTGATCAACTAATTGAGCAAATGATTTCATTCAGGTTCCTTGGATGTGACTTGCTTTATGTTGGTGAGATAAATGTAGCGAAAAAATAGACAAATTTAATCACATGTGTGGAACGATAAGAAGAACACTGAATGGAAAGGTCAGAAGAGACACTCTTTTGAAATTTTATAAAGTGATGGCAGTAACGTGCGGACTTTATGCCAGTGAAACTTGGACAGTGAACGCAAAAAGCCAAAGCCGGATACAGGCTGTTGAAATGAGATCTTTACGATCAGTACTGGGAGTATCACGGAGGGACCGGCTAAGAAATGACGATATAAGGAACATCCTTGGAATATATAACCTAAACGAAAGGCTAAAGCAATACAGACAGGATTGGACAGACCATGTTGAAAGGATGCATAAGAACAGGATACCAAAACAAATTTTGGTTTCTCCAACTTCTTCATGCTTGTTTGCTAAACTGCTAAATGTCAAGTTCTGGACGAGGCCTTTCAGTGTTTCCGCCATTTACAAGCCCTAAATCGCGACCAACTGGTGGAAACACTGAAAGGCCTCGTCCAGAACATGACATTTAGCAGTTCAGAAAACAACACGACGAAGTTGGAATTACAGAGACTGGTAATTCAAACAATAAGATTAAAAATGTTGGTTTATAATCCGAACGGACGACGGGATATTGGAAGACCAAAGAAAAAAAGATGGTCGGACTAATGATAAAGTGCACAAGGCATCAGGCTCCATAGCCCAAAAGAAGAAGAAGAAGAAGAAGAAGAAGAAGAAGAAGAAGAAGAAGAAGAAGAAGAAGAAGAAGAAGAAGAAGAAGAAGAAGAAGAAGAAGAACAACAACAACAACAACAACAACAACAACAACAACAACAAGAACAAGAACAACAACAACAACAACAACAACAACAACAACAACAACAACAACAACAACAACAACAACAAGAATCCCTAACTACAGTCACTCTATTAACCAATAACGTAATATAAAAGGCGTGAAGCGATCGTATTATTCGTGTTAAGCCAGTACTCGCTAACCAGTGCAACATGGGAAATTTTCGAATAGTGTATAAATAATGTACCGGTACCATGATATGATATAAATAACACAGCTGCACCGGGCTACGTGTCTCTTCGTGTTGCAGTTACGTGCTCGGAATCCAATGAAATGTGAAGTTAGTTACAAATACACTCTTGATAACGCGGTCGTGCGTTTATGAACAATTCATTGTTTACGTAACTATGAATCCAGGTGTTCCGAGAAATTTTATTGGACTTGTCCTCCACCTCTCACTCTCTCTCTCTCTCTCTCTCTCTCTCTCTCTCCATTTAACTATATCTATCTCTCCCCTTATTTATCTATCTATCTATCTATCTATCTATCTTTCTTTCTAAACCCTTCTTCAATCGAACTTTCTCGCTATCACAGTTTGTATTAGTTTCCAATGGTTCACACTTTAAGAAAGTTATGACCATACAACCATGCTGGGTGTGGGGAGACACACGGCAGTGCAGGCCGGAAGCGAAGAAGATGGAGGCAGAGTAGCGCGCGCGCGCGCGCGTGTGTTGCCATATAGATGAAAGTGCTATAAATGTTATAGATGTGGGCGGCCAAGACAGGGACGAATAACGCATGTCGCCAAAGTTGGAGGGAGGTGATGACAGAGAGGCGTCAAGGTAGGGTGGGGGACACAAAGAAAGGGTTAAATACTAGGTAAGTAGTTAAGGAAAAAACTTAAAATGTTATGTGATCATCAAGGATGGCAGGTGCTCAGAACATGCAGCACGGTTCTCCGTCAAGAAGTTAATTTTGTTATTAGTTTTCTCAATTACAATTTCGTAACTTTTAGAACGTACAATTTAAAGGACTGAAGCCGACGGAAAAAATAACCACCGGTTAGTAATAGGTGAAATATTAAGAAAGGTTGAAAGACCTCATAACAGAGACGAAAACACAAACGAAGTACGTGGGAACTGAACATACAAAATGGGATATTAAACTAAGGAAACAATAAACGTTGCACCTTCAAAGGTCTAAAGTATAAATGATAGGAATGAGTGAAGATTAAAATGCAGTGTGTTATTTACTCAGCACAATAAACTTATCAACGTATAAGTATAACTTCGTTTCTGGATTTGTCAGTTCCCTGTTCTTTAAATAATATGCAGTTAGACTTTAAAACAGTCACTGTTCTATTATCACATGTATCAAACAAAACCTTACATGCTGGTAAGGTACAGTTACTATTTAAAGTAACTTTACAATGAATACATGAACTTACATACAGTGATATTTTGTATCATAGTGAGAATCGCAAAAACAATTCTACAATCACCAAACGACGAAAAACATTTCGTCAAAAGTGAACACTGGGAGTGGGGATTCCCCCAAATCCCCACCGCCGCGCCGTGGAACCACGCCTGTGGAGATGACAAATGGATACCGAGGGTTGCAAACGTAGTAGTACCCTTTAGAAAGAAAAAGAGGGTGACCTCGAAGATCCTTGAAAGATGAAGTGAACGAGGTGGGGATACAAAAACAGAGATATGCCAAGGCGAGTGAGGAAGCGACAGTTATGAAAATACTCATTAAAATGTGTAACTTTTAAATCTGTTTTGGGGATTAGGTTATTGATTAGTTATTGTAAATGTTGTATTTCTGTGTTTTAGGGTAAGTAACGGTATGGTGTATTATTTTGTAGACTTGTAATTATTTTCTATATAAATTGAGTATTTTTTTCTCTAAAAGAAAATATTTTGTGTACATATCTTTAGCAAATCACGTATCTCACATTTGTGTAAAGGACTGTAAATGTTTCGATTTTGTAATTAGCTCGATATCGAAATGTAGCCTACGAGAGTTATTCAGAAAGTAAGTTCCGTTTTTAAATATTGCCGCGGTATCGATGCCGTCACGCTGTTGCGCATGCGCGGACCTCACACCAAGCGAATATCGCCTTTTTACTTCCATGTTCCATAAGGAAATGGAAGTATGGTCATGGCGAAAACAATCGTGTTCAAGATAACGGGAGATTCTGATTGTATTACCCGCAAAACATGAAAAAAAGTCATTTTTCGAAGAGTGTCTGTGTGTAGAATTTTTTCTATGGCAAACGATAACAGCCGCAAATTCAAACAGAATCAAATAATATTTTGCATACAGCACTGAATTGTAGAGGATTCAAGGCCTATTGTTTTTTGGTGTAGATCGGTTAAGGGAAAGGAGTAGTTTACCTGCAACGTTTTACGTTTTAACAAGAGTAAATTGCTTAATTTTGATAAATAAAGTATCCTGAAAAGAAGCTCATAATAATCCACCGTATAAAGGTAGATGAAATATCTATAAATGAAAAGGGTAGTTGAAGGGGAGGGGGTAATTTCTTTAATAAATTAAAATGGTAGTTGATGATGGAGGAAGTAAATTTTATAAGTTTTATATGTGTAATACGTTAATGACAACAAAGAAGTAGTTTCTATGGAAAAATTTCATTTCACTTTAACAAAATTCTAAATTTTTCATTTTAATTTAAATCACGTATGAGTGAGAATATATCGTTCCTGGGACGCAAGCACATCTCAATGTAATGTTTACTTTTCCACAGTTTTATTATTGTGATTACCGCAATAAATAGGCCGGCAGGACACACACACACATACAAAATTCGCGTTATTTCTGGCCTCACTCATGTTTATTTTATTATGTTTGCACGCTTTTTAAATGGAAAGTGCCGAAACCCACACCAACACAACGCGTGCAAGCCGAAAAGGTGGACATCGATTTGCTTCCTGTGGATCGCTGGGCAGTGTTGTTGTATTAAAGCAATTAATACAATCTGTGTACTTATTTTTATTATGATATGAGAATTATAAACTAATATGTGCATGTGCGTATGTATGAAAAATATATAAATAATTTTCTCCTTTGGAAAATTGTTTGCCCCTCCTTGAAAACATTTTGACCTCCCTGATGACTAGTTATTTACTAGCCTGTGTGGAATATAGCGTTATGACATGGATCAGAATGGTGGGTGTTAAACAGGAGACACAAACATATTAAGGAAGAAATGTTTTACTGAGAAATTTATAATTATACGGGTGAACAGAATAGTCGTTCAGGAAATCAGAAGACAAATGGAAAGAAAGAAATCAACACTCAATTTAAAAAAAAAAAATGACTAGTATAGTATTGACAGGAAAGACTTTGATAACACTATAGACATCCCTCGGCCCCTCGCAGCGAGAGTCCAATTTCATTACAGGAATCAGATCGCAGCTATCTTTAGCTAGCTCTTCGTCTTAATCCACCTGACATGGTGGTACTATTTTAGCTGATACGTAATTTCTTCAGAACTCAAGCATCCACTTATTTAATTAATATTTAAATGATTTTAAATATAAATTTTAGGACATGGAAGTCATGTATGGTTCTCCATACCGATTTTTAAATATGAGAAATCCTTCCTTGGTGGCCAACGACGTGTCAAGCAAGCTGTTAATACATGGTTCAAATCGCAGGCGTGAAATTTCTACGACGAACGTATACAACGCCTGGTGCCTCGCTATGAGAAATGTTCCAAAAATGACGAAAACTATTTAGAAACTATGTAGTTTACGGTAGTTTAAGAAGTTAGTTTAAGGTTTCAGGTTTAAAGTTCAAGTAGTAATAAAAATGTGCTTCGTAGGCTTACACGGCCGGAATCAATATTCTTAAATTCATTAAATACAGTCTCCAGATCGCATTTAAGATTCAATTGAAATTTAAAATATACCTTATTTTGATCCGTCTTGCGATCTTGTAGTTTATTATACAGGTTGCAATGTTAGGCATATACAGGTTGCAATGTGATGATTGTGACAAGTTTTACATCGGTCAAACGGGGAGGAGATTTATTGACAGGTTTAAAGAATATTTACCAAAAAGGATATCAGATCGGCCAAGTCTAATTTTGCATTACATTTAATAAACGAAAACCACAATTACACTGGATTCACGGAAAATATGGTACTCATGCACGTTAGCAACAAAGGTCGTTTTATGGATGCGTTAGAGGAATTTGAAATTTACAAAGCATCCAAAATCCATAAAGAATGTTTGCTCAATGACCAGCTTTCGTTTAAATCAAATACGCTGTATGATACCATATTGAAGATAAACAGCGAACTTTGCAATCAGTCCAGTTGAAATGTGACAGTCGGGCAGTGCGCACTGTCTTCGATAGTTATGTGTTTACGGTTTTTAATTATGTTATTTGTAACAGTTGTGGTTGTGTTATTTGTCTGTGTGTGTATGTGTTTTTAATTATTTCGCCGACGATTCCTATATAACAGGAAGAAATTTTTAACTAAAGATGGGAATTTATTCCCGAAACATGTAGTGAAAAAATAAACTACAAGATCGCAAGACGGATCAAAATAAGGTATATTTTAAATTTAAATTGAATATTGTCAAAATTCTTCCCGGGCTGTTTGACCGTGGTCCGCATTGTTTACTACAAACCCAGACGTTTCGGCAGTGCCATCGACTGCCGTCATCAGTGAAAATCGAGCATTCCGAAACGTCTGGTTTTGCTCCGAAACATCCAATAGTTCCGAAACATTGGACCACGGCCAAACAGCCCGGCAAGGAATTTTAACAACAGTAATAAAAATGTTTTGTAAATATATTCTTAGTTTCTTTTAATGCCCCATCGGAACTTACTTTCTGAATAGCGTTCGAACAAGAGTATTTTGGTAGGTAAACAAATAACAATGCGACGTACCATAACTGACGAGTTCTATAGCACTTAATACAACAGACACAGACGCCGTATCAGGAGTGAAACTGTCGTTGGTATACATCTTCCAATAACGGAATCTGGGTCACGTGACCCAAGACGAAGCTTATATTTTATAACTTACAAGGGAACGTTATACACATTACCCAGGAACAGCTCTACGATAGTTTTATATGTTCTTTTAGTTCCTACTCTGTACTATTAATTTTCTACACAGCTATAAGTTAGTCTGCCGACTGAACACAGAATTATTAGCCTCGTAGAAAGTAACGTTACTACTGTGAGTTATTCCAGAACAAGCAGTTTATTATACTATCACTAGTATGCTCCCTGAGTTATATGAATATGAATTACGGCGTTGTATATAATCAAAATGACCTTAATACAAAAAATCAGATTAATACAAAAAAGATAATATTTTCAAAATTACTGACTTAATAAAATGATAAATATTTATATATTATATTTTACAATTAATTATAAAACACATTTATATACACATATAAAACAATAAATTTAGTCTTCATATAAACAGCTGTTTTGAACAACTGATTTAAAATTTTGAATTTAGCAATTTATATCTGATGATAATATTAATTATTAATAATAATATAAAATTCCTTTTTAGTCTGATACCCTGCTGAATTTTCACAATTTTTTTTAAATTTTCATCTATTTTTTGGGGCTCGGGTCCAATAATTTTTTTATTTCAAAAACCTAACATTACGCTCATATGTTAGTTGTAATTCACTTTAATTTAATACCCCACATGAATTTTTGCGACTTTGTCAAAATTTTCAACCACTTTTTTGGGCCCTGACGTCCAGAAATTTGGAATTTTCAAGAATGAACACTATATTCAAACTATGGTTTAAATTCACTTTAATATTGTTACGTAATACGGAAGACGTGTTACACCATTACGCAACGTCCTACACGTTTCTCGGCTATCCCAGCAGAACCAGCTGTAACGTGATCCTTAACAGGCTTTAACGAGATTCTTCCAGACTCACCGGTCCGCGCGCGCTGTGTTCAAGGCCGCAAGCAATTACGCTCTAGCGTTGACGCGTATTATGGATTATTCTGGAATATCAGCGGGGTATAAATATAACCGTTCAGCCACGCTTATGTTTGCAGTTTTAGAAGCGATTTATTCCAGTGCGGTTCGGAGTACTGTGGCGAAGTGTCATGGGTTTTATAATTGTACGAGACTCTATTAGTTGACATTATTATTGCGCGTGAACAATTTTTATTTGATTTGTTGTAAGATACTATCTTGGTGATTACGAACTGTTTAATTGTGATAATTAAAACTGATTATTAGTGATTTCATTGGTGTGCCTTGGTATTTTGTTTTCCACTGTACCGTACGACGATCAGTAGACCGTCGTAACAATATGATATTCCACACGGTCTTTTGCATGAATACTTTTCAGGATACTTTATTTATCAAAATTAAGTAGGCCTACTTTATTCTTGTTAAAACATAAAACGTTGTAGGTAAACTACCCCTTCTCCTTAACTGATCTTCACCAACTCAGTGACCGATTAAGGGGACATTAACCGATCCTCTATAACTCAGGCACATTTGCAAAACATTATTTGATTCTCTTTGAATTTGCGGCAGTTATCGTTCGCCACAGGAAAAATTCTAAACACAGACACTTTTCGGAAAATGACTTTTCTTCAGGTTTTGAGGGTAGTGCAATCATAATCAGCCCTTATTTCGAACACGATTTTTTTTCGCCATCACCATGCTTCCATTTCGTTATGGAAAGTGGAAATTAAAAAAGGAAGGTATCAAAATGGAAACGGATAAAGCAGAGTTCCAGTGTAAAATATTAAATAAACAGCTAGATAGCTAGCTAGTTAATGCGCTACCCACTAACCACTAAACAGAGAGAAACTTTCAGGTCAGGAATAAATAATGTATCACAGTATAAATATAAAATTGCACTCAGCCAGATTTGCAGTTAATGTGCAGTAATTCGCTCCAATAGGGAGTTGTAAATGAACTCTCAGAGTTGGTTAAACAAACTGCACATGTCCTGAAATAACACAGAACGTACGTATATTTGTAACAGCCGCGATGATTCATTATTAACGAGTCTTTGAATTATGGAAAACTTTAATGGAAACCTCAATTTCAATCTATTAACGAACGATGACAGTAAACAATAATATTATTCAGCGTGACCCTTATTCAATTACATATAGAATTATACGCTTTAATATTAAAATAACGTCAACATTTACATGTAGGCTACACGTATGTACGCGAGCAAACGAGCAAAACGAGTGCTCAGTGTTAACTCAGACGTTTCGCATTTTTCTATCTGTCTGTCTGTCTATTTGGAGTGTGTTTCACTGTAACGACAACTCGTTTAAGGTTTCCCTTTCCCAAGTGGAAGTGTGATATATATATATATAGCCAATATAGACTACTACCATTAGAAATTGTAAAAATGCGATTGTACACTTCTGAAAACTATGGAACGACCAAACCATGGGACCAATCCCAGAGCGTTGCCGTGTGTAGCACATCACCAACTAGGCCTACGTAACAATCAGAAGAAGACAGAGGCGTAGCCAGGGGGTGGGCAAGGGGGCAGCCGGCCCGGGCGGCGTAGCCAGGAGGGCGGCAAAGTCAGCACAGACTTTATTCAAGACAATGGGAGTAAGCTTTATTCAAGCTTTATAGGAATAAGCTTTATTCAAGCGTTGACAATTCTGGAGACGCTGGCGGACAAGTTAAAAGTTTGGAGGAATGAGCTGTGTGACTATGTCGTTACTAAGGCAGAGCAGGTATGTAATGACTGAAGTGTCAGTATAACAAAAAGGATAAGAAAGAAGCGCACGATGCTAGGGGAGTAGGCCTATGCAGACAATTCTGCATTAACTGTTCGGCAAGAAATGCGACGTTCTCTAATAGAAATTTTGGACAAATTGTCACTTGAAATTTAAAGCCGTTTCTCTAACATAAAAGAGTTATAAAAACGCTTTGGGTGCCTCTTAAATTTGAGGCGGACGTAAATAATGGGAATATACATTTTAAGAAACAGCTTCCCAAACCAATATTAAGTGCACGTCGTTTGCAAAACTGTATCCAGATGACCTAAATAGTGAAGAATTATTTAGTGACTTGAAAGACGTCACACTTTTATTAAAAAAGGGCTAAAGTTAACGGAGAACAAATGGACTTAACACATCAGGGACTGCTACAATACTTTTCTTCATTGGGATTAGAAGCCTACAGAACACTAAGAAACAGCTTTCTTACTTTACCAGAGCCTGTGTTTCTTGTGAATGATCGTTTACTAAACTTGAACTCATTAAATCGTACCTACGATCAACAATATCTCAGGACAGGGTATCAAATCTAGCGATACTTTCAACTGAAAACGACATTGCTTAGTCTTTAGATTATTGTGATTTAGTAACCGGCTTTGCAGCAACTAAGACCAGGAAAGTTACATTTTAATACATTACATTCTTGTTTTAAATATTTATTAAATATTAAAAATAAATATAAAGTTTTTATTAATAGAAGACGGAACCATTAACCTGTAATAGTAAGTGATTTATTTTATTAATTTTAATGTAGTTCTTTGTTTAAGTTTATGTTGCTTTAGAATATTGTTTCGACGATGCACTTTAGACCTACAAGGAAGTTGCATGTTTATTAGAACATTTTTATGTTATAAATTTATTATATTATTACATTTTTATAGTGTACATTTGTTACTATTAAATGTATACAAACTGAATACCGGTAATATTAAACTTATAATATGTAATTTCTTAATTTTTACTAAACAAATATTCTTAAGACGTTTTCTGTAAGTGCTTTCGTATAAAAATCTTTACATTTGCATTTTTTAAGTACTTTGTTCACTAGATGGGCCTTAATTTTTGGTCTGTTGTCCCCTTTTAATTGTGAAGGCGAGGCGGCCGACGATCTCCTTCCGCCAAAAAGCCTAGCTACGCCACTGGAAGAAGAAGAAAGTATATTGGTAACTAAGGAGTTATGTTTGTTTCTTTGTTTCTGTACACGAATAGTTAACACTACAATCTAGTAAAAGCTCTACTTCTTCTTCTTAGTTATCCTCTTCTACCCGTCGGGTGTCGAGGTTTTCGAGAGGGCTCTCTATCTCGTCCTATCCAGTGCCAAAACCCTGCATGGGCCCAAAGTGCTACTCTGCCTTCTACACTCTTCTTGATGTTATCCTCCCATTTCGTTCTCTTCCTCTTCTGCCTTCTATTTTTGACTCCCATGCTCGTCTCGGGTACCTTTTCTCGTTCTTTCTATAGACGTGACCAAATCAACGCAGTTGCGAGCTTTCAATTATATCATTTAAAGAGAATATCTTCAAATTAATTGCAAATATATCACTACTGACTAGGAACACAAATTTTGCGTTGGTAAAAATGTAAAACTTTTACAAAGTAGAGATATATTTATGATCAGTTAATCAACGGACACATCATGGACAACAAAATCCAGGAATCTTCAAATCCTTCCGGATGATCTAGTAAACGCAATTGATAGTATAGAGGTTAGTGGGATTTGTTAAGTAGACTTGAGCATCGTTTGATTAGTTGGCTAGAAGAGTTTCGGTGAAGATAATTTATTGTGAGAAATTGTTATGTAAATGAATTGAAAGTGACGTAATCGTGAATCAGTTGAGCCCACTCACTGTACAACAATACAGAATTAATTTTGTTAAATATAATTTTCTTTCTGGTCTCTTGTCTTCTTCTTCGTCTTCATTCCAGGATTAGGCGACATCACCTGTTCCAGTCTCTATTTTCAAAGCATCTTTTGCGTGGTCTTCACACATCTCTTTTCTCTTTAGGCGCATATTGTAAAACTTGTTGAGGTAGCCTTTTCGCTTCCATTCTACCTTTATGTTCAATCCATCTCGGCTTACATTCCTCGATTCTTGCATTTACCCAATTCGTGTCTTATCACATCGTTACTAATTCTATCGTTTTGTGTACATCTCTTTACGTATCTGAAGAAATTCATATCGGCAGCGTGTACATGACTTGTATCACTTTTAGATAATACCCATGCTTAGGAACCGTATATACGAGTGTGGAGCGCCATAACCTTATGGAGCCAGTTTCCTTTCTTGTCTCTTTATCAGGCAGCGTACTCAGTTCATTCTAGTCTGTTTGCTTAACCACTCTAGCGAATAGTCTAGTGTCCTTTACACTACCTTAACCCCTTCAGTGCCACGGGCCGACCATATTGGCCCAGCAGTACTCGCTAAAAGTGCCATGGGACCGATTTGAATGGTCGCCAAGTTTCTCGATGGTGTAGTTCAGTTATTTGCTCACACATAGCGTTGATTCTTATACAGTTTGAAAGATACATTCTTTGTGTACATCGCAAGAAACGTTTATCTTCTTTGTCCAAGAGGTTTTGGTTTAACACGAGGCTGATGGGCTGTGTCCACGGCCGTGCTGTGTGTTACCATCGTGTTTTGTTTTTTTCAGTTCCAGTAATACTTATTCAAAAACGAGTGTATTTTTATGGGAAGATGAAATAAAACGATTAATTAATTGTAGTGACGGTGAAAGTGATTTATCGAGTGACAATGAGAGTGATTTTGAGGATAACGAAGTGCAAAACAGTGTTAGTAATAAATTTAACTAAACAACTTGTAAGCCTTTGTTTTTCATAAGTTTTCATAATTTAATGAGTGTTATAAATAAATTTAGATTTAGCTTTATTTATATATTTATAAATATATACAAAATAAATTTCATAAATGTTTGACCATCAGAAGTGAAATACCATAATCACCGGTGCAGAAGGTTTTTGGGAGATAGTTATAATATAATTTATAAAAAAATTATAAAAAATAAGTTTATGACTAATATGTTTAAATAGTATATGGATTTGTTAGGAATATTGTGGAACCCATGAATTTAAAGTTTACTAGTGTTAAATCCACTAGTTTTATACATATTTTGTGTGTGAAAAATACAATTTTATAATTTGTGTTAAGTAAAATTTATTAAAAAAAACTTTATTAAAATAGAGTTATAAAAGACAAATGGAGAAATAACTTCACCATATGGAATATACATATATATTTTAGGTAACTTGACAATTTCAATTATTTATCTTTAATATTAAATTTTTTATTTAATTTTAAGTGAACACATGTTGTAAAATGAGAAAACCATTTGGCACTTTAAGACTGCACTAGGCAGAACCGGTTGGCACTGAAATGGTTAACATCAGTACTAACAAACACGTTGCACTAAAAAAAATGTCTGTTATCTCCAGGAATCATCCTCTGATCAAAATTAATTATAAACTCGTCTGATCACACAATAACGGAAAATCAGGTTGACCTATCCAAAATCGTCTGGTATTTCTGAAGACTACAGGCAATTCATCCAAAGTCAGTCAGCTAATAACATTTAATAGTCTAAGCACTTCACCATAAATTTGCAATTGTTTGGAACTGGACAAAAGTACGTCAATCACTCTGTGTTAATGGCAACAATTTTTATTACACTCGTTACCTGATTATAACTACAGTGAATAAAATACTGCTACGTCCGTTGAGATGAAACACGATTACGTTATGCTCTTGACAATTCTACACGTGTCTCCAGCGCATACCGAGCCGGTGCGGCGTTCTAGGTCGGACTTTGACCTAGTCTCCAGATTGTTCTACCGCCGCCTGAAACTACCCAAATTATCCTCACCGTAGCGCCTACGAAAATGGAAAATTATTCTTGAACTTCTCCGGGGTATACGTAGGCTATGCGTCAGCGGCCGGCTTAAAAGGTCAGTTATACCTGGCGATTTTCGAAGTGCGGTTCGCAGTTATTGTGGCTGTTTCGTGGGAAGTGATCAATGTGTTGATTAGTGCAAAACAGTAATAAGATGACACTTATTGTAGCTGGTGGATAAGTTTAAATTTAATTATTAGATAAAAATGACTTTTGTTGATTTATAACTGCCGTTTATGTCTAATTAAAGTTTGCAATTAGTGACGTCATTGGTGTCAGTTATTCTGTTTCCACTCTACCCACGAAGATCCGGCGTGTGACCGTCGTAACACTATATAGGCCTACTCTTATGAGTATTTCAGAATATCTAAGACGTCACTGTCTTAGATCATATCTAAATGATTAGATCTCTTCTTTAGTCATATTTAAAGGACTAAAGAAAATTCATAAACTATTACTGTGAAAGCTACATATGACATGAACTGAACTGAACTGACCGTCGCTGGATGCTTATATTTATACCCCGCTAAGATGCCAGAATAATCTGACAATTTTTGGATGACGTGTTAAACAACTGCCTATTACAAGCGCTATCGAATCCACTAGAAACAGTGTCAATGTCTGTCTGTCCTTAAACACAGTGCGCCGACCGTTGCGGTCTCTGGAATAGCCTCGATTGTTGAGGCATGATAAGTGTCACGTAATTCTGTTTCGTCTGAAAGCGGCAATATGTACGCACAAAAACATTACAGCTGGGCTCTGCTGGAACAGCCGAGAAGCATGTGGAACGACACTCTCCATTCTTCGAGAACGTTCTATCATATAATGACATATGGAAATGTTGAACAAGTAAATAGACAATGTCAGAGTCTGGAATAAGAATTGGATTCGATGACATTTCGTTGCATGCTAACTACAAACGAGTGTACTGTGTTCGAGAGGCCGTGATTAGCATTGCGAAACAAATTACGGTGAAATTAAAAAAAAAATTAATCAAACTGAAAACGAAACAGAACCATTCTCATAAACCACGTTTTTTGTCGTTACTTTATATCTTCAACCAACATAGGCCAGTGAGGTAAGCTTATCAAAAGCTGAGTTTCTCAAGGTGTTGTACTTTAATATTAAAAATTGAATTCAGTTATTTTTGTTTCCATACACAGAAAACAAAAACAAACAAAAAATAATTACAGCGACCCAGCCGCGTTCACAAGATTACACTAATATTTGCATTTTAATTTGAACCGCTAACCCGGTTTCACAAACGGCGGAGAAGTTTGAGAAAAGAGCAACAGAATATTACGGGGTGTAACCCTAATGTCTTTAATTAAAATGCAGAATATCCATGGTCAAACGTATACCAGCCTAAAACAAAGAACAGGACTATATTTGAGGTTTAAAAACGTAAGTCTTGCGTAATTCTCGGTGGAACAGTTTCACGACTGTAACTTCTATTCTTGCAGCTTAGTTTGACAATTTACCGAACTAAAAAATATATGACGATAACGTTGTCACACTTGACAGTAGAAACTTATTTGAACTTACGCGGTCTCCCGTTTTGTAACGTTCGGGAAACGCGTCCCGCGCTTTAAGTTAAAGTAAGTTTCCAGTAGTCAAGTTTATGTCTAAACAACTGCGCTGGGGCGCAACTAGAATCAAAGAATGACAACAACGCCTAATTTTATTCACTTCATGATGATGACAATTTGAATCGATTCGTTTATATTTTTTCGTGATAACTGAGGCTAGTCAGGGACCAAGGTTGTAGCTTGGAGCGGTTGTAAAATTTACTAAAGGCTGCATTTAACAGCTTTATTGACAGATTACTTTGTGTTCCCCTTAATAACGAAGACTATGATCAAGAAGTAAATATTATAAAACAAATAGCTCTAAATAATGGTTACAGGCCAGTAATAATTGATAGAATGATAATGAAACATAAAAAAAGTTTAGAAAATAAAAATACCAACATTATTAACCAACATAATAAAAAACATAAAAAATTAATTTCAGCTAATTATACTGGTTTGATGCCAAATATTTTAAAATCTGTTTTTAAAAGTAAAGGATATAATATTTCATTCAAAACATGTAATAAGTTAAAATTTTTTTTCAAAACTAAAATAAATATTCCTTTAAAAAATAAATCAGGAGTCTATAAAATAAAATGCGATTATTGTGCAGCATTCTACATCGGCCAATCCGGCAGAGATTTTTATACAAGATTTTTAGAGCATATTCTTAAAACAAATAATAATAATTCCAGTTTTGCACAACATTTAATAACAAAAGGTCATAATTATACTAGTTTCGAAAACAATTTCGTAGCGTTACATACTTGCAAGAAGGGTAAATTAATGGATAGCCTAGAGGAGTTCGAAATATATAAAGCTACAAAAAACGCAACAACCAAAAATAATATAAGTTATTAAATGATCAAATGAACTTCGGATCTAATAACCTGTTTGACACTGCTATACGGTTGAATGATAATTATAGCCAGTCGTAAGGAAATCGCGGTACAGCGTGCATGCATGCGAGCGCTCCGAGCGATTCAGTTGTTACGTTTTGTATATTTTATTTAAAAGATTTTAAACATTTTAAATTATGACATAACCACAAAATGTGGTATACATTTACGTTTTGAACTGATATTGTGTATCTGAAGATGGGATTTCATCCCGAAACGCATCATTGAACGAAAGAAGCTAGTGTCAGTAAGGTGGACCGAATAAGGTAATTTAATTATATTAACTCCTACACTACCTACTTGATAAACTACCTCCAGCTCTCCCCCGCCTGGCATACGTTTCAAATCTACCAGTTCTAATCTAACCACTGAAGCTGCCGTAATTGGTGAACAATTGTAACGAAAATAAAATATAATCTCTAGAACTATACCAAGTGTTTAATAATTCAATTCAAGGATTAATAAAATGTTCCACCATTCGATCAGTGTCATTTTGTCTCACTTTTTGTTCATTTAAAACAAAATTCGGTTAACACACAGTTTGTCCCCACCATATCATGTTTAACGTTTTCCACTGTGTTAAAGCGCTTCAGAAGAAAGCAGTCGTCTGCTGAAACGTACAAACTGAACAACATAGTTTACGGAAAGTCAAAAAGTATACGAGCGAGGTGAGAGAGCGGAACAATAAACGGGCGCGAGCGTGTCTGTGTGTCACAATATAAATAGGGTCGCTGACACCGCCACAGTGGTACAGTGCTCCTTAGTTATAGAGCATTACACACAATACAGGAAACAGAGAAACTACAGTGTCCGCAGTATATACAACTCGTGAAGCGTAAAAGACAACGAGATACATATGGGGGATAAATGAGTCTAGCACACCACATCTGGGATGTTGAAATTATTAAGTACAGTATAAATATAAACCGGACACAAGTACTAACGGCTGCTGCTGCTGCTGCTGCTGCGGTTATGAGTCGTTATATCACCGTGTTGCTGACTGCAATATTTTCTTGCTAAAACACTGCGTCGTTAAACTCATAAACGACGGAAAACAATGACAGCGACATCCTCGATATAAAAATAAATAGATTTCAAATGATGTGTGGTACTATACGTACAGTCCAGGAAAATAGGAAATTTTAAGGGAAAAATTAGATAAAAGCTAATTTTTTATACATTTTTTTGAACCATAAATTGTTCAAAACCAATGAGTTTAGGGGTGTCCAGGGGTGGTTTTTCAGGGGTTGGAAGGGGTGACAACTATTTTTCGCATATAACTTAAAAAAGAAGTATTTTATCCTAACAGAAGACGTGGAAATAAAACAAGGAAAGACAACAAGATAAAATTTTATAAAGTAATGGCAACACCTTTTTAAACTTACGGAAGTGAAACTTGGACGATGAGGGCAAGTGATGAACGAAGACTACAAACAAGTGAAATGAAGTTCTTGAGATAAACCAAAGGTTGCACCCTAGAGATCAAATACGAAATGAAGATATAAGAACTGAGCTAAATGTATATTCTATGGCCAGCAGAATAAGGGAAGGACAAATAAAATGGAGGCAGCATACTGAGAAAATGGAAGATATGCGGACTACCTAAACAAGTAATAAGATACAGACCTCAGGGAAGACGAGATATAGATAGACCAAGGAAGAGATGACTTCAGCGACGGCGGAACAGGTTGTAAGCCTATACCTTGACGTGGAAGAAGAGGAAGAAGAAGAAGAAGAAGAAGAAGAAGACGACGACGACGGAAAACAAAGTGTTGCTGGAATGGAATAGTTTTCGCATTGAGGTGGTTATCGTCAAAGTAGAACTAGCATCGAGAGTTTATACAAGGTGCGCGCGGCGGTCGAAAGAATTTGAAGGGCCACTTTACAACCTCCAAAAGGTCTATAGGCCTACAAGGTGCGCGGGAGGCATCATACTATACGTATATCCGTCTTGTGACTCATTCTAGTAGCTCTGTGAAGTGTTTCGGAACGATTGATCCGTCTTCAGACATAGCATAGGCTATGTATCCCGCGTACGAGATCGTCAAACATTAAAATTTTAATTGAAGTGAAACACATGTCAATAATAAAAGTGTGCATTTTAACTTATAACTTCGAATAATTCCATATTAGCGCTAATTGCTAATGTTTGAATCTAACCACAGCGTATATACTAATCTCTCAGCTTCATTAGTTTGTATATAACTATGAAAATAACAACATAAGAAATTACTAAACAGCGGCCCTCTTTTTCTTTTCACATCTGGCTTAAAGCGAGCAGACTGGCCGCCGCGCGCCAGCGTCGATATACGTGTTAATTATACTGTAGGCCTATATGGAGCCCACTTTTTGAGTGTTCCATCTGAGTAGATTCTGTTTCACTATCCACATCTTCAATCCATTTAACGATTTTATGAATATCGTGTTTATATTTGAAATGTAGAAATTGCGTAGAAATTGTGTTTACGTAGAAGCTAACTACACGTTTTATTATTAACTAAAAACTTACAAACCACAGTTTTCGCATTACGTGGTTATCGTCAAAGTAGAACCAGCACCGAGATGTGCGCTTATTATGAGATTTATTTGACTATTACAGTAGTATTCGAGTAGATTCTGCCTGACTATCCACATCGACTAGGGGCGTATTTACGGGGGAGGGGGGGACGAATGAGACCGGAAAAAGCTGACAAAAAAGCTAGGATCGAAAATGCTGACGAATTTTGTTGATCTCTTAATTTTTAGGCTGATTTTCTTTCAGCTGTATACGCTAATATAGTAGCAGCTAATACACAAACAGGTTTATTACACAGCATTAGGGTAGGCTATATGTTTCAAATACGAAATATAGCAAAATCAATTCAATGAAAAAGTATTTTTTAACAATCTTTCAATAACGCGTATTTTTATTGTGTTATTAGCGTTTACTTTAACGGGATTGATATCAGGATGTTATCGCACGCTTTTCAACCATTTTTTTTAAGACATTAATATTGATTAATGTTTTTTCTTTTACGTGAAGCCGACCTCCCCGGACCCCTCCCCAAAGCCAAATCCAAATCCTAGATGCGCCACTGACATCATCAATCATTTAACGATTTTTGATTATAGTGAAAAGCAAATACGAATTATGTTCACTTCTAAATATATTGCAATGTACATTGTAATTATATATGAAATGAAATTGCGTATGAAACCTGTACGTTTTAACGTTTATCCCAAAACCATTTTATGGACTCGGAGGATTTTGTAAAGGAATAAGTTATTTATATAAATTTCTCAACTTAATGTTATTCTCTAATTTAAATGTAGTTGATATAAATTCTGACAGACAGACGCACGCGCGTACACACTCGCACGCACACGGAAACGTTGGAAAATTTAGCCACAGCCTTTGAACTATTTTGGATCCACCCATAGGTTTTAGTGTGACGAAGCAATTCATTTATATAACGGACGTAAAAATGAATCCTTTTGAAGTGTAGGTCTGTGCCAGTGCAAGTAAGAAAAATCGGTGTGGAGAACCATACACGACTTTCATGTTCTAAGATTTAAATTCTATAATTTAATTCGATAATTTCTAAAAAAAAATATCCCCCCCTCAACCTATTTTCACTATTTATAGATATTTCTGTTATCATGTCGCTTAATATAATGTTATTTTCCAGTCACTTTATCTATAAAAATTAGGTAGATACTTGATTCTTATAAAGAAAATTGAACTACGCAGGCAATCACGCATTAATTATATATTTATACGATTATGCAATTATGTGGCCACAAATTATTTTTCGGCCTGCTGGGCCGTGGTTGCGGATCTTCACGCATAGATGATTTAAATTAAAATCAAAAAATTATAATTTTATTGCCTGGCAACAAAATTATTTTATTTTTAACCATTACCATTGTTTGAAAAAGTTTAAATGCATTTATATTTAATTTCGTCAAACTCATTAAATCAATACCGAACGTGAAAAAATTACCCCCTCCCCTTTCAACTACCCTTTTCATTTACAGATATTTCATCTACCTTTCTATAGTGGATTATTATGACTTCCAGGATTTAATAGTGGATTCAGGATACTTTATTTATCAAAATTAAGTACTTTATTCTTGTTAAAACGTAAAACGTTGCAGGTAAACTACTCCTTCCCCTTAACCGATCTTCACCAAAATCAATAGGCCTTCAGTTCTCCACAACTCAGGTATGTATGCAAAAAAATATTTGATTCTGTTTGAATTTGCGGCAGTTATCGTTCTCCATAGAAAACATTCCACACACACACACACACACACACACACACACACACACACACACACACACATTTCGGAAAATGACTTTCTTCACATTTTGAGGGTAGTACAATAAGAATCAGCCCTTATCTCGAACACGATTTTTTCGCCATCACCATACTTCCATTTCCTTACGGAACATGGAAGTAAAAACTAAACGAATAAACGTATTACGTAACACATGATGATTTTGGTAACGATAAATTAAATAATTTTAATTTAAATATTTATTTAATATTTGAATTAAATAATTTTAATTTTCCGTTCGCCTTCAATGATCAATACAATCATTAAAATAAACTCGAAAGAAGAATGTCATATTTTAAAAATACGTTGCTGCAGTTAGCGTAATGACAGGCTACTCGTCTCACGACAAAGTAAATTTTATTGTACAAGGAAATGAACAAATGTTTATGTCTGTGCATGTTTACGTATGTCGACGAAATCTAACTGCGCGGAACTGCCGTGGGTTTGTTCGTTTCGTCCAGTTCTGAGAATTTTATAATATGTAGTTGCAAAATGTATTTAGCCGTTTTAATATAGTATTACGTTATCTGCGGCGTAGGAGTTTTTGTTGAAACAAATTTAGTCTTTATTTCATAATTAAACTAACTTCATACTACGCAGAAATACAAAGTTACAGAAGCAATTTCTAAAAATATTAACGTTTCTTCATGTTTGGATACATAACCTATACATTTTTATTTTTATGCACACAACGTACAGTTTATTCGTTATAATTTTAGTACTAAACTGATTTTATGTTTTTACATTTTTTAGTAACGTCAAGAAATTCGTTTTAGAAACTCTCTTTTTATTCATTTCAGATTTATCAGAATCGTTGCACTGAGAGAGTAATGGCATTTTTATTTAACTTTTTCAACAAAAATACACATTTCATGAATTTTGTATTCCACTGATGGTTAATACTTATTTTTCAATAGACTATACTCTGAAATGTTTATTTTAATTTCAGAAATTTAATTTTATAATTTTTTTAACTTCAGAAGTGAGTACGGTAAAACGGCTTTACATAAAAGCTATAATTTAAGGGGATATGGCACTGAAAATGCTAACTTCTATATTAAACATATTAGACATTTCAGACTACCTTTATCTCTTTTATAATCATAAAAATTGACCATAAATGGAAAAAAGTTTTTTTTCCTCATGAGTAGGCCTATATATAGTCCGAATTTTTTTTTGAAAAATATATGTAATATATAAAATTTGATATAACTCATGTTCTAACAAATGGATTTTCATGAACAAAGTGCCATTTTATAGGTAAGGATATCCTCTAAAAAGTTAGGTAGAAATTTAATTGTAGCTTAATATTTGGATTTCATACAAACAAAAGTTATTTTTTTTAAATATTTACGATTAAAAAAAAATTATGTCAGTTTCTAATAATGTTACATACATAATTCTACCTAAATATTTGGGTCAAATACCCAAGAGTGAATGGTAAAAATTTGAACCTTGTAACATTAGTAGTTTTTGAGTTATATCAATTTGAATATTAAAAAACTGATTTGCGGAAATAACGCGTTGAAAGTTACCTTGTTGAATTTGACAAGGTATTGAGATATATAGACCAATAAATAATTTTTTTTATAAGTTTTAACATTAGTTTATTTATAAGTTTGACATGTACTATAACATTATAAATTTTTATAAGGGTCTTATATATATTTTACTTTTTTTTATATCATAATAAGCATTTAGGCCTAGGCCTGCTAAATTGAAAAAACTGGATATACCGCTTATTTATATTACTTATATTCTTTTGTTTGATGTTTTGTCTTTTTTTGGATGGTCTACCCATACTTATAACACTTAATATAATACTTAAACAGGATAATGGTATATTCACTCACTGTTTACAAGCAGCAGACAACACTACAGAGAACATCAGCTGATTGTTTTTGTATTTTGTTGTTCATGTCAGCTGATTATAGTTGCGTGATGACTTGCTTAGTGGCTAATAATTAGTATGTACATATATATACATGTAGTTCAATATAATAACATACTTAGAGCAGAGTTTAGTAGTGTATAGCCTAATATTGTGTTCATTACTGAACAAATTACTCGCCAACCGCCAATTTCGCATTTTGGTACGGTTCTAAAAAACTATATAAATATGACACCTACTAACTTCAGAAACATGTTTCATCACATTTCTCTGTTTCCTAACATTACATAGATTAAAAAAATAAAATAAAAAAGTAAATTGAAAATTTTGAATTTTTTGATGACTTTCAGTGCCATATCCCCTTAAACATTTATACAATATTTTTTAACAATTAGAAATTAACCATATGTTTTATTCTTAACTAAATACTTACAAATTTTACGTCTTCGAAATTTATAGTTAGGCGTACCTGATTTAAGACAACTGATGTAAGAAGAACCTTGGACTTTCGTTGTTGAAAATTAATGGTTCTGAAGCAACCATATTCATAACAAATTTCGCTTTTATTCAAAAATTTATTAGAAAACTGCGAATATTCTGACCTATTTATGAAGGACACAGCAAATTCCACATCAGCTTTCACCGAATGACAAAAGACAACTGAATTCAATATTCAACTCTTTGTCTTGGGCGATGCAATAGCGAAACAGAAGGCACTGGCCACACAGCTGTTCTTAACATTGAGGTTATTGTTTATTAATTTGGAACTGTCTCTTTATCCGTTCCTGCAAAACATTTTCGAGGTTTTCAATATGCGATTGTATCGATATATTACGATGTGAAGAAGAAGAAGACGACGAAGAAGAAGAAGAAGAAGTGTAATAATTGTAAATTGTTCTATTTCTTAGTGTAAAACGAAAATACGAGTTTTTCTCGTTTGGGAGGTTAGATAACAACTCTGTTTTTGGGGTTTTTTAGTTTACTACTGATATAAATAAAAGCCATAGTTGGGAAAAAATGACGTTTAATGCGTATAGGCTATAAAATGCTTATAACAGAGTAACACTTAAAATAAAGAATCTAACGTTTTTAAGTTGACAAAACTAAAACTACAACAGCAAATGTAAACTGTAAAATACAAATATTTATGGTTCATAGAAAAAAGAATAAACAATGTATTAAGGAATGACAACATACGCTCTACATATTTATTGTACATAATGGACGTTTGATTTTGGTGCCACAAAACGAGTACTTGTTGGAAAACGAATATTACCGAAAAAACGAGTTCTACCACAAAAAATTGACATGTAGGCCTATAGTAATAGGCATCGTCTTACCTCGAGTTCGGTTTTTCGTGGTTTTCGCAAACAAACGAGTTTTACATTACAGACGTATTGGTTTCCATGTGCAATTTAAGTTACATGTTAACCTAACAACATCAACTTTTGGCGTCACAGGCACGCGCCGATGATATATCACTGGTACAAACATTTTCCATTAAAAAAATGACAAACAAAATCAATTGCAATCGCCAGCCAACTATTTGGCAACATACGAAACTAAAATGTGTATAATTCTTTCATGTGGGATATTCACTACATATCGAAGCCAAAAATCGCATAATCGAAATATTGAAAATGACTGCGAGTACGCATATTGGGGACAGTACCATTAAATTTTATGGTAGGCTATATTCCCAATACAGGCCTACCCGCACTACATTTTCGATATTTCGATTAGGCGATTGTATGGATATACCACGATGTGAAGAACAAGTGTCCTAATTAAACTAATTGTGTACTAAGCTAATCTGTTTCTTAATGTAAAGCGAAAATACGTAATGTTTTGGTTTGTGAGGTTAGGTAATAGTTTTTTGTTTTTTGTTTTTACCTTACTGTTTAAAGAAATAAAAGCAATAGTTGAAAAAAAAACACTATCTGTATGACCATAAATATCAAAAGGCTCAAGGTATATTAATGTGAAATCTAAAATATTTTGAAAAATAAATGTCACTTACAAAAACATTTATAACTCTCAACTTATAAATGTAACTGTAGCTTTTTCCTTCATACGATTACATTCCTCTCACCTCTCTATCCCTAACGACCCATGACAATAAACGAGCAAGTAATACCACGCGGTTAAACAATTTTTAAACAGAAACAAAGCTGCACAGAAAATACAAAAGTAAAGATAATTTGACGAATGATGAGTTTAAAAACTTGTCTTTTTAAAAAATTATCAATTAACAGAAAAAGATAAAGCGGGCGAAGCCGCGGTATAACAGCAATTAATTATAGAAACCAAAGTCCAGTGGTGACTGACTTATACTGCCTTTCCAACTTGTTCGTGTTTACTTGCTGAACTGCTACTTGTCATGTTCCGAACGAGGTATTTCAGTGTTTCCACCATTTTCAAGTTATAAACCATGATCCTTTCAGTGTTTCCACCATTTTCAAGTTCTAAACCACGACCCTTTCAGTGTTTCCACCATTTTCAAGTCCTAAACCACGACAAAGGCCTCGTCCGGAAAATTACAAGTAGCAGTCCAGCAAGTAAACACGACAGTTGGAATTACAGAGACTGCTAATTCAAATAACAAGACGAATAAATACTACTTTCGTTTACTTTTCCTACTTTTAAGTTACAACCCAACAAAAACTGTTCGCCTCATAAGGTAAAAGTTGTTGTATTCAAGTTTAGTTCTGTGAGAAGTTCACGATATTTCGAATATTGTGACTTTAAATATAGTACTGTATCAATAACTGTAATGAGCCGTCTGGAAACAGTATAAGAAATTACCGAGTGGAAGCCACTCGAAACCAGTAGAAGAGGACGATTGAGAAAAAGGTGTTGCGCAGGACTCGAGGACAACGAGAACTCCTAAAACGGAGACATACGTACTGTCAGGGAAAGAACGAATCGATTGTCTGTAATACAGGAGAGTGTAAAACGTACGCAGACGAAGAAGAATAAGACGACAACGACAAGCTCCGATAAACACATCACAAACTTGACGTCGTGGGTCTGTATTAGCGACAAACTCCGTACCGGAATTGTGTGTTTACAAAGTATAGCCTGATGGTTAATGTTATGCAGTTAATCTCGTTGTGCTCGCCCGGCATTGTACTGTAACATAAACTTGCTATTTGTTATGCCAATGGTGCGTATGCAGTAATGACGTGTTGTGTAAACGCGGCACTGCACTGCTCACAACAAAGGAATGCCAATTATTTTCCGACACACCATTACTCCGAAGTGCCCCAACATAAAAAGTGTTTCATTGCACGTGGCAGAGGTTACGCGCGCCTAATGAGTAACATCTTTTTTCTTTATTATTCTGCGCAGAGAAATCGCGAGTTGTTTCTTTTTTTAATGATATGGCGCACGGATTAATTTTAATTAAAGCCAAAATGAAACGGAAGTGACACTCTGTATAGGTCTAAACAGCAACTAAGTTTAAATATCCCATTGAATATACGCCTACTAGGATGTGGCAAATCTCTTCTTCTCCTTCACGATTTAGACTGTTTAGTCTGTTCCGGCTTCAAACTAGTTGGACAATCTCTTCTTGGGTCTTCCCAGGCTTCTCTTCCCTTTCGGCTGATACAACAAGGCTACCTTGGGGAATTTGTCACTGCCCATTCTGCTAATGTGTTGTTTCCAGCTTTCACTACACTTATTGATGATTCCGCTTACTTCCTTAAATTTCAGTTCTTCTCCTATCTGACTGTTTCTTTCCTATCTAATTATCTATATCCAGCTTTAGAACGCCAAAATTTCATTTCCGTAGCTTGAATTCTTGATGTTTGTCTCTAGCAGACGTCCTCCACATTTCTGAGCCATAAGTAAGAGTAGGAAGTCCCATGGGTTTGTATAATTATATTATAGGGACTCTTTCCTTGCCTTGTGTTTTAAATCACGTCCGAGAGTTCCTGTTATCTGGTTAAATTTATAAATTTTCCCATTAATATCTTCTTCATATCTATATGAGAGCTTACAGCCTAAATAGTTAAATTCTGAGACTTATAAATTTTCCCATTAATATCTTCTTCATATCTATATGAGAGCTTACAGCCTAAATAGTTAAATTCTGAGACCTGTTCTAGAATTTTACTATCAAAAACAATTTTATATCTAACTGACCACGTTGCTTTAAAAGCCATACATTTTTTTGTCAGGATATGTGTAAAAAAGATACGTGTTCCATATTAAATTCTTTTGAAACGTTATTTAAAGAGTGGAGCATCCTTTCCAGGTAATCTTCATTTGTGGTCAATAAAATCTGATCGTCTGCAAACATCAGAGTTTTAAGTATTTTTCCCACGACTCTGATTCCTCCACTTACGCTGTTAAGCCAAATCCTAACAATTCCATCAAAAAACAGGTTTAAAAAAACGGTTGCTACAGGACAATCTTGTCCTACGCCTCCATTCTTTTTGATGGGGTTCCGTTGCTTTATTTGTATCCTGGTACCTAGATACATGCTCTTGATCGCTTATTTTTAGTGGATGTGGCAAATAAATCTATATGTTGTATACGGAGAATTATTAGGCTTCATTGTTTCTCATTCAGATAAAGCAAAGATTTACATTTTATTAAGAGAAACTAAGGCATTTCACAGAGCGAATATGGGCAGGCTGTGGGTAATAATGATAAAGAAAGGGGATCTTGTAACAGCTCATTAGAGTCATACAAAGTTTTATGTGAAAAATAAAATCTCAATTGAGACAAGAAGACCGAGTACAACTCGTAGTGTGGGCGCGATCAACTGTGGGGTACGACAAGGGTGCCCATTATCACCTCTTTTTAATTTACATAAGATATCGAT
This sequence comes from Magicicada septendecula, assembly GCA_034769895.1. Taxonomy (NCBI): domain Eukaryota; kingdom Metazoa; phylum Arthropoda; class Insecta; order Hemiptera; family Cicadidae; genus Magicicada; species Magicicada septendecula. Next base: position 495,266,519 of record CM068370.1, read on the forward strand.
TGGGATAGTAAGCTAAATGAACAATTTTGTTAAATGAAGAAAAAGTGAAACAAAATGACACTGATCGAATGGTAGAACATTTTATTAATACTTTCTTCACCTCAGGTCCAGGCTTACAGACTGTTTCGTGTTTAGTTCTGCCATCTCCGTCCGCCATTGCTTAAACATTACGAGTAGTAACTAAGTTGTTAAGTAAAGAGTACCCGCTTTTAGTTAAGTAAACAGGTGATGGGGCTACCGTGTTAAGGTGTCCTGATACACTTGATTTTTATATTGTGGTTGTCTTCCACTGATACTGATTGGGATAGTAAGCTAACAAAATTTAGACACATCTGTGGAACGATTCATAGGTACCTTAAAAATAAAACGCGGAAGGATACCCGAATGAAATTTTATAAAACTGTGGCTGTCCCCACATTCCTATATGCTAGTGAGATACGGAGTGTTGGTAAAAGGGACGTGCTGAGAATTCATGCAGCCGTAATGAATTTTCTAAGAGGGACGCAAGGTTGTTCTCTCTTGTATCGGAGAAGGAACGAGGATATTAGACGCGATTTAAACATTCTATAATTGCACCAGAAGATTGAAGACCACAGAAAGAGATGTTATGAACACTTGAATCGCATGCCTGATGTCCGTCTACCTGCCTTGGATTATCACCCTACTGGGAAGAGAGATGTCGGTAGACCGAGGAGGAGATGGGTTCCGGAACAGGTTTAAGCCATCCTTGGAGTGATGATGATGATGGTGATAATGACGATGTTGTACACAGTTGGCAGATTAAACTTCCGCAACTTTTTCTGATCGGTAACTCTGTAGTTGACACATTGTTATTTACTGATAACCAATCGATCCTATCGAAATCGGTAAACGGTTTACAGATGGAAGAACACTCATTGAGTTAAAACTGCAAGAATTTCGGGTTACAGATCTCCACTTTAAAGACCAAGTTGATGGATTTTCATGGAGCTGATTCCATACGAGCAAAAATTGTTGTAGCTGGTTCTGTTCTGGAGCAGGCAGTCTATCTTGAACATACAGGTAATTTTGTGTCTTAATTTACAAACGGGGTGACGTGGTCTAGAAGCTACATAAGATCAACCACATGTGCAGGAATATCAGCAGAAGTCTAAAATCACCGGATGACGAAAGAGACGGCTCACCTCACACTTCTCTATGGGTCCACGTAACAAAACCCTGGCAAGTCATCCTATACATAAATATGATACCATCCCATGATCCTATACAATCAAAATTGTGGCTCACCTCACACTTCTCTATGGGTCCACGAATTGTACTTTAACAAGACCCAGGCAAGTCGTCCTATACATAAATATGATACCATCCCATGATCCTATACAATCAAAATTGTGGCTCACCTCACACTTCTCTATGGGTCCACGAATTGTACTTTAACAAAACCCAGGCAAGTCGTCCTATACATAAATATGATACCATCCCATGATCCTATACAATCAAAATTGTGGCTCACCTCACACTTCTCTATGGGTCCACGAATTGTACTTTAACAAGACCCAGGCAAGTCGTCCTATACATAAATATGATACCATCCCATGATCCTATACAATCAAAATTGTGGCTCACCTCACACTTCTCTATGGGTCCACGAATTGTACTTTAACAAAACCCAGGCAAGTCGTCCTATACATAAATATGATACCATCCCATGATCCTATACAATAAAAATTGTGGTAGACGGTACTGTTGTGGACCAGGTCAGTAACTTTGAACATCTGGGAATTACAAACAATGACGTGGTGAATAAACTACGTACGTTCAATCGTGTGTGTGTGTGCGGGACAACTGTAAAATCAACGAGTAAAGAAACACTACTGAATTTCTACAATGCGATGCCGCTCCCCACACATCTCTACGGGTCTGACAATTGGACGTTATCGAAATCCCTATTCAAGCGGCCGAAATGAGATTTCTCAGGCGCCTGGCAGGATATACTCTTCAAGGTCGCAGACGAAATACAAATATACTGTAGGAACTGAATACGATGATTAGTATATTCGCTAGAATTGTCCAGTATCAACTAAAATGGTTGGACCATTTCAACCGAATGTATGACTGCCGCATCCCCAAACAACTGTTCAATTATAAGTCGAAAGGACGGAGAGATGTGGGAAGCCTGGAGAAGCGCTGGAGAGACCAGTTCTAGTCTCTCTGCTTGGGATCGGAACAAACTTTCGACTCTTTGGCATTTGCGCCTGTCTGTGTACCTTTGTCTACCTGTTTGGGGTAGGCCTGTGTCTCATGATAACGTTTGAACGCATCAACCGATTTTCGTGAACACTGATCGAAACTTACTATTTGTGAATAAGTAGCATAAGTTCAACCTTATGTGCGGGACCATTAGCTGAACCCTTAAGTCAGCAATTCTACAAGTCTAAAATTCTACAAGGTGATGGCACTTCCCACACTTCTTTATGGGTTTGAGACTTGGACTTTAACGAAAGGCCAGGTCAGTCGCATCCAAGCGACTGAAATGAGATTTCTCAGGCACGTGACAGGGTATACTCTCCATGATCACAGGAGAAACACAGATATACGGCAGGAACTGAATATTATGAATATACTCGACAGGATCGCGCAGTATCGGCTGAATTGGTAGGAACATCTTTGCCGAATGGATGACTACCGCATCGTCAAACAGCTATGGAACTATAAGCCGAGGGGACGGAGAGGTGTGGAGTGGTGTGTGTCCGAGGAAGCGCTGGAGTGACCAGCTCTAATCTTTGTCTATTTGAGACCGGAACAAACCATCCTTGGTTTAATCCTTGAAGAAGATGATGACTGACCGAAACCGGATGTAACTTTGACAGACTGTACTGAGCCACATAATTATCTCATATGTTTGATGTTCAGGCAAAACGCGCTACTAATAAATGATAAAATTTTTAAAAAGCGCGGAGCACAACATTTGTCAACGCAGTAATTTTTGACGCGAGCACAAATTTTCGAGTCATGAATAAATAATGTACCACAATTGCCCCGCGCTACGTGGTGTTGCAGCTACGTGCTCGGAATGCAATTGCAGCGCAATGAAATGTTGCAAAAACGAAGTTAGTTAGACAGAACAACCGTACAATATATACTCGTAACGCTCCGTGCTGTTGTGACGTGCATTTATGAGCAATGTATCATTTCTACATGTATGAATACAGTGTTGTATTAATGAACTTCATCTGTCTCTTTCTTTCTCCCCTTCATAGTACTCTCATTCCATATAAACCTGGCAAATACACGAAAATAGTTCAAATACTAGTAGAATTTATGTTCCCTGAACCGCAGCTACTATTTTGAAGAAGGTCTCCTTCTTCTTCTTCAAGGCCGCAGCTACTATTTTGAAGAAGTTCTCCTCCTCCTCCTCCTCTATTGTTTCCCCTCATAATTTTCTACACAGCCATAAGTTAGTCTGCCGAGTGAACAAACAATTAGGCTATTACTCGTAGAAAGTAATGTTACTGCTGTAAGTAGTTCTGAAGAAGCAGTTAATTATTGCAAAACGCTAACATAACGTTAATGTTACAGTACCTGTCTAAGACTGTAATTAATTTATTTCTCTCTTCAGTCCGGGACTGGTATTTTGTTCACCTCTTTGCATATAGGCTAATACTATAGCGGTGATGTAACACTCATACTTATAAATTCGCCAAATTATAGGCCTAATACTTATGACGCCAATTTACATAACCTAATACTTACGGCGAATTTATAAGTATGAGTGGTGTTCATGGGACCGCTAGCCTTAACCACAGTAGCCTACTGTGGTCTCTAACGTGCAACACCCATCGTTGGTGCAGCTCGATTTTTACACTGATGATGGCAGTCGATGGTACTGCCGAAATGTCTGTTTTATAACAAAATCTGTTTAATTATGTTAAATTATAACAATCTGTTTAATAACATTGACTCCTCCGGCCGAGTAAGCCTACGAAGTATTTTATTAATATTTATTCAGGATAGAGCCCCAAAATGACGCCAACATAGTAATAAAATTCTCGTATATTAGAAAAACTGCTGTCAAAGTACGTTTGAAAGGCTTACAAAGCGTCCGTTTATCCCACGTGTAACACTACAATTACTGGCTGCTACACACCTGGCGTTAATCACCTGCTCCGCGTATTCCTCGCTAGAAGTGGACCGATATATCTATAACAGGTATTTTGGAACGATTATTTTTGTAGAACGAACATAACAGTGACTGAAAAGTTGAAATACCCGTTCCTATTACTTGCGGTCTCGCGGTTCCGAGTCGCGGGATTCCCCTACACAACTAACGAGTAAACGAGTACACGAGTACAAAGTCACAGTTATTGGTGCTGAATACTTGCTTCTGCGCATGTGCCGATTGCCATACTAGTACGAAACGAAGCAAAAGAGCGAGGTTCAGAATATCTCTATGCCAAAGAGATGAAGCTGTTTTTAATATTATATAAAAAAACAGAATTATCACTGTTGCACACCACTATAGAGGAATTATTCCGATTAGCGCTTTCAAGCTTCTCAGCTCATCGTCAGATCGGAAATAACAAGAAGAGGATAAAACCAAGCCCCTCATACCCCCACCCTTCCTACTGTCCACATACACCCCCGCAAACAAGCTATAATTCAAATGTCCCTTCCCAACCTCCTAGCCCTGTCACCCCCGTCTGTACAGTTACATATTTTTCTAGCACATTCCTTGTGTTTATGTGTTGTGTGCGTGTGTGTGTACATTCTTTTAAAACCTAACGTTGTAAAGCCTTTCTCATTCATACTTGTGGGCGCGGTCACTCACCCTTATTTCAAAAACATCCATATAGGCATATGCAATTTAACACTTAATGTTATCTATCCGTCCTCTATCGTTTATTTTTTAATTATATTATAAAATTTTCTTCATTATCAAATTTAGTCTTAGTATTCATTAAATTGTCTAACCCTTTTTCTCTTTCTTTCAATATTTCTAACTCCTCCCTAAGCTTCCTTTCAAGTGTGTTTTTAACTACTTTTAAAATTTCATAGTCTTCCAAAAGATTAACAAACTTATGGTTCTCTTCTATGAAATATCTTGCATATAATGAATTCGTTGTTCTATTACCTTCTCCACGTTTGTGGTCAGACAACCTGCATACGAATTTCCGTCCTGTCTCACCTAGCCACACTTTGTTGCAGTCTTTACATTTTAATTTATAAATTCCGCTTCTCTGTAATCCTGGGATGTTTTCTGTATTTTTATTCCTTATCTTATCAAACACCGTTTCACATTTTTTAATAGCTATATCTACTCCGTATTTATTAAAAAATTTTATAATTTTTGTAGTATGTGATCCTATGTATGTCAATGACCCTGCATAATTCTTTTGTTCTGGTTCTATTTTAGCTTTTTGTATGTTAGTACGTTTCATAACTTTATCCACTATGTTGGTTGGTGTTATAGTTATTATTCCTTACAATTCCCTTTATCGTTTTTAACTCCCTATCTTTTGTTTCTGTCTTGGGCAAGACACAAACGTGGAGAAGGTAATACAACAACAAATTCGTTATATGCAAGACATTCCACAGAAGAGAACCATAAGTTTGTTAATCATTTGGAAGACTATAAAATTTTAAAAGTAGTAAATAACACAGTTGAAAGGAAGCTTAGGGAGGAGTTAAAAATATTGAAAGAAAGAGAAAAAGGGTTAGACAATTTAATGAACACTAAGACTAAATTTGATAATGAAGAAATATTTTATAATATAATTAAAAAGTAAAAGATAGAGGACGGATAGATAACATTAAGAATTAAATTGCATAGCCCTATATGGAAGGTTTTGAAATAAGGGTGAGTAACCGCGCCCACAAGTGTGAATGAGAAAGGCTTTACAACGTTAGGTTTTAAAATGAATGTACACACACACGCACACGCACACGCACACGCACACAACACATAAACACAAGGAATGTGCTAGAAAAATATGTAACTGTACAGACGGGGGTGACAGGGCTCGGAGGTTGGGAAGGGACATTTGAATTATAGCTTGTTTCCGAGGGTGTGTGAGGACAGTGGGGCGGGTGGGGGTGTGAAGGGTTTGGTTTTATCCTCTTCTTGTTATTTCCGATCTGACGATGAGCTGAGAAGCTTGAAAGCGCTAATTGGAATAATTTTTCTATAGTACTGTGCAACAGTGATAATTCTGTTTGTGATTATAACCACTAACATAACTTTCTTAATTAAAAATGAAAAAAAAATTCATAGTGATGTTACATTTGTTCTCGTGTGTTATGCGGATAATACATATTATAATAACAAATTAGGCTATATATTATAGTAGTCATCAACTTGGTAGATTTTTAAAAAGCGAATTAGCCTATATTGTGTTATAATCTACAGAGTAGCTGAGATAGGGCATATAGTAATTTTTGTTAATGTGATTTCGGATATGATTTTAACTTCACTGCACATCTCACGTAAATATTTTTGACATTATTTGTTGTGCACTCTAAATTTCATTGCTTGAGTTTCGCAACTGATTTGACTAACAAAATTGAATAAATAATTTAATATTAAATCTATGCCAGTTTAATATTACTACTACTAGTGAACATTTAAATTCCCAAAGGGAGATAGGCCTGTAAATTCTCATGTTTCTTATTTTCTTTTAAACAGTAGCACCTTAATAAAGTCACAGTGTAAACTAGCACTGTTAATACTTTTAGTTTCAATTTATTTCTTATAACAAATTGCATAATAGGTATATAATAACAGGTATTTGTACGTGTTATTTTTTTGGATCGGTTTCTTTCGTACCTGTTATTTTCAAATACTAGTTTGGCACACCTTTATTAACCTCACTACGCTTCACTACGACTTAGGTCTCTTAATAAATCTTCCGTTTCTCAGCGCTTTTGGATCAACCCCCCCCCCAACCATCACACATACACCTTACGCTGCATTTTCCGTTAACTTTACACTTCATTTATTTAACGCGTTTAAGGCCGTTGGTTTGCTTTCTGTTGCGCCCTCAAGTTATACATCTTCTGACTCGTCAATAATATCCTTTTGCAGATATCAGTATCGGTTTTAACGTACGATCGGAGTCAATGTTGTTAAAATTAATTCCCGGGCTGTTTGACCGTGGTCCATTGTTTTCTACAAAACAAACGTTTCGGCAGTGCCATCGACTGCCATCATCGGTGAGCACTCGTTAGCGTATCATAACACCTCACGTTAGCGTACTCGATTTCACTGATGATAGTAGCAATCGATGGCACTGCCGAAACGTCTGTTTGCAGAAAACAATGAACCACGGCCAAACAGCCCGGGAATTAATTTTAACAACACTAGCAGTCTTGTTCTTTACTTCGAAATCCAGCGAGGACAGTGACGACTGAGGTACAAACAAGTGAACCGTCTCAAATCGGTCTCGGTCAGTTGCGACCAAACAACGTCTTTACCTGTTCCTATGGGGTCAATTCCCCCCCCCCCCCCGGCACTTTCACTTACTGACCGAGTCTGTCATTTAGAAAGTTTCCTATTCTGAATGTCGATGTGATTTCAATTCTGCAACTTTTCATTTGTGCGCGTAACCTCTTTCTTCCAATATTTTTGTTAGGTTAGGTTAGATTAGGTCAGGTTAGGTTAGGTTAGGTCAGATTAGGTTAGGTTAGATTAGGTCAGGTTAGTTAGGTTAGGTTAGGTTAGGTCAGGTAAGGTTAGGTTGAGTTATGTTAGGTAGGATTAGGTTAGGTTAGGTCAGGTCAACTTAGGTTAGGTTACGTTAGGTCAGATCAGGCTAGGTTAGGTTACGAATGAATAGAATTATAATGGTAACTTCTGTATTTTTATTATTATTATAACATAAAAATGCAATTGATCGCAACTGACCGGATTTTATACGATTGGGTCGCAACTAACCGCGGTCCTTTCAAACACCTCGGCTGTACAGTAAGCTATGAATCTGAATAAGATATAAGAAAGAAGATAAATGAATTTAGGAATATTTGTGAACGATTCATAGAAATCTGAGAATTAAAACAAGACACAACACAAGGATTAAATTTTATAAGACAATTGCAATACCCACGTTGATATATGCGAATAAGGCGTGGGTCATGACAAAAAAGGAAAGCGGCAAGATTCAGAGTACTAATATGTTGTTTCTTCGATACACTTTAAATTATACATTGCAAGATAGAATAAGGAATGAGGGTATCAGAGCAGAACTCGAAGTAAAGGACATAAATGAAATTATTTCAATTTACAGAAGACAATGGTGGGATCATCTGCAAAGGATGACAGAGCAAAGGGTTTCTGAAAGCGGCACTAAAGTATAAAGCCATTGGTAGAAGAGACGTGGATGGTCCGAGGACGAGATGGGTGCCGGAACAGGTTCATATAACCTAATCCTTGAAGAGGAGAACAAGAAGAAGAACTAACACAAAGCTCAAGGTCAAAGTTAAGGTCAATTGTTGGAGTAGCAGCCGGACGTGCCCCAGTCTGATACAACAGGTAACCTGATTAGCCACGTGCATGGTAGGATGAGTCCTCTCCTCCTGTTATTAACAGTGGAGGGATGGAGGCTGTGTTTTTGGTTCTGGACCAATCAAATCAAATCTGCAACGGGTTTTTTCATTGCTTGTAAGAGGGAAGTCACATCGTGCGGTTGACTATGGAAAGGATGATTGGTCAAACGTCGCAAGGCCGGCGGCGTTGAATTTATGTTTGTTTTATTTTATTTTATATGTTTCAAGATAATTTTAGGTTGGTACCTAATATTTATGGTTTGACAAACATTTAAGTTTGTCTCTGTATAATACAGACCTATTTCATCATCATCGTCATCATCATCATCATCATCACCACCACCACTGTCGCTCACTGTCATCGTTCTTACTTCTGGACGTAAGTTTCCTGAGCTTCTGATTTATTGATCTTTTTTTAATTGTTAAATCACACTCAAATCACTGATGATGCAGATACATTCTGTTAAACGTATCTTTATACAGTTATAAAATCTATACTGGCACTTATACAAAGTGACTTCTGTTTTTGAGATAATTCACACACACACACACACACACACACACACACAAAAGGCCGGTTTATATTGAAACATAACCTATCTAATGAACGGCACAATGCGTGAGCTGCTTGTTAGCCGGTTCGTTCGTTAACTTCCAGCCAGGATAATCAACTTTGCAAACTCCATTAAAGTTTTTATTAAAATCTGAATGCCGTATAGGCGACGTGTGCTGTGTAATAAGTTACGTTAAAGTCGTCGGTCGAGCAAGCTCGACTTCGGGTAATAGACATTCGAATATTCCTATCGGTATTATAATATTTAGTTGTTTCAGTCAAATGCAAAGACTGGATTGAAACAGCAGAGACAACATAGCATTCTGTTTCATAATGAAACGTGAAAACAACTCGTTATGCCTCGACGTACGTAAAATTGTTACGAAGTTATGTTTCCGTTAAATGTTTGTGTGACAAAACAAGTATTGTTTATAAATTTCTTCTTCTTCTTCTTCTTCATCTTCTTCATCTTCTTCTTCTTCTTCTTCTTCTTCTTCTTCTTCGTCACGGCTTAGACTGTTTAGTCTGTTCCGGCTCCAAACTGCTCGGACCATCATTTCTTGGGTCTTCCCAGGTTTATCTTCCCTTTCGGCTGATACAGTAAGGCTACCTTGGGAAATCTGTCACTGCCCATTCTGCTAATGTGTTGTTTTCATCTTTCTCTATACTTACTGATTATTCCGTTTACTTCTTCAACTTTCATTTCCTCTCTTATCTGATTGTTCCTTGTTTATAAATTTCGATCCGATTATGCTTAACGCGCGAATGATACGTGCGTTAAAAAGATATAGAGTGTGACATAAAAAGATATAGAGTAAGAGCTGGTGACAAAAATGCTTACGGTATTTCAGTATGCTTGATACTTTGTATTGAAATTCAACTTGACTTGCTAGAAACGGAGCGGGGAATCTGGCGACTTGCTACCGGTTCCCTTGTCGCCCTGAAGGCCTCAAAGGGCTAAACAATTGATGAATAAAACGTTGTAGTAGTATGTTTGGCTTTCAGATATATTCAATTTGACAATATAATAACTTAAAAAATACAAGTGGCAGACACTTTTTTCGGTTCCAAGTTGCTGACAGATGATTGTAAAGTGATGAAATAAACGTATTATTAACGTTACAGCAGTAAAGATGAATTTTATGTACGCTTTTCGAAATATATTTTCATAACTTCTTGCAAGTAGCCAGACAAATATTGCATTTCCAATATCCATCCAGCCAGACCACGTGAAAGGTCGGCAGATCGTGTCAGACTGTTATGCGCTTCTGTGGTTGTGGCAGAGAGCATTTACATTTTATTGATAAATAGATGGATAATAAATAAATAAAATAACTAATTAATTAATTAATCATTTACGACTTTATCTAGTATGTAGTTGTATTTCAGAGTCCAGTAAATTTTTTTTCTAAATAACCTCCAGTAACTGCATAAATCTGTTCCGAGCCGTCAGGTCTGCGACAGGAGTAAATCAACCGTCTTTCGCCTATACTTCTAATTGCAATACCGAATTAAACGAAAGACGCGGACGATACCAACCAAACATCTTCGTCTGCGACACATGGAAGCCACACAGGATATTAGGCAGGAGACCTTCCCGGAGAACGTCGTCGAAGCGACGCTTCGAGGGGAGGACACCTGGAACTGTGTGGCACGCTTCGCAGATGAGATTCTTCGGCGGGCGAAGAAGACAGACTTGGACAACATAATACAAAAGAAGACTAACAAGCCAGACGTGAGCCCCAAGGCTGAAGAACAATAGCCTAGACCGAAGTACTGTGTCAACCAGTTGCAGTGTCCTCGAAGAGGAATGGAAGTGGTTTTTTTTAGTGGATCTGGTTTAATACCCGAACTCACAGACCCCGGACGGTGGGCACCTTCTGGATATTTGTTTAGCATATATCGTCCATCTATCCTACTGAAAAAAATTCGTGTCGTCGTTGTTGTTGTTGTTGTTTTTGGCCTCAAAAAGACACAGACTAAAAGGTCCAACTTACACGAACAAATTTCAAACTATGAATACGGTGCATTACGTAATTAAATAAGAAATGAAATGACATGAGGCGGCTGAAGCGTAGTGCTGGCCACACTGCCTTCCTTGTATGCCGTACGGCTCACATAAGGCAGCCTACCCTGCCTACTCCTAAGCTACTTCGGTGGTACACATGGGAGCCATTATTATTTAAAGGAAGTGAACTACAAAAGTGCTTTTAAATATTATTTCAGCGCCATATAATAAAATAAACAGATACCAGAGGATCTGAAATGTGTGGCACAATTCATAAGACTCGGGAAAGAAAGTACTTATGGCTGAATTAAATTATTTTTGCCTTGAAGGTAAAAAGAATGCGACACTCTTTCCTATGTTATAGTTGGAACTTATGACGCAAGAATGCTAAATTTAGGCAGAATTATGCCTGTAAAATTTTAAAACTTTCTTTAAAATGTGTAAGTCCACATTTTTATCTTTTATGAAAAAAGTAAAAAAATAACCAGTTTAAAGAAAAGCCAGTATTAAAGCCCTCAAAAATGAACAAGTGTTTCTTTAAATCCAGTAGAGAATTCAGTTTTGAACAATTCAGTAAATAATAATCGCAGAAGAATGGTTACAAGAATAAACAACCTGTATTTTTAAACATTATAGTAGTTCCATAATATTTTCTTTACAGTACAGTTTGTTTATCCTTGTAAGCTTTTTTCTAATTTTATTAGAACGAAAAGATACAGAATTTAAATTTTATAAAGTAATGGGGGCACCAGTATTGACGTACGGGAGTGAATCGTGAACACTCAAACAAAATCAGAGTAAACGAATTGAAGCTGCTCAAATTAAATTCTTAAGAAGAGTCAAAGGACGCACCCTGAGAGATCACATGAGAAAGGGTGCAGACATAAGTCAAGAGCCGAATACACACTCGATAAACGATAAAATTAAACAAAACAAAGAAAACTGAATACAACACGTAGATAGAATTGGTGATACGAGAATACCAAAAAAGTTAATCTTGGACGAGATAGAGGCAATCCAAGGAAACGATGGCTGTGAAGACGGAGCAGGCTACAAGCCTAATCTTGAAATGAAGAAGAAGAAGAAGATTTCAGAGTTATATTACTTACCAGTTTTCGCTGTCAGTTTTTCACCATTTGCAACCGGCCCACACACACTCGAGCATTCGTACGTATAAGCCTATTCGCATTTATACGCGTCCAGAGCTTAACCGAAGGCTCCCCCCCCCTTGACCACCGCGAACCCCAACACCACACACACTGCACAGCAGTAGCCACCGCGACCGCCGGTTTCGCATCCACCAAAACCGACACCACCGTTTTGTCCACGCGATTATTCACAAAATGTTAGGCTATCTGATTTTGTTAGTCACTCACAGTCCGTATAGCAGCTACAGTCTACTCGGTAGGAACCAAACTCAAAAATATCGCGGTACTAGAAACTGCCGTTTCCAACCGACCATATTTCCTCAATGAAATCAAGCGGACAGATATGTCTGCATCATCATCATCATCATCATCATCATCGTCGTCGTCGTCGTCGTCGTCGTCGTCGTCGTCGTCATCTTCGTCTTCGTTATCGTCGTCGTCACCATCGTCATCATTGTCGTCGTCGTCATCATCATCTTCGTCGTTGTCGTCATCATCACTTCATGGATAGGATTTGTCCTGTTTCGGCCTCATGACTCCCGCCATCTTGTGACTGTCCTGCCTACAGAACTTCTTCCAACCGGGTCGTAATCATAAGCCAACTTCGGAAAGCGGGTATTGTCCATTCTTTCTAGATATTGTTTCCAACAATTTCTATAATTCTGAATGAGACCATTTAAGGACACTGTATCAAGTTCTCATCTAATATACACGTTTCTTATATGATCGAGTCGCGAATCTCCCTTTACCGATCTCAAATAGCTCATTTCTGCAGCCTGTAATTGGCACCAGTCCTTCTTCCTTATAGTCCAGGTCTCGCATCCATACAGCAGTGCTGGTACTGCAATTGTCTTATAGAATTTGATACACGTCTCTTGTCTAGCTTTCCTACCTTGACTTACCTTGTCTGAAGGAGCTGACTCGCTCGGGTAGCCGAGAAACGTGTAGCATTTTCACGGTAACTGCACCTGCCGACATTTCGACACCGTCACGTAATTCCGTAGCATATGTTCTTCTGTTTTATTATCCCATATTCTATCCCCTTTACTATTTTACATTTTTTTATCTGCATTTCTCGTTATTATTCTTATTCACATGACGGGTAACTGCTAATTTTCAATATACGTCTGTAGACCTACATACAACGACTAATGCACCACAGACTCCATAATTATCAGTAGCGTGGCGTCCATGTAACAGCTGTTCCCACACTAAATAATAATAATTATATCACAGAACAAATACATACTTTAGTTGTTGAATAATTTAAAATCCGAACAATATTAGTAGGGAAACTTGAAGGAAAGCTTTCGAACTGCTGGGCACCAGCACCGTCTTGTGTTGCCGGCTCAGACATCGGCAATGTTTTACTGCGTCTGGTCATTGTCCTCGTACTAGTTGTTACTGTACAAACTGCGGAGGGGGGGACACACACTCATCCACCCAATGTGTTGCCGCTGTATAAACCGGCAAAATGCTCAGTTAGCAGCTGTGTTCGTTTTCGGAACTGACGTGCAGCAGATACTACGTACCTATTTGTGTTTTGTTCGTTTAGTCATGTGTTTTTCTGTTTGTCTTTATTATGTTTAATTCGATTATTTGTGTCCTGATTTATTCTGTGTAAGTAGAATGGAGTCAGATCCCGTTGAACCGGGACCCTCTTCTTCTCCCACCGAATGATAGAAAATGCTGTAGAAAGAACACTTGGTACAAGAAAAAAATCGAATTAATTTTTAGTCTAACGTTTTAGACCTATCATAACCGGCAACAGGTGTTATGTACCCACACCACGCCACGCCACTGAATAAGTATCACTGTATTTGAAAACAACGAGATTCATAATCTGAAAACTTCGATTGATTGGACGGGACACGTCAACCGTGTAACGCACCGTTAATCGATCGTGAAACGTTAAGTGCGTTTGTAAATCACTGGATTTAGTGATGTGTGCGTCTGATCGCTCGGCTGTGGTCTACGCTGCCCTTCAATGTAGTCAGTCTGTGTTTGGCCCAGCGGGCGGGCGATTGCCTGTGCCAACTACTGTACATAGCCTAACCCACACACACACAAACGTGTTGTGGTAACCACATGCAAGCTCGCGGTTATCACTTACTGCACTTTACATGTAAGCATTTGAAAATACTTCACGAAGGATTATTTTTTCATTACTGTTATGTTGTTGGCATGCGAATGTGTAGAGTACATACAAAAAGTGTGAAGTAGTATATATATATGGGGGCCTCCTCTCTTCGCAAGAACACACTCCACGACAGCTATCTCATTTTCTCAAAATGGTTGGAACATCTTAACAGAATGGACGACTGCCGCTTCCCCAAACAACTATTGAATTTTAAGCCGAAAGGACAAAGAGGTGTGGGAGTCCGAAGGAGCGTTGGAGTGACCACCTCTAGTCTATCTGCTTGGGCCGGGACAAACCATTTTTGGTTTAATCCTTGTTGAAGATGATGAGGAAAGAAGATGGTTCGATTAATGAGCCGCAACAGTCCAAACGGTTTAATGCTTGTGGCAGAAGAAGAAGAATAAAAGGAAGAAGCTTCTAGGAAGGAAGAGGCTGCCAGATGACGGTATACGTTTTGCGGGAACGACTCATAAAAACATATGAGGTGAAACGGATGAATAGACGTGACAGAGTTACTCAGTCGGTAAAGTCTGATTACCACAAACCTCATCTGTTCTGGCTACACGGTGGATTCAGCTATCGCAACTAGGCCTGTAGATCATAAAACACAAACGCTTTAAGTCAGTGGTTCCCAAAGTGGAGTCCGCGGACAATTTTAAGAAAAAATAGAATATACCGTAATATGAGAATATAGAATATTAGAATATACCACTGTGACATGAGGATGGGGAATCCATTTGTTGATGGGCTGTCAACTGACCTCTCTTTTACACTACAAGAAGATTCATTGGCAGAACTTTCAACTGCCAATTCATTAAAATTACTGGTTTTGCAATTATAGCTAGCTGGCTTCTGGTTATATGTAGCCTAATGACTGACTATCGTCAGCTCGCAAAAAAAAGCTTTGAAGTGTTTAACTGTGTTTCCCTCTACTTAATTGTGTGAAACTGCATTCTCCCAGTTCACGTACTTGAAGTAAAAGTTAAGAAATAAACTTGATGTCGAGAATTACTTACTATTGAAATTATCAGACACTAAACCCAATATTGCAGAGATAATTGTTCAAAAGCAGCTTCATTGTTCACATTAAACTATGTTTGCTGTCATTAATATTATAATTTTGCAAGTTAAGGGAATTTTGATTTTAATATATGTTAACTAAATTATAAGAGTTTGTATCATATTTACTGTTTGTTTAATTTCAGAACTCAGACGAGGTCCGTGAAATTTTTTTTTTTTTTTTGGGGAGGGTCCACGGACTGAAAAGTTTTGGAACGACTGCTTAAATCTGTTTACTGGCTAGCCATCTTAATTGCCGTATTTACATGGAATACATAAAGAAGTGTTGTATGTGTGTGTAATGCAACACCTATAAATTTTCTATCTCCCATATTAAAATTACTTTGGCGGTTACAGACAAAAACGAGTCCGACAAAGGACTAGTATTCACTTCCAAACGAATTCAAACTCTTAAAATCTGAAAGGCGCGCGTGTAAAACATATAAGGTAATTTTGCAAATGTAACATGGTATAATAAAACAGAGAACCACATTGTGCTGACAGACGCGGTATTTCGTGTGTTTCTATTGAATGTACATAATAAATGTACATAAACAAAAACAGACGGTGCAGCCAATTTATATGTAAATCACCGGAGCAGTATTGTACTCCCCCCCCCCCCCGGCAGTCAAATTAAAGGTTCTACAGTAAGTTGGTAATGCTGCAAAATGTCTAGTAGAAACATTCTCCGCACCGCACTCTCTGTGTATAGGTAGGCCTACGCCAGTCGTTCCTGGTCACATAGCTGCGCCAACCCAATGCATCAATTACCCCCTACTTACAAGTATAGATAAGTTATCTAGAGAGAAGGGAGGGGAGACGACGCTATAATATTTCACTATCTCACTTCCACATTATACCCCTCTCTGTCACACAACTGCTTCCGTTGTTATCGCCAGTCTTGTTGCAGCCGATGTTCACACTATGAAACACTGTACAAGACTCCTGTGCGCATGTGCGAAACATCTGAAAATTCTGTTAGCCTCGCACTGCGCATCTCTAAGCCACTGTTCAATTTCTATCGTCAGGTTTCTACAACAAAACGTTGTGGTTGAATATCAAAGTGTAATATATAGCCTACGTGCGCGTGTGCGTGCGTGTGTTGTTTGTACCGTAATACGTGAAGTTCCCAGACGAGACAGAGGAGGTATACAAATTTTACAACAGACATCATCACCGAGTTCCTTGACGGAGATGATCGAGTTAGTAGACGAATGTGGGGGAGTTGCTATAGGCTACTATTATAAACGAACCAGCGAATGAATTATCTCCACTTAAAACTGGCCTGTAGCTAAGTTGTCTATAGAGGAGTGAGGGGAGACAACGGAATAATAGTTTTCTGTCTCAGTTTCACACCAACTCTATCTCTGTCACACACATGCTTCCATTGTTCTCGCCAGTCTTGTTGCAGACCTTCTGGTGGGGGGGGGGGTCCTGCCCCGTAAATACGCCCCCTGATACATACTGAACTTCTTGTGGTTTGGTTTTTGTCGAATACGAAATACTAAACCAACCGTGGTGAGTTAATTTTCTTTACTGATGTGATCCAATTCCTTACGACCAATATTCATAGGCTTTTCGTGGCGTGTTCGGTTGCTTCCTCTCGTATTGCCAACTTGCTGACGCTGTAGGTTGACAAATTCTTCATCGTTATGACTAAAAAATATTTTATTTACGACACAAACATTAAGTGTTTCTCTCTTCCGTGTACAGTTCACCTCGACAGTTCTCAGTTAAAATACTGCTTTTGAATATGTTGTTACGATAATTACGGAACCTTCTCGAAAAGACGAGAGTGTCGGTCTACACGCTTCTCGCCTAGCCCAGCGTATGGTGTCGATGTCAAGGCCGTCCACTCACGGTAGCTCTCCAGACTGTTCGAGAGCACTTGTAACTATACAAATTATGCTGGCACGCCGCCAGGAGAATAGAAAATGATTCAGGAACGTCTGCGGGCTAGATATAAGCAACAGTGCCTGGCTTTGTCAGTTAATTACACCTGGCGAGACTGTAAAGCGCGGATCAAGTGATTGTTGCTGATTAGTGGAAAGTGATTACTGTGTTATAATAGTGCGGAACTGTTAACAGCTGACAATTACTATTGCGTGAGGACAGATTTAACTCGAATTATCGTATGAGAGTACCTTGTTGATTTCAAATTATTATTTGTGACTAATTAAAGCTGGTTATTACTGACTTCATTGGCGTCTGTGTTTTGCTTCCACTGTGCAAAACGACAATCCGTAATACCGTCGTAATAATATTGCTACGATATCACAGAACAATCTACGTGTTTGTCGAATGTGCCAGAAGGATCTCGCTGTAACGCGTGTGGCGTACGTGCATGTAGACGCATTTTCGAGAGGTTTCTCGAAGGCGCCAGTCGCGCGGATTGTGTCAAGGCCGCAGTTAATTACGTAGTTCACACGAGCGCTAAGACACAATTAGGAACATTCTGGTATGTGATCGCAGGTATAAATACATGGCGGCAGCGGCCTTAAGTTTCAGTATTAGTGCGAATTATTGACCGTGCGGTTCGAGAGTTATAGTAGCGATATTACTGTGCGCGTTCAAGTGATTATTACTTAAGAGTGGTGTTTTATAATCGGACGGTATAACTATAATACAATTGTGTTTAATTTTAGTGGACAGTTTATTGCGTGTGAACAATTTTCATTTGATTTGTTGTAAAAGACAGTGTTGTTAATTACGAACTGTTTAACTGTAAAAATTAAAGGTGTGATTAGTGACTTAATTGGTGTCTTGTACTTATTTTGTTTCCACTGTACCTACGACGACCGAGTAGACCGTCGTAACAATATGATTACGATAAAATTTAAAATTGTCGTAATTTTAATTTTTATCGTACAATTTTAAATTTAATTGTGATTAAAATAACAAAGCTTCGCGCTTTTCGTTACATGAAATACGTACATATGCCTATCGATTATTCTCAAACTTGTTTTAAAATCCTCAATAATTAAATGTAACTCTTCGTGTAAGACTGAAAGTGGAAAGTAGTCGTGACTTCTTTTGCTGGACCTTCAAAATTATTATTTTCTGAGAATTATTCAAAAAACAGATAGGCCTACTGTCCAAACTGCTGCAGCAATTTGTAAAGCTCGGAGATACACTGTCCTAAAGCGGTCTGTTTACCTGCCCCGACCTAGTGGCGTATCTATAATTTGGTTTTGGGGAGGAGGTCCGGTGTCGGGTTTATACAAAAGAAAAACCAACTTAAGACTAATCAATATTTGCATCTTTAAAGTGGCTTAAAAACGCATGATAACATCCTGAAATCCGTCCCATTAAAGTAAACGGTAATAAACGCAATAAAAATACGTATTATTCAAACATTGTTAAAAGATACTTAGGCCTACTGACTGAATTGATTTTTCTATATTTCATATTTCTAACGTGTACTCTAACGCTGTATAATAAACCTTTTTGTATATTTAAAAAAGAGCTACTACTATATTAGCGCACATAGCGGAAAAAATAAAAAAAACAGCATAAGAATTAAGAGTTTAACAAAATTCGTCAACGTTTTCTACCCTCTGGGGGGGTTCGGTCCCGTCCGCCCACCCCCTCCCCAGACCTTCAGTCAACGTTTATCACAGTTGTCTACGAACACGACCATCCCCTCGTCCATGAACTCGTACGCCTTCGTCTAGTAGGCCTAATTCGCTTGTCTAAATCGGTAATACCTGGTTCCGTCTGGGAACGTGACCATTATGAATTATATCCCGGCTGTCATCGAGCTCCACCTGGACAACTCACGTGCAAAGATACCCATAAATCGCATCAACGGTTCCTTTCATTAATCAGTCAGTACGCGAGTAGGTGACACATCTGCATTTTATTTGTACTTACCGATTATTGAAACAATACTAAAAACGACAACACGTCAGATCCGCGTCGGTAGTCGCTGTCAGTATCCTGTAACTAACATCACTTACCTGAAAACAAAGACATACGATTAGTGTATCTCTCAAACTACAGCCACACACAAACATTTGTTTTAGTGCAGGAACAAATTAATAATCTGCAATTAAAATATTTACATTCAAATAAAATTCAAACTATTCGTTGAATCCGTTAAAGAAATTGTGATGGACAAAGCAAGTATTCGGTATTTGTTTGAACAATGTTATCACACACACCTCTTAGATGTCATTAGGAGCATGTACAAGAACACAGAGATCATTGTAAAAACTGAATCTGGCGAAGTCCTTAATGCAGTGACAAGTAAAGGGGCGAGACAAGGGTGTAGCATTTCACCACCCACACTTTATAACCTATATACGGACGACGCTGTTAGAGAGTGGAAGCAAAGGCTAGCAATACTCAACTTCAGTGACAGTTTCAGTGAACGTAATTTCGTCAACACTCGTAGACTATGTTTGCTGACGAAGAGGTCATAGTAGCAGACAATGAAAATAGCCTGCAGCGGGCCCTCTGTGAATTGCAGCAGGTAATCAGTATGTATGGTCTGGAAATTTCTGTTATCAAGACTAAGTCCATGGCTTTTAAAGGTTGTATCCTGTAAGGTTTAAACTAGTACTGAGTGATAAACAAACGGAACAAGTGTATTCACTCAGGTTCCTTGGATGGCACTTGTCTTTTATGTTGATGAGATAGATGTGGACAAAAAATAAAGACGTTTAATCAGATCTGTGGAACGATAAGAAGAACACTGAATGGAAAGATCAGAAGAGATACTCTTTTGAAATTGATGGCACTGCCATGCGGCCTTTACGGCAGCGAAATTTGGACACTGAACGCGAAGACCCAAAGCCGGATACAGGCTAGTGAAATGAGATTTTTTCTATCAGTACTAGAAGTAACACGGATGGGAACGGCTAAGAAATGATGATATAAGGAACATAGTTGGAATATACAACCTAAACGAAAGGATAAAGCAGTAAAGACAAGATCTGGATAGACCATGTTGAAAGGATGCATAAGAACAGGATACCAAAACAAATTTTGATTTATAATCGAAAGGACGACGGAATATTGGGTGACCAAAGAAAAGATGGTCGGACCAAGCAGTGCGCAACGGATCGTAAAGTCCATAGGAGGAGGAGGAGGAGGAGGAGGAGGAGGAGGAGGAGGAGGAGGAGGAGGAGGAGGAGGAGGAGGAGGAGGAGGAGGAGGAGGAGGAGGAGGAGGAGGAGGAGGAGGAGGAGGAGGAGGAGGAGGAGGAGGAGGAGGAGGAGGAGGAGGAGGAGGAGGAGGAGGAGGAGGAGGAGGAGGAGGAGGAGGAGGAGGAGGAGGAGGAGGAGGAGGAGGAGGAGGAGGAGGAGGAGGAGGAGGAGGAGGAGGAGGAGGAGGAGGAGAAGAAGAAGAAGAAGAAGAAGAAGAAGAAGAAGAAGAAGAAGAAGAAGAAGAAGAAGAAGAAGAAGAAGAAGAAGAAGAAGAAGAAGATTTATCACAGTATTCTTTTAGACATTCTTTTAGTGAAGGCTATTGTCTGTCCTGTTGGTAATAATAATCTTTTACCTTCAACATCCGGAAACAGTAACTCGTTACAGGCGCTACATATAACCTAATACACATCCCTTTCAGGTGGTCGCGTTCGCCATCTGACACAGTCTCCAGAAGACAGATGGAATAAAATTATTTACAGAAAGTCAAAAAGTAAGCGAAGCGAGGATGAGAGAGCAGAGTAATAAACCTGGCGCGAAAGGGTTAGCGTTTCATTACACGGTGACAATACAAATGGGGTCACTAACATCTCCATTGTTATAGTGGTCCTTAGTTGTAGACTACTGTAAGGTAAATACAGAAACTAGAACGCTCGTAGTAAGTGACGCGACGCGGTGTGTGAAAGAAAATGAAGAAGAAAGTGAGACAGGAGGCAATGTACGTCTAGTACAAATCTGGATGGATAGCGGACCAATTTAAGATTGCTATCTGCAATGTGCGCGGAATAGGACATAAGGAGTTTGAACTGGCGAAGATTTTAGAGGATAGAAAGATAAATCTGGCAGTAATAACAGAGACAAAAAAGAAACTAAAAGTATCAAAATATGTTGGGAATTATGCTATGTTTTATAGCGGTGTAAGTCAGAAACTGAGAGCGGCAAAAGGAGTTCCATTGTTTATCGACAAAAAGTGGGAATTAAGAATAAACGAGGTTCAGTGTGTCAATGAGAGAATCATTACTGTGAAACTAAAACACTACAGGGGGTACTTGGTTGTCATTGAGGTTTACGTTGCAGAAGAAGGGAGAAAAGAAGAAACAGAAGAATTTTATAAAACTCTCCGGCACTTAGGTGATAAATTTAATTTGATGTATGATGTTCGAGAGGTTCGAGGTATGTAGGACGGCCGAGAGCGTAGTGGGTCCCGGAACAGGTTCAGGATAGAGACTAATCATTGATGTTGATGACGACGATGATGATACAAATCTGGAATGTTGAAATTTTCCGTTATAAATAAACTTCAAACAATACAAACGGCGTTTATGGAGGGTATGATTGTAGCTCCATACAAATTGTTTTGTTAACTATACTTAATTTTCCGTTATAAATAAACTTCAAACAATACAAACGGCGTTTATGGAGGGTATGGTTGTAGCTCCATACAAATTGTTTTGTTAACTATACTTAATTTTCCGTTATAAATAAACTTCAAACAATACAAACGGCGTTTATGGAGGGTATGGTTGTAGCTCCATACAAATTGTTTTGTTAACTATACTTAATTTTCCGTTATAAATAAACTTCAAACAATACAAACGGCGTTTATGGAGGGTATGATTGTAGCTCCATACAAATTGTTTTGTTAACTATACTTAATTTTCCGTTATAAATAAACTTCAAACAATACAAACGGCGTTTATGGAGGGTATGGTTGTAGCTCTATACAAATTGTTTTGTTAACTATACTTAATTTTCCGTTATAAATAAACTTCAAACACTACAAACGGCGTTTCTAGAGGGTATGGTTGTAGCTCCATACAAATTGTTTTGTTAACTATACTTAATTTTCCGTTATAAATAAACTTCAAACAATACAAACGGCGTTTATGGAGGGTATGGTTGTAGCTCCATACAAATTGTTTTGTTAACTATACTTAATTTTCCGTTATAAATAAACTTCAAACAATACAAACGGCGTTTATGGAGGGTATGGTTGTAGCTCTATACAAATTGTTTTGTTAACTATACTTAATTTTCCGTTATAAATAAACTTCAAACAATACAAACGGCGTTTCTAGAGGGTATGGTTGTAGCTCCATACAAATTGTTTTGTTAACTATACTTAATTTTCCGTTATAAATAAACTTCAAACAATACAAACGGCGTTTATGGAGGGTATGATTGTAGCTCCATACAAATTGTTTTGTTAACTATACTTAATTTTTTTCAGCTGAATAAAGTCTCTAATCGTAATCAAATCCAGCTAAAACATACTCAGTAGCGAAGGGATTTCAGCAAGGAAAATTTAGGCGAAGTGTTTCATTTGTTGGCTAGAGACAGGAAGAAGAGAACTGAGGAACTGACAGGATTCAGGTGAAGTCGGATATGAGTGAATGGATTAAGTAACCGATTAAGCAGCGTTCAGTAGGCTACAATGTCGTGCAGGACAGAACGCTTCTGAAGGTTATGAAAAGGAGAAAAAGACACTACATTGGACAAATACTAAGGGAAAGTGGATTACTTAAACCGGGTTTTGAGGGAACACTTGAAGAAGAGAAGAGAATGGTGGAGAAGATTGTATGACATAGTGTGGAATGCCGAATGAATAGGTGGAGTCTCATGCGTGGAATACACGTAATAGAGATGGTAGCGGTATTTGGGACCTGCCACAGACAGGGCCCTATGTGATGACCATAGTCTCTTCTTCTTCTTCTTCTTCTTCTTCTTCTTCTTCTTCTTCTTCTTCTTCTTCTCCTTCTTCTTCTTCTTCTTCTTCTTCTTCTTCTTCGTCTTCGTCTTCTTCTTCTTCTTCTCCTTCTCCTTCTTCTTCTCCTTCTCCTTCTCCTTCTCCTTCTCCTTCTCCTTCTTCTTCGTCGTCGTCTTCTTCTTCTTCTTCTTCTTCTTCTTCTTCTTCTTCTTCTTCTTCTTCTTCTTCTTCTTCTTCTTCTTCTTCTTCTTCTTCTTCTTCAGGCTGTGGACCTTATGATCCGTTGCGAACCCCTTGGTCCGATCATCTTTTCTTTGGTCTTTTAATATTCCACCGTCCTTTCGGATTATAAACCAAAATTTGTTTTGGTATGTTGTTCTTATGCATCTTTTCAACACGGTCTGTCCAAGCCTGTCTGTACTGCTTTATCCTTTCGTTTAGGTTGTTTATTCCAAGAATGTGCCTCGTATCACCATTGCTTAGCCGATGCCTCCGTGATGCTCCCAGTACTGATCGTAAAAATCTCATTTCACTAGCCAGTGTCCGGATTTGGGTCTTTCCGTTCAGTGCCCAAGTCTCACTGCACTGAAGACTGCAATCACGACACTGCATAAAGGCAGCACGACACTGCCATCACTTTATAAAGTTTCAAAATAGTATCTCTTCTGACCTTTCCATTCAGTATTCTTCTAATCGTTCCACATATGTGATTAAATTTCTCTATTTTTTTGTTCAGATCTACGTCTTACTAAGACAAGAACGACCCAGCTCCACTTGTGACGGATCACTTACGATGAAACAAACGATCACAACTCAAAGATACGGAGTAAAATTTCCGATTGCCTTTGTTTGACCTGCTACGTTAATTTTGTGGCGTCACTTGTAATATACGTTGTACTCAAAATGTATTATGTCTTCTAGGCACAGACGTCTTCTTACGTGTCAGTAAGTCCGTCAGGTTTACGTCGTATTTTTTAAGCATAGTTTACTAGGGTTGCAATAAACCGTTCTATCACACTTGCCCCCCGTAACTCTACTGGGTGTTCATTTGTCCCAGTGGGTGGATCAGCAGGGTATAGGAGGTAAGGGCATGTGAGAATCCTGTTATTGAAACGGAAATTAAAAAAAAAAGAATTAAAAAATAATATATTATTATTATTATTTTCGCATGAGCCACTGTGCTCTACGTTTGGTTCAATTGGTTCCTCCCTTCTTCTCGTCTCTTTTCCTCCTCTCCTTCATTCTAGGTCGATGTCTCTCCCTCCTTTCGTCAGTCCAGATGGCACCTGTCCTCTTCTTGGGGTTTTCCTAAAAACCTTGGCCATTTTTTATTCATTTATTTATTTTTATTTTTTTGAGTGGTAAGCAAGCACTTTTCAATGTCTTCTTGAGTAACCTGGAATTCGTCAATGTCTTCTTGAGTAACTTGGAATTCGTCTGTCTTTTTCTGTTTCTCTCAACCACGTATTAGTCATTTTGAGCTTTCTGAAATAGTTTAAAAGTTTCCCAGTTAGTCTGTCAGGATTCATTCTTTGAACGTGTCCGTAGAAAGTAAGTCTTCTTTTTCTAATTACGTCTATGATTTTCTCAACATGTGTGTACAGCTCATTATTGTGGCGTCTTCTGTTCTGTTCTAAATCTTTTATTGATCCCACGATTATTCTTAATATTTTCCTTTCTGTGACTTCCAGTTCTTCCAACACCATTTTCTTATTCAGAATGCTTCCGGGCGAATTACTGTCGAATAATGCCTAAGTTTGGCATTAATGGATATTGATTTCTTGTTATATGTGTCCTTGGTTAAATTGTAAGCAACTTTCATCTTATTAACTCGTGGTTTAAAGGCTTCTTTCTCTGAGACATTTTGTTCAATAACTTCTCCAATAAAAAATAATATATTATTATTATGGATCACGGTTATTTAAGCGGTACCGCAAGTTGAGTACAGATATCTGTGTCTGCTGTGTACGCGATAGACTACAAACTGATTTAAACATTGTGTAGGGTACAGCTAGTTGTCTTTGACTACCGCTGGCTGCTAACTGTATGTGCGAGTTCGTATGTAACTGTACCCATACTATATGTTTTCGTAGCACCAACACTGCATGCAAATATCTCTCATGTCAATATGCTACACGTAGGTGGATGTCCTATTACTCTTTGTACACAGTAATATTCTCTCGCCACATTTACTGTAAATAATATTAGTTAACAACGTTCGTTTTTTGATCTACTGATTACTTCGTATAATTCAACATTTCGGAAACTATGTTTTGCTTCTTTGTCTCGGAAGACGTGGTAATATATAGCCTATATTGCCGTTACAAAAGTTTTTCAGACATGACAAGGTCTATAATTTATTTACAAAAAGCACAAAGTTGTTTCCCAAATGACACGCGCGCGCATTTGCAATACGGGGATTAATGATGAACATAGAAAAAACGCAGTATCTGTGTATCGGAGAAGAAACAACAGATTTAATCTTAGAATACAACGAACGTATAAAAAATACAACAGCTAAAAATACTTAGGAATAATGAAGAAGGAACAAATGATGTTGAAATAAAATAAAGAATAAACAAAGCAAAACAAATAATTAGATCATTGAATGGGATTCTATGGAGCACAGAAATTGGAAAAGAAAGGAAGAAAAGAATGTACGATAGTATGATTAAAAGCAGCGTTGACGTACGGATCCGAAACATGGAGAATAAAAGAACAGGTAAAAAGAAAGTTAGAAGCTACAGAAATGGATGCTTTGAGACGACTCTGCTATAAATTCAAGGCTAGAGCGAATACGAAAAAATGAAACGATCAAAGGAGAAATGGGCGTACAAAAGACAATCATCGGCTGCGTTGAAGAAAAACAATCTGGTACGGACACGTACGAAGAATGGAACAAGACAGACTACCAAAGAAAACAATGAGATCGATACCTAGAGAGCACAGAGAGGAAGGAAGACAAAAGAAAACATGAACAGAGGACATAAGAAGATCAATGAACGATAGAGGACTAAACGATGAAAACTGCAACGACAGACGACAATGGAGGCTAGGCATCGGACAACGTCGTAGGACGTTTTGACCCCGAATTGAAAAAAAATCATATTTACTAAATCTTTAACATCTTTAAATATAAAGCCTAAAAATTCTCAAGTTTAAAAGCGTCAGTATCGGCACTGAATTATGGCAAAATTATTGATTGCCCCCACTCTTATATTTATTACACCTGTTAACGGAATTTAAAATAAATTTAGTACTTATAAGTGGGGGGGGGGAGCGAAACGTTGGCCTGACAGTACGTAATCTGTTACTTTCCCCACACTCCACTCACACCCTCGAGCCTGCCTGCCTTATATGAGTTTAATACTATGATTGATTGCCCCCATCTGATCGGATCGTCCCCACTACAGAGAATTTCTTTCGTACAAATCGTAGCTAATGGTAGACGCCGTGCCGTCTGTTATGGCCAACACACTCACACACACCACTTTGTTTTTCGAGTTTTCACGTCTTGCTTTCAACCCTCCTGTTGCAAGTAGCCTATCATAAATAAATGATGTATAAATGGTCTCTCTCTCTCTCTCTCTCTCTCTCTCTCTCTCTCTCTCTCTCTCTCTCTCTCTCTCTCCATGTATGATATATTTATATATATACACGTACACGGGTAAAAATAATGTATCTGTAGGAGACGCATGAGTTACGGAAATATAGAAAACAAAAAAACATCATTACTTCAAAGTTGTCATTAGTACGAAGGTCAGCTGAAAAGTTCGCGGAGTGACATCTATAGCTCAGTGGTAGAACTAAAATCATTCGTGTGCTGCAAGGCGTATATTTCGCGTGAACACCTGTTAATTTTCAGATATATCTCAAACAGAATTATTACTGTTGCACACCACTATAGAAAAGCCAAACCCTTCACACCCCCACTCCTCCCCTCCTTTTTCTATAGTGGTGTGCAACAGTAATATTCTGTTTGTGATTATAACCACTAACACAACTTTCTTCATTAAATTTCAGATATATCTGTCAATTTACTCACTTTTTACCAGCTATCTGAAATTTTCCTGTCACTCGTGTTTTTAAAATGCACAAAATCAAACATCGTGTTGTGATGAATTCTTTGTTAAAAACGTTTTAGTGCCAATGGATGCGTGTCGTGAGTGTTTTGAAAAACGGACAAAATCAAACATCGTGGTGTGATTCTTTGTTAGCGCCATCATGGTGTTTAGCGCCAACAGAAAATCAAAACGTTGCGCCTTCAGAAACAACGGTGAGTGGGGCACACTCGAGTTTAAACGTGGTCGTACATGCACTGAAGACTATCCAACCAGTAGACGGCAAAAATGTGCAACAAAAATTACATTATTGAAAAAATTTCTGTTGGAAGACCGCAGATTGAGGAGTGGATGACGTTGCTGAAATCATAGGCATCTCATATGAGCGTGTGCATCATACTTTAACTCAAGAACGTGGTGTGAAAAAGCGTTGTGCAAGATGACTGCCACATCTGGAGTTGTTGCATTTTTTGGGCGTCCAGTGCGGAGGGATCTTCAATGCTCTTACGACCACATTTAAACTCAAGTGTCTATTTACAAACCGTTGATTTTGAAGTCGCAGCATCTCCTGACACATTTACAATTTCGTTTTGAATTTCCGTTGGCGCTCTAAACAATTTTTAACAAAGAATCACACCACGATGTTTGATTTTATCCGTTTTTCAAAACACTCATGACACGTCAATTTTAAACAGCTTCTATAATGAATAAACAGTGAATGAATTGATAGACAGATTTGGAAATTAACCGGAGTTCACAAAAATACAAATCTTGCACCACATGAAAAATTTTAGTTTTACCGCTAAGCTAAAGTTGTCGCTCCGCTGACACTCGTATGCTACAAGCTACATGAGACGGAAACTACATTTATACGAGTGATTACGGCGTATTTATTATTCATATTATGTTTAAAGGTTTCCATTGCATTATAGAATCCCACTGTCTCTCAGTAATGCAGTTCATAAATGTAGCATATCGTTTATCGGATGATGTCTTTAAACTACAAAGTATCGCAGGATCTACCAGCTTCACAATTTCCGTCCAGCATCCTTGGGGACCTTACTCTTCAGGCTACGTTGTCTGATATCATAGGTGTATTCAAAGTTAAAATTACAAAGGATATCATTGTTTTAAATAAACATTTTTGCTTGTTTACAGTTTTACACTAGGTCTTCCAGTAACGGATCACTCTTCCTTTGGACTATTCTGCGTTCTTTGCGCAGGCTGCTCCAACTACCCGCGGATTCTTTTTCGATTTAAGCCTCCTCCTCCTCCTCTTCCTCCTCCCCCTATGACGCTACAGCCCGAAGTCGAGCCTTGGCCTCCTCTATCCTGACCTACCACCTCTCTCTATCAGTACCAAAGGACTTCCATCCTCGTACTCTCAACATCTCTCTTGCATCCAGCGATAACATCTTTCCATCTTTTCCTTACACGGCCTCTTGCCATCGCTTACACGGTTTTATCCACATTTATTAATAGTCCTACCTCTTATGTACTTATTTTCAGGTTTAATTATGTCTTCCTTGCAGCCCCACTTGATCGGGATACGACGGCTACATCGTCAGCATATGCTGCTATTTGTACTGACTTATGATAAAGTACTACTCAGCGAACTACACTCATTTTCTTATGGCATATTCTGGAGACAGGATAAAGAGGAGAGGGGCCAGCCCATCGATCGCCCTGTTTTAGACCTTAGGTGAGTTCAAATGGTTCGGTGAGTTCATTTTGTATTCTTGTTAGTGTTTCTGTCATGATGTCATTTTACTTTCATTTCTATAAGCAAATGGGGCGAAAAAATAGCGTTCGAGACAAGAGCTGATTCTGATTGTACTACCCTCAAAACATGAAGAAAAGTCATTTTCCGAAAAGTGTCTATGTGTGTGTCTGTGTGTAGAATTTTTTCTATGGCGAACGATAACTGCCGCAAACAGAATGGAATAATTTTTTGCATAGGCTATGTGCTTGAGTTGTAGAGGACTCGAGGCCTATTAATTTTTGCGAAGATCGGTTAAGGGAAACGGGGAGTTTACCTTCAACGTTTTATATTTTAACAAGAGTAAAATACTTAATTTTGATAAACAAACTATCCTGAAAAGAAGGTCATAATAATCCACTGTAGAAAGGTAGATGAAATATCTATAAATAAAAAGGGCAGTTTAAGGGGGGTGGCGCTAATTTTCTATAAATGAAAATGACAGTTGAAGGGGGAGGGGACAATTTTTTATATGTGTACTGTGTACTACCTTATTGGCAACAAATAAGTAGTCTGTTGTTGAAATTCCTTCCCAGGCTGTTTGGCCGTGGTCCAATGTTTTCTCCGAAACCAGACATTTCGGCAGTGCCGTCGACTGCCATCGTCAGTGAAAATCGAGTGCGCCAACGTGAGGTGGTATACGTTAGTGACCACAATAGGCCTACTGCGGTTAAGGATGAAGAAAGAAGTAGCTTCTATGGAAATATTTCATTTCGAAAATTATTTTAAATATAAATCTTAGAACATGGAAGTCATGTATGGTTCTCCATACCGATTTTTACTTCCATGTTCCGTAAGGAAATGGAAGTATGGTGATCGCGAAAAACATCGTTTTCGAGATAAGGACTGATTCTGATTGTACTACCCTCAAAACATAAAGAAGAGTCATTTTCCGAAATGTGTGTGTGTGTGTGTGTGTGTGTGTGTGTGTGTGTGTGTGTGTGTGTGTGTGTGTGTGTGTGTGTGTGTGTGTGTGTGTGTGTGTGTGTGTGTGAGAGAGAGAGAGAGAGAGAGAGAGAGAGTTTAAGAATTCGCTTAAACAATTCAAAACAATGGTAATTGTTAAAAATAAAATAATTTTGTTTGCTAGGCAACCAGGTTGTTCGATTAGGAGGGTGGGGTAGTTCACCTGCATTATTTTGTGTTTAACAAGAGTAAAGTACTTAATTTTAATAAATAAATGCCTCGAAAATAAAGTCATATTAATCCACTGTAAAATGGTAAATGAGATAATTATAAATGGAGTGGATAGGTGAAAGGAAAGGGGCGATTTTTTGAAAATTGCTGTGCTGAAATCAAGTTAAGTGCAAATATTTAATTTTGACGGATAAGATACCTTAGAAATTACATATGATAAAACTATTACTCTATGAAAGTGTAAATATCATTAATGGTGGGAATCGGTTGACGAGGAGTGATGATTATCTGCGTAGTTCAGTTTCTTTATAAGAATTCAGTACATAATTTTTATGGATAAAGTGACTCGAAAATAACGTTATATTAAACGCCATAGTAAACAAAAATATCTATAAATAGTAAAAATAGTTTGAGGGTGGGAGGTATTTTTTTAGAAATTATCGAACCGAATTCAAGTAAAAGATTTTAAATATAAATCGTACGTAGAACATGGAAGTCTCGTATGGTTCTCCATACCGATATTTCTTATGGCATATTCTAGAGACATGTTAAAGAGGAGAGGGGCCAGCCGATCGCCCTGTTTTAGACCCTGAGTGAGCTCAAATGTTCGGTGAGTTCATTTTATATTCTCAACTGTGCGAGTGTTTCTGTCAAGGTCGTTTTTGTTAGATTGACCAGTTTTGTTTAAAAAATCGGTGTCGGTCAGTTGCAACGAAACAACGTTTATGTCTGTTCTTAAAAAGACAATTGCGCCACGCACTTACTGACCGAATCTGTCATTTAGAAACATTTCTATTCTGAACTTCGACGAGATTTCAATTCTGTAACTTTACATTTGTGCGAGTAACCTCTTTCTTCCAATATTTTTGTTGCATTAGGTTAGGTTAGTTTAGGTCTGGTCAGGTAAGGTTAGGTTAGGTTAGGTTAGGTTAAGTCAGGTTAGGTTAGGTTAGGTCAGGAATGAATAGAATTATAATGGTAATTTCTGTATTATTGTAATAATAACAATAAAAACAATTGATCGGAATTGACCGGTTTCAATTTCCACCTCTGTCGCAAGTGACCGGGTTTTATACGATTGGGTCGCAACTGTCCGCGCTCCTAAAATACACCCCCCCCCCCCCACACACACACATATGTGCATAAACATGCTCTTTCCATCTTTTCTTCCATCTTTGATGCTAAAGAGCATGTTATGCGCATGTCTCCAGAAAGAATTCCAAGAAAATCCTGAATTATAAGCCAACCGGGAGAAGAAATGTTGGCAGACCGAGACGGAGATGGTGAAGCCGGAACAGGCAACCTGCCTAATCCTGGACAGGTAGGTGATGATGACATGCGCACAAAACAGTACTAATCTGCGGTTGCAATACAAATAAATATTCCACGAACAGTTCCGTTATTGAAACAAGTGGTGGTAAACACTGTAGTGTAGGCCGACTGATTACCGACCAAACGTATGCGAACCTATGTACTGCCGCACGATAAACAATGATTCCAAAGCGCACATTCAGACAGTTGCACTATTAATTAACAGTTTGTTTCAATTAGCAGAACAAAAACACTGGGTTTCACAGCATACCGCAAACTGCGTCTGTTTAACAACGAAAAATGACACCACAAAGTGTGCAATGCGCGTTCAAACGGCTCGTGGTGATGGTGTTATTGCGCGACACAGCTTCGGTAAACAGAGCGAGTACTGAACTCCATCCAGCTAGTGGAGTGTTTTCCAACCCAAAACGCCTGAGGGCCACAATTAAACGCAGGAACCTACCGGAGCACAGCGCATAATGAACGATCATTTTTCCACAAATAATATTATAATATCGGTATGAAGACCCATACATGGCTTCCGTGTTCTAAGATTTATATTTAAAATCATTTTCGAAATGAAATATTTCCATAGAAACTACTTCTTTCTTCAGACTTAGCCACAGTACTGCGGTAACTAATGTATACCACCTCACGTTAACGCAGTAGATTTTCACTGAGGATGGCAGTCGATGACACTGGCGGAACGTCTGATTTTGCGGAAAACATTGGACCACGGTCAAACAGCCCTGGAAGGAATTTTAACAACCAACTACTTCTTTACTGCCGATAACGTAGTAATCATATAAAAAATTATCCCCCTTCAACTATCATTTTCATTTATAGAAAATTACTCCCTCCCCATTCAACTACCCTCTTCATTTATAGATATTTCATTTACCTTCCTGCAGTGTATTATTTTGACCTTCTTTCAGGACACTTTATTTATCAAAATTAAGTACTTTACTCTTGTTAAAACGTAAAACGTTGCAGGTAAACTATCCCTTCCCGTTAACCGATCTTCACCAAAACCAATAGGCCTTGAGTCCTCTACAACTCAGGCACATATGCAAGAAATTATTTGATTTTATTCGAATTTGCGGCAGTTATCGTTCCCCAGAAAAAATTCTACACACAGACACACACATAGACACTTTTCGGAAAATTACTTTTTTCATGTTTTGAGGGTAGTACAATCAAAATCAGCCTTTATCTTGAACACGATTTTTTCGCGATCACCATACTTCCATTTCCTTACGAAACATGGAAGTAAAATTATTATCCGGACTGTAAGGGACCGTGGTCTACTAAAATTCTCATGCTGATCGTTGTTGTTGACTCCATCCAGCTAGTGCAGTGTTTTCCAACCCAAAACGCCTGAGGGCCACAATTAAACGCAGGAGCCTACCGGAGCACAGCGCATCATGAACGATCAATTTTCCACAAGTAATATATAAAAATAAAAGATGCAGTTTTTAATTATAAATAAGTAAAAAATCGTAATTTACACGTTTAACGTTTCTTAATACCCACATTTAATGGTGCAATATTTTATGTCAGTATGATAATGAATATTGTAACGTTAGTTCTGTTCGTATCTGTAAAATGTGTACACTTGTTTTTTATATGTAGAAATTGTTAGTGTGGTGTGTACGCCTCACACCGGTCGTTACAATAATGGTTGTCACTACTGAAGTCTGTAGCGTGGTCTCAATTATCGGTACAACCTACCTGTTTATTCATAGGGGTTGCGAATCCCGGGTGGCGCCAAATTGTTTATTTTAAAACAATTAAATTTGTGAATTTACTGGTTAAATAGGTGTTGTCAGCGTTGACGGCTGGAGCGTTCAAATGATTCCCGCCGCTGTACAGCTTGTGGTATTGTCCACTCGGCCCGAGCGCTAGTTGGTTCCTCAGTAAAAAATTGCTAACATACACATATATTATACAACTTCCTACGAAATAAAACAATGGTAATACTCTGTACTGTAATTTTAATTCTGATTTGGTCATTAATCAATATGACAAAGGTATTATAAATTATTTCTTTAATAAAATTGCTCCGGCTTAGAACATGAAACATATATATCTCTAGGTTGGCGAAATTGATTTTGAAATAAACTATACTGACGCCGACATGGCTTCTGTTTACACACAATATATTAATCTGTTCAAAATCTGGGGTTCTTTGGATTATAAATAAAACATAAAAGCTGGTTACATTAAAAAAGTACACTACCGTACCTTATCCGTACTTAAATAGCATAAAGTGTTTTTACAAATTGTTCGGTGGTGTCGTATTAGTTGTTACAAATTCGCACACTAATGCGAGGTTATTCGTAAGTTAATAATTGTCTACGTAAGTTTATATTTATTCAACCTTTGAAAGAAAATTAATTCTGTTTAATAGTGAGAAATTTTGATTGATTTGAGAAATATCTAAAGTGTTTTTATTCTTGGGATTATTTCATTTAATTGATACTTATCAGTTCAGAAGGTTACGATGTGTTGTCGTTCAGGGATATTGGAAATTCATCAATTTTGGGCTGATTTAGGCTGCAGGCATCTTCTTCTATCTCGTCTTGGGAATTTCTACTATTTAATTTCGTTTATTTGGTTCCTGGACATCTGTTATTATTCGAAGCTCTTCGTCTACTCGTCAATGGTTCATACTGTGGACTTCTAAATGGTTTTCGTACTTTTTAAAGTAAAATTTCGGTCATCTCAATCTTGCGTACCTCTTACTTAAGCGTAATTTTTCCAAGTCTAATAAATTTAACGGAAAATTAGTATTCAACGGCCCGTTTCCATAGTAACAGAAACCCTTTGATTGGTTAATCACCTTTTTCTTTGTGTATTTTTCGTGGTTCCCTTCTTCTTTTGTTTCCTGTTGTTGGGTCAATCACTTGGGTTAGGTAATGTCGTCGTTTGTCGTGTCATAGTTTTTATATTTTATTTATCTTTAATATTTTGTTTTTTATGAAGTATATCTGTATTTAAAAATTATCTTTTTTATCCCTGGTACTGGGGTGGCTTATTTGTGTTGTAACAATATATACGTCATTAAGATGTTAAACATTGTGTATTTATTTATAGAGTTTAACATTCCGGGTTATTGGGCCGTGGTCGATTGCTTGTTATAGATGTCATTTTATTTTATACTGCCAAATTATGAAATAAAATGACATCAGAAACAAGCAACGACCACGGCCCAATATACCTGGAATTTTACACTCTATAAATATTGACTGCGGCCATAATAGCCTACCTAATTCTATACGTAATAGACCTAATATAATGCTCTACATATATAAAATCACAATAGGTCGACTTATCTGGTAGATACAGCAAAGAAGAATCAGTTAAGCGACAATGAGGGGGCTACAGCCATCCTCTGAATTTTGAAATCATAAAATAATTGATGTATGAACACATACAAAATAGGCCCACTACATAATTAAATGTTTTGAGAGACGTACTTTTAAATTCGACTCAAATAACGGATTAATTGCACAAGCCGGTTGGCAATGTAAAATTTCCTAGTCCAATATTGTTTTCTAACTAAAGTTTTCTAAAACATAAATTTTTAGCAGGATGGGGAATGACCAGGTCAAACAATGATTTGAAAATTTTCCCAATTAATGAAAAATTAAATGAACATAAGTAAAGTGAAGACGATATCTTGACATAATGGAGAACAATAGCCTACGCAAATCAAGGGGGTGAAGATCTGTCGGTAGACCTAAGAAACCAGAACAAGCCGTCAGCCCCACACTCCACGGAATGGAAGAAGAAGAAGAAGAAGAAGAAGAAGAAGAAGAAGAAGAAGAAGAAGAAGAAGAAGAAGAAGAAGAAGAAGAAGAAGATAAATTATGGCATTTTAAAACAAAAGCAAATATGCGTTATTCTGATCCCTCAATAAATAAATTTTCATTCTCTAATGAAAAACGGGCGTAATTAATGAATCAGAATGTATACTTTACGAAACCGTGCGCGTTCGCACGCTCACACACAACTCTGTGTGTGTGTGTGTGTTTATTGTTACACAGAAGTAATGGAATTTCAAGGAGAGCAAATAGCCTACATGATTATGTATAGGCTATGTTAAAATCGTTTATGCATTAATGAGTTTTCCTCATGTTACAATTCCTCTACATAAGCGTCACGACAAATGCATGGCCCTTCAAATGAAAATTATATATACGGCCTCTGATGAAAACCCCTTTATCAAACACTTTGAATACAAACTGCCTAAAGTGTGGATAAAGGTTTATCAACATACAAGCCCAGTTACACGATTATTTGCTTACTTTCGTCATTAAGTTTTTTATTATATTATTATTGGCTTTAGGCCTACTTTGTTTTCTAGATATAGGTCTATCGTTGTAACAACAACAACAACTACTACTACTACTACTACAACAATAATAATAATAATAATAATAATAATAATAATCTCAGGTGATTCTCAGGTGAGGTTAACTACCATCTGACACAGTTCCTCAGTGGCTATGGCAATTTGAACGCCTACCTCCACAGAATGGGAAAGGTGCAAAGTCCAGCATACCAAAACGCTGACTCTCCCCATGAAGATGCCTTGCACACCTTTTTCAAGTGCTGCAGATTCGCAAGAGAGAGGATGGTACTGGAAATGGAGCTCGAGGACTTCACGCCCGAGAGCGTAGTTGTGCTTATGCTTCGTAGTAAGGCGGAATGGGACCGCATTAATGCATTTATTCAGTGGGTCCTAGAAAAAAAAAGACAGGCCCAACTTGCACCCAACGGGCAGTAGAAGATAAGGGACGACTAGAGGGAGCCCGATAAGGGCGCAATAGGCTCCATCCTGAAGTAATACGCTAAGTGGTTCCAGCATGGATACGAATGCCTGAATTAGAGGTGGGTTTTTTAGTGGGTGAGAGTCTCACACACCAGGGTAAACACGGTCTCCTCAGACGGTGTATAAAGCATTTTCCCACTATATAAAAAAATTAGTACTGTTATTATTATGGATCACTGTTATTTAAGCGGTACCACAAGTTGAATACAGATATATGTGTCTGCTGTATACGCGATGCACTACAAACTGATTTAAACAGTCTGTAGAGTACACTTAGTTGTGTTTGACTACCGCTGGCTGCTAACTCTATGTGAGAGTTCGTATGTAACTGCACCGTATGATATGTTTGCGTAGCACCAACTCCGCGTATGTCAGTATGCTACACGCAGGCGGATCTCATAGTACTTTGTACACAGTTACGCTATATGCTCTCGCCACATTTACTGTAATTAATATTACTTAACAATGTTCGTTTTTTGATCCACTGATCACACTACTTCGTATAATTCGACATTTCGGACATTATTTTTTCATGAGGAGTGACAATATTGTCTACGGGCAGGACATGTACAGAGAATGAATGAGGAGGACGTTCTTAAGAGGATAAGGAAATGCATACCAGAAGGAAAGAGAGGACGTGGACGACCTAGACTACGATGGATTGATGGAATCCTAGAAGATGTGAAAGTTCTTGGAGTGGAAAATTGTTTGACATTGGCTAAGAATAGGGAAGTCTGGAGGGAAATCCTGAGGGTAGCTGAGGTCCACGGTGGGCTGTGGGGCTACTGATGATGATGACGACGACGACGACGACGACGGTGATGAGGATGATGATGATGATGATGACGATGATGATGATATTGTCTCGTCGTCGGAAGTTTTTCAGCCAGTCGTAACAAGGACTGTAATTTTCAAAAAGTGGAAGGTTTTCCAAGTAAGTATGTGCGTGTGTACGTTGTATACGTGGGGACATGAAAAAAACATCGTCTACTTCGTTTTACGTTCTGCCATGTGCTGCATTTTGAGAGGAGATTGTACCAATTTAATAGCATTTTCCTTTAATAAAATCCAAAGTGATCGTATCTCAAACATGGTTTTAATATAAACAAAATGCTCATAATAAATTAGTAGAAACATTTTTACTATTTGTTCAACACACCTGTGCTAACTTGTGGGTTGTCGTCTTCTAGGTCAACGACTGAAATAAAACACTCGTATCACAAATGTACTTAATTTACTTACCGGTACACAATTAAATTTCCACATGTGAAAAACATAACTCACAAAGTAAAATTTCGATCCACAACTGTGATATCAAAAACATTAGCACAACTTAATTTATACAAGGAAAAAGATAACACACAACCGTAATACTGATCAAACACACCCACTAACTCCGTAATTCACTAACCGAACTGTCACACTAAACTAAACTTTTATGAGTCTCTTATTCTTTGATATATAGTTGACAATGACGTCATTCACAAACATGTAACATTTTAGTATCAACAGCCATCTTGTACAATCGACCTCGTTCTAGGCTTTTCTATACTGTATCCGGTCTTAGTTCAATCCTGACGTAAACAAACCCACGTGCCAAATCTGAAACGCTACTGGTCAGAGGCGTTAACACTGTTCACACAGTAATGTCTGTATAGTCATGCAAGAGTTATACCTTACCGCTTACCATTGGGGCACGTCGTTTTAAGACTTCCTCCTTATCACTGTACTCTGAAACCTATTAAAATAATACAAATCCAGTTGAAATGATATGTTGCCCGTCACAACACAACATATATAAGTTTCCTGATGTAAAACAATTTATAGATAAGGAGGTAAATGAAACAACGGCGGACAAGTGGCGTCATTGTGTCGAGCATATAATCAAGGAAGAAGATAATCTCTGTGAACTGGCCCACATTACCGACGTCATTGTGGACAGTCTTATCAACTAAATACGGCTCAATTGATGATACAAGTTCCAAAACAGATGAAGAAGTAATTGATTAGTCTCGGACAGCAACTGATAATATACAGGATTAATAAAAAAGACATTAAGTGATGTTATAAAATATTTCACTGTCGGTCTGACACATTCACACACATTTTACTTTGGTCAGGACAAATCACTATAATTTACATTACACAGTATCGACGTTATATGTAACCTGTCTGTACTGCTTCTGTCAGAGTGACACGCCTCTAATTCAAGCAGCAAATAGCGTTTCAGATATGCCACAC
This sequence comes from Magicicada septendecula, assembly GCA_034769895.1. NCBI lineage: Eukaryota > Metazoa > Arthropoda > Insecta > Hemiptera > Cicadidae > Magicicada > Magicicada septendecula. Next base: position 495,305,147 of record CM068370.1, read on the forward strand.
CTGTTTGTTTACATCAGGGTTAAACTAAGAACGGAAATAATATAGAATGTTGTAGAACAAATTACGCTTACTATAAAAGTATAGTACATTGATACATAACATTCTAGTGTATTCCATAAATAGCAACAATAAATATACATAAGTTATACATCAATTATTGTGGATAATGTGTGGAAATAACATGAGTAATTCTTCTTCTTCTTTCGGAGCTCCACAGGCAGGGATGACTCGTGGCTTCCGCTACCACTCGCCACCAGTTCTCTTTGTCTCTCTCTCTCTCCCCCTCTCCCCCCACTGTGCAACATTCCTCCACTTTTATACGTCCATTCTTTTTAAGTCTTCCTCCACCCACGTGCAATTTCAGCCATTTTTCCAGATTGCAACATTGTCCTTACATTCCATGTTACAGCAGCATTTACTATGTCGTTTTTCTTCTTCCTTCTAGCCCATTGAACGTTGCCAGGTCTATTACCATTAAATCCATCAATACCCCGAGGCTCGTGTGGCAGATTCGCAGCAAAAGACGTTTTCCGGGTGGAGCATCTAACACCACGCCCAATCCCCAACCTGGAGAACCAGGAGTTTTATATCAGAGTCCTCTTCTCCTAGGCCGACCGCATTCACCACAGCTGAAGAACTTGGCCTGACCTTGGTTTCATATCAGAATGTCCTCTCCTAGCGTTCGAGGAGCCAACCCTTTTCCATCCAAGGCACCACGGGCAGTGCTTATTTATTTTGCAATGTACCTTTTACTGTACGCCTTTTTTTTACACGAACAGGCCAGCCGTGGACCACGTGAATATCATTTCCTTTTCTTCTCCTGCCAGAAGGCCCTCATTCGCATACTATGCGCCGCCTTCCTTTCCACTGTCCACCCCTTTCTCGTCTTCTTCTCACCGCAGAGAACCTCAAGAATGAATTTTGTTTCTGTATGTATTTCTATCCACACAGTCGTTCAAAGAGACACCCAGTTTCATTATTTCCTCCTTGAGTTGTTTGGTGTATCTGTTCAGACTGGAAAGTTGCCAAATATATTTGAAAATTTGTTTATTTAATCTGGACCGATCCATGGGAACCATATGTCCAAGGAATCTCAGTCTTTTCCTTCGGAAAGCCGTTTCCAGATCTTCCAGATCCCTGTACAGCTCTTCTTTGGGTCTGTGCTTTGTAAAGCAATTACGGCAGAGAATTTTTTTTGCGTAAACGGCACTGTAGCGGGCGTCAACTGTCAAGAGTGATGCATGGTATAGCCAAACGGCCGCCGTTAGACAATGATTTAAGAAGGACAACGCCTTGGCACATAACAGATGTTGGACATGGATGAACGACATAAGCGCAAGTGGCGACAATAACAAAGAAACAAAAGACGGTGTCAGTTCATCACAACTACCGACAAAGAGTGTACTAAGGGGACGCCAACATTTTCGACATACACGTGTGAGTTAGCGGCTGCACATGGACATAACATTTTCCACAAAAGCAGTCTAAGAGCGGATGCAGTTAAGTACAAAGGAACTTATATAGCTGCACAGCGGGAAACTTGCTTACTGGCACGACATACGGAGCATCTTGTAAGGCTGCAGAACAGATGTTAGTTCCTGGAAGATGACCACCATCAGCGTGTGAACGTAACAAGGGAAGTCGAGGACAATACGGCGATTCGACACACCCGGGTTATGGTACACACATGTGCGGAAAGGAAATCGCTTAGAAAGGACACTTGGGAACGTCAGACAATCACATAACAGACAACCGTGTAATTAGGTCCGTCGTCATACGGGGAGATGGTGTGGACAGCAAGACTTTTAGAGAGGGGTCTTGGCTGACCTATCAAGAGCAAGGAATTCGGCAAAGGCGGGTGTAAAGAAGACGTCAACATGGAGACAAGGGTGAAGAGCGAATGGGAAGTAGACTAGAGACCCCAGCCAGAGTATCCAGGAGGAGCCTTCGCAGAATCTGATGCGAGAAACCAATCATGACAGTGATTGTGGTAAGGGTATGACATCCGTGGAGGGAGTCGTGTTGCTGAAGTAATAAAATAAGGTGTTCGCAGAGAAGAAGAGTTCAGTCGATTTCCAATTTTCAAACAATTTAAGTCAGTCTATAAAAATCAGTCAGTCAGTCTATTTTAATCACAGTTCGGTCGATTTGGAGAGTTCAGTCTCAGTTCGGTCGTATTCTAATCTTTGTCAGTCAATTCTATTTCGGTATAAACCAGCCAAAGTCTTTCAGATGGACGGTAGTAAAGTGTATTGATACAAGCAAAGAGATCGTTCGGGAGTGTATCAGAGACTATGTAAAACTGTAGAACTAACCCGTGACCAAATACTATGACAATGTCGAGTTAAGTACGATCAGACTTTGTGATCATAAAAATCTCGTTTTTATGAATCTGATGCGAGTGATAAGGTATTGACAATATCACATTACCGTGACATAAGTGACATGAAACAATATAGTAAGATTGTGCCACGTTCTTAACTCACTAAAATGCAATTAAAACCAATTATATTTGCATTGTGAATACAGTATAAATGGTACAATCGCTCTAGTTAAACGCAGCATAAACTATTGCACGCGTACATCAAAAGTGACAAAGAACCTACACGCAAAGTGTTTTAGACGATGAAGTCATATTCGAGTTAACGCAATTAGTCATTATCGTTCATGCGAGTATCCGGATAAAATGTGGGACAAATAGTGTCGTGACGAAGTGTCAAGTGTAATTTAATTGGCGTATCTTCAGCCTGGATTTCTTCGTAGGATGAGAGGTACGACGCAGTTAATCACCGCAATTTGGATACAAACAACAAGTAAATTATTATCATTCATGTAACATTAGATTAGGTCGCCACTGTCCTGCCACTCAAAAAGAACTCGCCACTGAGTAGAATATACATTTATTTAATTGTTGAATATACATATATTTAATTGCTCAAAAGTAACGCAAATTGAGAAATATGAATCCATAGAGTAGGATATATTGAAATTTATATGGTCATTAATTAATTAGTCTTTATTGATTTTGTAGATGTTCATAACGTAGAGATAATATAACAGCATTGTGTATTTGATATGTTGTCTAGAAACGCTAACTTTATTCAGTATTTAAATGATATTGAAAACATATAATAAATTTGTATCGTTTATAAAAATTAAATTTGTATTGTTTACGAAAATTAATAGTGTCCGAGTCAGATGATTGTTATTCACCCAAAACACCTGTTTACATATGGTGCTCCAGCACGCGGGGCGTATTATGGCTCAGTGATATCAGAGTGTATCATCAGATATGGCATGCCCGTCCTGGAGCAGTAAACAAGATCTGTAATAAAAACTTACATTTATGGAAATTCCTTTGAATAATTTTAACTAATTTATGCAAGTAGAGACAAACATAAAATATATTACAGTTGCATATGGTGTCCCAACACGTGACACGAGGAAGCAAATTCTAGTAGATAATTGTAACCAAGAGAAAATTTTTATACAATTAAAAAATTCAATTAGATTATGCAATTAATAAATTTGCATAATACATGTATATTTGTACATGATGCCCAACGCGTGGTAATATATTATATTTGTACATGCCGCCCAAACCCGGGACAATAAGCAAAATTTATTTAATTAATTAATTTATGCAATTATTAAATCTGCATAAATATACATTCGTATATGGCTCCCAAAGAACGTGGGGCATAACAAACTACATATACATTCGTATATGGCGCCCAACGCGATTGCACGAAGCGATTGCTCGAATAATTAACAATAAATATTATAAGTGAGTAGGCTGAGGACAGGCAGTGGCTATAAACAATTGTTAGACAGTAAGTCAGTAGTAGAAATAGTCTTAGTTAAGCATACTTGAATGATTACGCGTAGTCGCGCGAAAATGACAAACAATAATTCAGATAGTATGGAGTTCGTCGTGAACAACCAGCTAGGCGTCGAAGGACGTGAGGAAGATACGACGCAGAGTGAAAACACCAGCGCCGACGAGACTACAAGGGCGGGGGGACAATCGTTAGTACCTCGCGAGATGAACTTCCAGTTATTGCTCGAGTTCATTAAACAACAGAATGAAGAAATGAGTGAAAAAATGAGCGAAAAAATGAGACAACAGAACGAAGAACAGATTGGAAAAATAAAAGTAGAATTGCAAGAACACACCAAGAAATGGGAAGAGAAAATTAGCGAGCTACAGAAAAAGAATGAACGTGGAATGAAAGAGTTGAAGAATGAATTAACAAGACATACCAAAGAAAGTAAAGAATTGAGAGAGAAGGACCGACAAGAATGGCAAGAAGCAATTAATAATACACAGAAGTCAGAAGACCAAATAAATAACAAACTAGACACACATATTCAAGAAACCAACAGCAGGAATGAAGAATTGAAAGGAGTTGTCATGAACAACGTAGAACGACTACGGACAGAACAAGGAGAAGCAGTAAACTCGTTAAAACAGAAGATCGTAGAAGTAGATGACAGACAACGGTCGGCTGTACAGAAAATCAGTGAGACAGATAAAGAGAAGGAGACACGGCTAGAAGAATTAAGAAACCACATCGCCAAAGTTAAAGAACGCCAAGAACGACTACAGCGTCAATTAGCCAACGCAGAAGTCGGATCGACCGCAAGAACAGGTGGGCCGCATAACAACGAATTAAAATACAACGGCACAGACCGATATCCCATCGAATTTCTCAAAGAACTGACCGAAATCCAGAACACATTCTACCCAAGTGACGATGTCAAATGGATCGGTCGACATCTAGAAGCAGACGCCGCGATTTGGTGGAGGGTGATACGAGACCAAATCCGCAACTTTGATGAATTTAAAGACCTCTTCACACAAAAGTATTGGGGAGAAGAGAGACAGGACGCAGTCAGGGACAACCTAGAATTTGGTCGATTTAATTGGAAGGGCAATCTGAGCGCAATTCAATATATGGAGCGCAAGCTTCTTGAAAGTCGCCAATTAACGCCAGCTATCACTGATCGTCAGCTAATCAAAAAGATAGCGCGCCATTTTGGTAAGAATATTGAAATTGCTGTGGTGACAAGGGGGATTAATTCAATCCAAAACCTTGAATCATTGATTGCAGAGTACGCCACGATTAATCAGCGAACAACTAGAGATAATGACTTTGTAGGGAGTCACGAGAAGGTGAATGCCCGAGGTGTGGGGGAAGCAACAAACACACCCCAACCATTTCACAATAAGGGTGTCAGCTGGAAGCAAAAACAGCATGTGCCGAACAGAGAAAGTGAAAACGATCGTAACGTTAAGGGGTTTGGACGACACACTAACCGACAGCCCATAAATTCCTTAGAATTCGTAAACAACGGTGCGTCGACCTCGACTGGTAAGGGGAACGACGTAGATAGAGAAAAAAAAAATTAACCCTACCATACAATGAGATAGCCGATATACTGACCAAGAACCGACTTCACGAAACCAACATACTATTACCAGATTTTAGAAATGAATTAACTTATGAAGATGAATTAAGATTCGAACAACGGATTTCTAAGTGTCCAGAAATATTAATTAAGTTCAATAATAATATTACGGTCCTTGCCTTATTGGATACTGGGAGCGCGATAAATGCGTTATCAGAAGAATGGTTCAACCAAAATAAACATTATTTAGAACCATATGAGGAATTAAGCATGACTAATACACTGATTATTAGTGCAGTAGGTAGTAAGTCTAAGCTTGTACGGAAACAAATCTTATGTGACATTTACATTTGTGATATCAAGATAGACTGCGTATTTTTAATTATTCCAAATTTAATTAGAAATTGTATATTAGGTATTAGCTTTATGAAAGATGAAAAATGTTTGATTGACGTGGAAAAGGGAGTCGTCGAATTTAGAGGAAGAGAGGAAGAACAACATGTCAGCATACCCATTATACACATGGAAGTAGTAGAAGCAGAAGAAGAGGATGAAATCGAGAAGAAAATAAACGCGAAAGTGGACAACATAACAGGTGTGGATGAGGAAACGTTAGAAGATCTGAGAGAAGTCTTAATGAAGAATAAAAGTTTATTTCGGGAGAGTCCAGGGAGAATGGAATGCTATCAGCATGAATTTAAAGTAACGGACAACACGCCTTATTTCCAACGCGGGTGGCCAATTCCACTTGCATACAAGCAAAGAGTTGATGCCGAAATCAACAAAATGTTGAAACACGGTGTAATTGAGAGGGGAAATAGCCCATTTATTAATCCAATGGTCGCCGTAATAAAGAAAGACGGAAACGTCAGGCTGTGTTTGGACGCACGAAAAATCAATAGTGTTACCATTCCCGACTATGAAGGACCAACTCCTATCCAACAGATTTTAGCAAGGTGTGGTAGAATGAAGTACCTGTCCACAGTGGATTTAACCAGCAGTTTTTGGCAGGTGCCACTAAAGGAATGTTGTCGCGATTACACTGCTTTCATGTATGAGGGGAAATGTTATAGATATACAGTAACACCATTCGGATTAAGCACCAGTTCTGCCGCTCTGACGAGAGGACTAGACATGGCACTTGAAGATCCGGTGAAGGAAAACACAATCATCTATGTTGACGACTGTCTTAGTTACTCGAACGACGTCAAGACGCATCTGGTACATTTGAATTTATTATTAAGCAATCTACGCAGAGCAAACCTAACGATTAACCTCGATAAATCGCAATTCTTTCGTCAAGAAATCGCCTACCTAGGGTATCGCTTAACTACAGAAGGAGTTCAAGCAACAGAAGAAAAGGTTGCTGCGATCAGAAATTTCCCAGTTCCGAGAAACCAGAAGCAATTGAAAGGATTCTTAGGATTGACTAACTTTTATAATAGATTTACTGCTAAGTATGCAGAAACGATTCAACCATTACTGGATTTATTAAAAAAAAATAAAAGGTTTATATGGACATCAGAACTAGATCGATGCTTCAAGGAAGTAAAGGATTTATTTATTGAAACGGTTATATTAAAATTTCCGAAAGTCAACCAACGATATTTTCTTCAATGCGATGCGAGTAAATACGCCTACGGTGGACAACTGTATCAGTTGGATGAAGAGGGGAATGTGGGTGTAATTGCCTACACGAGTAAAACTTTTAAGGGTGCGGAAAAGAACTATTTCACGACTGAAAAGGAACTCTTAAGCATTGTCAGATGTTTAGAGAAGTTTCGAATATATATCTTGGGTCAACCATTAACGATTATAACTGATAATAAAGCACTCACTTTCATGCATAAATGCCATCTAAACAACTCCAGGATAACTAGGTGGATCCTATCCATACAAGAATATAACTTTAACATCCTTCACTGTAAAGGTAAAGAGAATGTAGTGGCCGACATACTCAGCCGATATCCAGAAGATGCAACGGAAGAGGACCAAGTTGATGAGAACTTTGAATACCAGATAAATCAGGTAACTATAAAAATGAAGAAAGACGTATGTAGTATGATAAGAGACATAGGAAAATTCCAGAAGGAGGATACGAAGTTAGGATCTATTATAGGTAATCTAGATAATGGTAATGAAAATGATATGTGTAAGTTTTATAAGTATGTTGATAACAAATTGTATAGAAAGTGTAAGAACAAATGGAAATTATACGTGCCAGAGAGTATTACGGACATAATCATCTCCGAAATACACCAGATGTACGGCCATTTAGGAGGTAAGAAATGTACCAAACTGTTACAGGAGAGTTTCACATTTGACAAAATGTCAAGGAAAATTAAAGAGTACGTAAAAACTTGTGACAAATGTCAACGTTGCAAGGATAGCCAAAATAGGAATCTGTTTGGCGGAACGATACCAATTTTACCATCAGAGAAAGGAGAACTCATTAGCGGGGATTATTACGGACCGTTACCAGTATCGATGGGTGGCGTAAAATACATCTTCGTCATGGTTGATAACTTTACAAAATACGTGAAGTTATACACGTTGAGAAGGGCAACAACGGCCGCAACTATCAGGAGAGTCCGACAATACATCGAAGAAGTTGTAAAACCGAAAGCAATATTAACGGACAATGCGACGCAGTTCACATCGAAACAATGGGTGGAAGGATTGAGTGAACTTCAAATACAACCGAAGTACACTGCCATTCGCAACCCGTGCGCCAACCTTGCCGAACGTATTAATCGACAATTAGGAAACATGTTCCGTATATTCGTCGGCGAACAACACACTAAGTGGTCACGTTTCATTACAACAATCGAACGCTGCATTAATGAAACGTATCACGACACCATTGAAGTAACACCATACGAAGCGCAGTTTGGTAGGAGACCAGCACGCGTTTGGGAAAAGTACTTAAACCAAGAAATACATGAACATAGCATAACGGACAACCGCCAAATCTTCGTGAAGATGAAGCTGAAGAGAGAGAAACACGCAAAGAAAATGAACGAGGATAACAAAATTACCAAATTTAAATTGGGAGATCTAGTATTGGTAAGGACATATTGCCAATCGGATGCCATGCAGAAGAAAATTGACAAATTTTGTGAATTATATTGTGGACCCTATAAGGTGAAACAGGTCTTAGGGGAAGCTACATATATCTTGGTTGAATGCAGCGATGAACAGAAAATACGCGGCCGATTTAACATAAGACAGTTAAAAGCTTATCATTCCCGAAAGGAAAGGGATTAAAGAAAGAAATCAACGGGATAAATAATACATCAAATTATTTAAGGACAAGACGTGCGTTTATGTTACGTAAAGAAGGGAAAAGGCAAACTACTCAACGGCTAAGTGGGGAGAAGTTAGAGGAAAGCGTAACGCCTCTAACGGTAATAAAAAACAAACCATTCAAGTTTGCTTAGCTAAGAGATAGAATTGTCTTTGTAAATAAATCAAGAACTATGTCATTGTGTTATAGTTAGTAGTGAAATCATAGACTAATTTGTAAAAATTTAAATGTCTTGTTTCATGGTAAAATTTTGAATAATGTACGTGATAAGATAGTAATCGATAAGAGAAAGTAAACAAAGGTTTGTTACTTAATCATTTGAAATAATTAGCTATAAATTATTGGAATGTACAACAAGCAGTAATAAATTACAAGAATGTAAAAAAAAAAAAAAAAAAAAAAAAAAAAAAAAAATCATTTATTATAGATTGTGTAATCGTAAAAACTTTAATGAGAATTATAGTGTGATAGTTGTTAAGTTCAAACAAAAGGGGAATGTAAATAAAGTTTTGTTCAATTGAAATGAGATTTTGTTGAGAAATTGTAGAATTTTAGGGGAAGAAAATTTTTTTTTTTGGTACGTATAAGAAGTGCAGTATTAATGTTTATATGTGTAAAATTTAGCGTAAATCAAATTGTAATATAATCTTTGGAAAACCTAACCAAGGATAATTAGAGTGAATAGGTTATCATTAATACTTAAGCTTATTGTGTTTTCTTTTGTTGTAACCAAGTTGGTCGAACGCTTGTCAACAAAATGTAAATTTTAGCCAATAGATTATTTAGGAGTAATGCATATAAATATTAAAAACCTAAACGAAAAAAAAATGTGATAACTAGTTAGCAACAAAAGAATATTCTTTTACTTTATTTTCCTAAAAAGAAGGAATTTTGTAGATATAGAATATGTAAATGAATATTAACTTAACCATTTAATTACTAGAAAATCTGTAAATGGATTCATAATCTCAAACAAGCGAGCAATAAATTCAGTATCAAGGTTATGAACGACAGTGGTGTAATAATGACAGACAGTGTTGAAAAAGGGGGAAGGAAAGGGTAAGTGACACTACACTCTTTCATGTGGAAGATGGTCTTTAGTGACTACACTCTTTTCAATGAAGAATGACCATTGATGAAACTTCAGCAAGGGCATTAATTTGCGATTCCTTGATTCGGGACTCATCAATGAACCCAAATTGGGGACTCTGTAAAGCAATTACGGCAGAGAATTTTTTTTGCGTAAACGGCACTGTAGCGGGCGTCAACTGTCAAGAGTGATGCATGGTATAGCCAAACGGCCGCCGTTAGACAATGATTTAAGAAGGACAACGCCTTGGCACATAACAGATGTTGGACATGGATGAACGACATAAGCGCAAGTGGCGACAATAACAAAGAAACAAAAGACGGTGTCAGTTCATCACAACTACCGACAAAGAGTGTACTAAGGGGACGCCAACATTTTCGACATACACGTGTGAGTTAGCGGCTGCACATGGACATAACATTTTCCACAAAAGCAGTCTAAGAGCGGATGCAGTTAAGTACAAAGGAACTTATATAGCTGCACAGCGGGAAACTTGCTTACTGGCACGACATACGGAGCATCTTGTAAGGCTGCAGAACAGATGTTAGTTCCTGGAAGATGACCACCATCAGCGTGTGAACGTAACAAGGGAAGTCGAGGACAATACGGCGATTCGACACACCCGGGTTATGGTACACACATGTGCGGAAAGGAAATCGCTTAGAAAGGACACTTGGGAACGTCAGACAATCACATAACAGACAACCGTGTAATTAGGTCCGTCGTCATACGGGGAGATGGTGTGGACAGCAAGACTTTTAGAGAGGGGTCTTGGCTGACCTATCAAGAGCAAGGAATTCGGCAAAGGCGGGTGTAAAGAAGACGTCAACATGGAGACAAGGGTGAAGAGCGAATGGGAAGTAGACTAGAGACCCCAGCCAGAGTATCCAGGAGGAGCCTTCGCAGAATCTGATGCGAGAAACCAATCATGACAGTGATTGTGGTAAGGGTATGACATCCGTGGAGGGAGTCGTGTTGCTGAAGTAATAAAATAAGGTGTTCGCAGAGAAGAAGAGTTCAGTCGATTTCCAATTTTCAAACAATTTAAGTCAGTCTATAAAAATCAGTCAGTCAGTCTATTTTAATCACAGTTCGGTCGATTTGGAGAGTTCAGTCTCAGTTCGGTCGTATTCTAATCTTTGTCAGTCAATTCTATTTCGGTATAAACCAGCCAAAGTCTTTCAGATGGACGGTAGTAAAGTGTATTGATACAAGCAAAGAGATCGTTCGGGAGTGTATCAGAGACTATGTAAAACTGTAGAACTAACCCGTGACCAAATACTATGACAATGTCGAGTTAAGTACGATCAGACTTTGTGATCATAAAAATCTCGTTTTTACGAATCTGATGCGAGTGATAAGGTATTGACAATATCACATTACCGTGACATAAGTGACATGAAACAATATAGTAAGATTGTGCCACGTTCTTAACTCACTAAAATGCAATTAAAACCAATTATATTTGCATTGTGAATACAGTATAAATGGTACAATCGCTCTAGTTAAACGCAGCATAAACTATTGCACGCGTACATCAAAAGTGACAAAGAACCTACACGCAAAGTGTTTTAGACGATGAAGTCATATTCGAGTTAACGCAATTAGTCATTATCGTTCATGCGAGTATCCGGATAAAATGTGGGACAAATAGTGTCGTGACGAAGTGTCAAGTGTAATTTAATTGGCGTATCTTCAGCCTGGATTTCTTCGTAGGATGAGAGGTACGACGCAGTTAATCACCGCAATTTGGATACAAACAACAAGTAAATTATTATCATTCATGTAACATTAGATTAGGTCGCCACTGTCCTGCCACTCAAAAAGAACTCGCCACTGAGTAGAATATACATTTATTTAATTGTTGAATATACATATATTTAATTGCTCAAAAGTAACGCAAATTGAGAAATATGAATCCATAGAGTAGGATATATTGAAATTTATATGGTCATTAATTAATTAGTCTTTATTGATTTTGTAGATGTTCATAACGTAGAGATAATATAACAGCATTGTGTATTTGATATGTTGTCTAGAAACGCTAACTTTATTCAGTATTTAAATGATATTGAAAACATATAATAAATTTGTATCGTTTATAAAAATTAAATTTGTATTGTTTACGAAAATTAATAGTGTCCGAGTCAGATGATTGTTATTCACCCAAAACACCTGTTTACATATGGTGCTCCAGCACGCGGGGCGTATTATGGCTCAGTGATATCAGAGTGTATCATCAGATATGGCATGCCCGTCCTGGAGCAGTAAACAAGATCTGTAATAAAAACTTACATTTATGGAAATTCCTTTGAATAATTTTAACTAATTTATGCAAGTAGAGACAAACATAAAATATATTACAGTTGCATATGGTGTCCCAACACGTGACACGAGGAAGCAAATTCTAGTAGATAATTGTAACCAAGAGAAAATTTTTATACAATTAAAAAATTCAATTAGATTATGCAATTAATAAATTTGCATAATACATGTATATTTGTACATGATGCCCAACGCGTGGTAATATATTATATTTGTACATGCCGCCCAAACCCGGGACAATAAGCAAAATTTATTTAATTAATTAATTTATGCAATTATTAAATCTGCATAAATATACATTCGTATATGGCTCCCAAAGAACGTGGGGCATAACAAACTACATATACATTCGTAGCTTGTACCCATCTTCAGTTTCTTGGGGCCATAAATTTTCCGAAGAATTCTTCGTTGAATTTTAAGAAGAGGTTCCAAATTTTGAAAGCACATTGTTTCCACTCCATACATGATCATCAGCCTGATCACAGTACTATAATGAATTACTGTACGCCTTTATTTTATTATTATTTTTTTGCTGTTTCAGATAGGCCTATCAATATAGTATAAGATCTTTTGCAATGTGGCCTACTGTGCATATCGTAAAATGAACTCGCCTCTGGAAGCGCGATATTAATAAGGAGACGTGTCAAACTGTTGTCCATTTTCACCGAGTCGCTACATGACACGATGAGCAAAACGTTTGGTATCAACAATTATCAATAAAATGTGATGGTCAACAGGAAAAGTCTTGATAAAATATTTTGTCCAATAAACTTATGTCGCTGTTTAGAGTTTTTTTTTAGCAAAAAACGTTAACAGATTTTGTTTACTAAAGACGACTAAAGAGCATAACAAAATAAAAGCAACGTTTGCAAACCATTTTCATGCTCATGAATTCATAATAATGTACGAAAGCCTGTAACATTTTCAAAGAATATTATGTCATATTCAGTGTAGTTCCTTTCACAAATCTTGTCGTTTAAGTCTCCTGTACCAAGTAATGTTCCTGTCACCGGACAAGCCACATATTTTTCGAGAATAATAATTTCTATGCGAAGAATTGATAAGTGAACATTCTCCAGATATAAGCCTGATGTTATAGAAAATATTGCTGTCTTTCCTCTACGTCGACAAAAATTTACAGTCAGTAAGCATTTACGGAATGGAACAGGAAATGTGCAATAATGGTAACAGAATTTGGAACAGCACACGAATTCTGTGTTAGTGGCAATAACAACCAATTAGAATTACACTGTGTAGTTTTTTAATCGGAATAAAGTAATGTACATATTTTTCCTTGAAAATGGACACACGCACACTCACCAAAGATAACTGCTCATAATTCAGTTTTTTGTATGCTACAAGGATCGTTCCGACTGTACCGCCTCCAGACATTTCAACTTAGGTCGGTTCATAAAAGTTCATCGAACGCTAAAACGTTTTTACAACAAAAGTAATTGGCGAGACTGGATTCTGCCTTCTCAGCTAATGCCAAAGTTCAGTGTTCAGTGTTCTAGCTCAGTGACACGACAAGACTGGGAATGGATTTTTATTATTAATTAAAAGATAACCTAATAAACTAAAATATATTACGCTCTCAATATTTCTCACAGTGAGGCGTGGATCATGACAAAAAAGGAATGCGGCAAGATTTAGAGTGCTAAAATGCAGTTTCTTCGAAATACATTAAATTGAACATTCCAAGATAGAATAAGGAATGAAGATACCAGTGCAGATCTCGAAGTAAATGACATAAATGAAATTATTTCAATTTACAGAAGACAAAGGATTACAGAGGATTGATTGCCAAAAGCGGCACTGAATTACAAAACCATTGGTAGAAGAGACGTGGGTTGTCCGAGGATGACGAAGAAGAAGAAGAAGAAGAAGAAGAAGAAGAAGAAGAAGAAGAAGAAGAAGAAGAAGAAGAAGAAGAAGAAGAAGAAGAAGAAGAAGAAGAAGAAGAAGAAGAAGAAGAAGAAGAAGAAGAAGAAGAAGAAGAAGAAGAAGAAGAAGAAGAAGAAGATATTTTTCACTTGTAAATCAGGTAATGTTTAAAATATTTCAACTTATAAAATTGGCGTACACTAAACTTAGGCCTATGTAATAACGAAAATAAACGATTTCATTTTTAATGCAAACAAACAGGAAAGATTGTTTTCTTTTCGCCAGTCAAGGTGAAATTCAAAGCGGATTTCGCCCACGTTGGGTTCCCTTTTGCAAGGGCGTTACACGAAAGGATGAGGAAAGAAAGCGCGACCCACACAATAAGATACAATAACATAACCGCAAAGCGAAAACATACTACCGCTGTGTCTTAGCAGGAGGGTTCTAAAAATAACGGCTGAACCGTTTCGAGTGGGGTATGTATCGAATTTAAACAAACAAGTCGACTGATATGAAACTGGTGGGGGGGGGCGGTTGCCGAAGGAAGTATTAGATAATTACCTACCCCACCTTCCTTGTGTCCTTCTCATAAGGACAGGGGCGTATTTATGAGGGGGGACCGGACCTCGCTCCCAGAGGGCTGGAAAAAGTTAACGAATTTTGTTATTTTCTTAACTTTCAGGCTTTTTATTTCTCTCTTATTTCATTATTATTTTACCTGTGTACACTAATATAGTAGTAAGTCTTTTTTACATATACAAACAGGTTTATCACACAGCATGTGCGTATATGTTTGAAATATGAAATATAGAAAATCTATTCAGTAGCTTATCTTTTAACAATGTTTCAGTAATGCGTATTTTTATTGTGTTATTACAGTTTAGTTTAATGGGATTGATTTGAGGATGTTATCGCACGTTTTTCAACCACTTCAACGATACTATCTAATGTTGATTAGTCTTAGCCTGTGGGTGAGGGCGAATCTCCTGCGCCCCAAAACAGCCGCCTTTCGGCTAAGGTATGGTAACCCGGACAGAAGAGTCTCTGGTCCTCCTGGTAGGGGGTTGTGCAACAGGCCGGTAACCTGTTCATGTAAAACTTTATAATACTTCTAGTACAGAAAGCAGCCTCGGAAGGATGACAGAGGATCGATTGCCAAAAGCGGCACTGAACTATAAAGCCAGTGGTAGAAGAGATGTGGGTCGTCCGAGGATGAGATGGGTGCCGGAACCGGTTTATATAACGTAATCCTTGAAGAAGAAGAAGAAGAAGTAGTCTTAACTTGTTTTCCACCCTACCGGTCCCCCTATCTCTGGCCAAATTCTAGATAATTGGTCTAATTAATTGCCACTGGTCTGAGAGACAACCTGATGTTTATTTGAAAACGAAAACAAAAAACACATATTTACTACTAAGTTTAGTTAAAATTATTATAATTAAAGAAATCCTCCAAGCGAAGTTGTTTTTCAACCCCCCCCCCCCACTCAAACCACTATCCTCTGACACTACTTATTAAGTTCCCCGTATTCTTCCGCTTTTATTACGTGATTCATGCATACGAAACTTTTTTATCTCCAAACGGAATATACAAGGAAAAATAATCGTAATTCCATGTACGCTCACAAAATAAAGTGCGCAAACTGAACAAAGTAACGCAATAACGTGGCCTAGGTACGGTTGCACGAGAGAAGTATGGGCATAAAAGTGATATTATGAACAGCCTACCGACTCTGGGTGTAAGGAACAATTTCCCCGACCGCCAACGGTGCACATAACAAAACGTAGCCTATATATTAAATATTAATACGTTGTAAGCTATAACATTTGTCGATTTAATTTGTGAAATAAAGTAGCATATATACAGCCGCGGGCTAGCGTAGACTTCTTAAAATAGCGTGGATAACGTTTTATATATGGGAATCGACTCGTGGCGATTATATATTACAGTCGCCAGAACTGTAACGGTAACGATTCCACGTGTTTCCTTGTTTCCACACCAGTCTTTCTATTTCACCACCAGGTAGCAGCACATCCTTATGCAGATCGAATAGTTCACACACCAAAAATGTACAGTAATTTATTGTACTTGTGCGCGCATAATTTTTGTGGATTGTTTATTCGAACTTATTGGAAACGACTCTACGGAAAAGTAGAAATTAACCAGTTAAAAAACGAAGACAATTAAAATAATTGCAAAATAGTAAAAGTCGTTCCAAAACGGTTGACAAAAAAAAACAGAAAATATGTATCCTACATGCCAACATATAATCTCACTCTGTGTGTACTTAGAAGGTGAAAACACTTGGAAAATGTTCCACGCGCTGACACATCCTAATTGTGTCATTAGGCACGTTCCTAACTGCGAAACTTAGCTGTGAGCAAATTAATTCTTAGAAATATTAGGCCCACACACACACACACACACACACACACACACGCGCGCATGCATACTTTTGTTATTTTTCGCATAATTTACAAATTATCTCTTATCATAAAGTATCCGTTAATAAATGTGGGCCTACTTCGTTCAAAATAGTGAGCAACTTCTTCAGTTCAGCCAGCATACTAGTTTTAAGTATTTTAACAATTATAAACAATTATTATTATATATTTTGTACAAGCAATAAGATTTATGAAAAATCTCAAAAATCTTTCCTTTTGAAAATATGCTATAACGACAAAATATCGTTATATCGTTTATAACGATATGCTATGGTTATAAAATATAACGATATTCCTTTGAAAATATGATAAACGTAATGTTGATTGCGACGCTGAATATTATTATGAATTACTTAGATACGTTTAGGAATATTTGTGGTACGATTCATAGAAATCTTAGAAATAAAACAAGACACAGCGCAAGGATTAAATTTTATATGACAATTGCAATACCCACATTGACATATGCGGGTCATGACAAAAATAGGAATGTGGCAAGACTGCCGAAATGCAGTTTCTTCGAAACACTTTAAATTGTACATTGCAAGATAGACTAAGGAATGAGGATATCATTCCAGAACTCGAAGTAAAGGACGTAAATGAAATGATTTATAGAAGACAATGGTGGGATCATCTGCAAAGGATGACAGAGGATCGAGTACCGAAAGCGGCACTGAACTATAAAGTCATTGGTAGAAGAGACGTGGATCGTGCGAGGATCAGATGTGTGCCGGAACAGGTTTGTGTAACCTAATCTTTGAAAAGGAGAAGAATAAAAAGAAGATAACTATATGGGAAGAATCACTTGACCTGTTTAAAATAGAAAGTCCAAACTTCAAGATAGTCTCATCCCTCTCCCAGGAGCTATTAACAATTACGTCAATGTATCGTGCGCTTAAGGTATAGTAAACTTACCATTGATTTATGCGAGTAAGGCGTGGGTCATGACAAAAAAGTTATGCGGCAAGATTCAGAGTGCTGAAATGCAGTTTCTTCGAAATACTTTAAATTACACATTGCAAGGTACAATAAGGAATGAGAATGTCAGAGCAGAACTAGAAGTAGGTCTATAGGACATAAATGAAAGTATTTCAATTTACAGAAGACAATGCTGCGATCATCTGCAATGGATGACATAGGATCGATTGCTGAGCGGTACTGAACTATAAAGCCGTGGTAGGATAGACGTGAAATTGGTAGGAGAGACTGAACTATGAAATTGGTAGGAGAGTCGGTGGGTCATCCGAGGATGAGACGGGTGCCGTAATAGCTTTGTATAACCTAATCGTTGAAGAGAAGAAGAAGCAGAAGATTACTCAGATACAATGTTTGATGGAGGACAAAAATGATGCGTGTTGTAGGTGGGTTGAACGTGTGCGGGCCGCGCGCGTGTTGAGTGTCGCTCGCAGAGAACGTAAGCGGTCCACATTGACGTGTGTCCGTTTAAAAGATTTATTCCACTGCCGAGGCGTGTTTCATTACTTAGACAACGCCGACGCGACGTTGCCAGGATTTACTGCTGACCGCCCGTGAACCGTGTGGCCCCAGGGCACGTGTCTCGGGGACAACTACATTAAACTAACTACCCGTCATTCTGTACAGCCTACGTTACACAGTTATGCACACGTGCTTTTCGCCAGCTCAGAGATTGCTAACATTAATTTAAGAGGACGTTTCACTATAATCGACCCGCAATGACACAACACACAGTTGGACCTGGCATTACATGGGCTACTGCAGAGCCGTTACTTTTTACTTCGTTATGGACGAAGCGTATCGGTTGGTTGTCATGTGACGTTGTAACGTTTTCATGTTGTTAATCTTCTATTGTAGCGTATTCATTGTTCATAACCTAAAGGATACCATACATATGATTTATAATAATGTTTTAAATTACTCACATTCTTAATTTCTGTCGATTTCGGTCATAGAGCGTCGTCAGCATATTTACACTATACGCTCGCGGTCGCGATATCGCGAAACAATTACTATTTACAGAAAAAAACGAATTCGAAAAACACTGATTAATGGTCGTGAAACGTACGTTCGTGTCCAAAGTTTCGCGAGAATTGGTCTTTGTTGTGGAGTGTTTATGTTTACATTCAGGTCCGCAATATGCGCTCCATCCTGACGATTGAATTCACAATAGAAGACTGAAATTATAGGTACCATTATTAAGCAATAAGTGTGCGTATATTATAAATTATTATGTGTATATTGACAATGATACAGACAACAGCCAAAGTCAAATTGCAATCGGGTACGACAGAGCCTTTTAATGTCACGAGAGGGTTAAAACAGGGCGATGGGCTGGCACCAACACTGTTCAGTTTAGCATTTGAATGTGTGATCAGGAAATTGTCAATTGATAGGAATTCAATATTAGAACATAAAATGGTCCAAATCATAGGGTGTGCAGATGATATTAACATTATGGCAAGATCCCAAGGAAGAGCAAAAGAGACCTTCCAGGAACTCAAAAGTGAAGCAGAAGAGATAGGACTACAGGTTAATACAGATAAAACAAAGGTTATGATCACCACCCGAAAGAAAACCAGGAGACCGGAACATTTTGAAATCGAACCATTAACCTGGAAACAACTAATCAGTTTAAATATTTGAGATGTTGGATGGCAGAAGACAATGAAGAAATAAATGAAATAAGGAAAATGATACAGCCCGCAAATAGATCATATGCTTCGTTGACGTCTATATTCAAGACAAGGAATATCCACCATCAGTCCAATGTTACATTATATAAAGTTATGATTAGACCGGTGATAACATATGGCAGCGAGACTTGGACTCTGAACAAACATCTCGCTAACATAGTCAATACTTTTGAAAGGAGAATATGTAGACCAATCCAAGTTAATGGGATATGGAGATTGCGTCACAATGAGGAGCTATACAAGCTGTATAAAGGCAATGATCTGGCCACTACCATCCGACTGCATAGATTGCAATGGGCAGGACACATCATTAGGATGGAAGGCAGCCGAATACCTAGGAAGGTACTGTTTAGTCAAATCGAGAGTAGAAGGCCTGTCGGAAGACCCAAGCATCGCTGGATTGACGCAGTGGCGACGGATGCTGATAATCTACTTAAAATAAAACGATGGACATCGATCGCCAAGGACCGGGAAAAATGGAGGCGGATGATTATGGAGGCTAAGGTTCGACTTCGCACTGTGACACCATAGACGAAGAAGATATTATAAATACATCACACTGTCATTAGTTTTCATGTTATAACATTGTGTCATGACACGTTACAGCATTTTAACAAATTAATTTTTCAAATGTTTTGTGACTTTTGGGTTTGTGTTGGTGTTTAAAGACAATAGTCATCTCAAATGAATGGGTGCATCATATTTCACCAGAACATTTACATATGCGAAAACTGTCCGCAAGATGGGTGTGCCGTGTTTCCCCATAATTGATCAAAAGCATGAACGAATAAACATTTCTAAGCACAGTTTGGAGCTGTTTCAAAGTAATCGAGAAGAATTTTAGCGCCGTTCCGTAACAGTTGATGATACATCACAACCAACCTGAAACTAAGGAACAGTCAAAACAGTGGGTTACAGTAAGTAGAACTTGCTCAAAAAAAAAAAAAACCGTTCTCCATCAGCACGTAAAAATGATGGGCACTGTCGTATGTCGTAGATCTACTGACAACAAACATAATATCGGTATGGATATACCGAACATGATGACTTCCATGTTCGAAGATTGAAGATTTATATTTAAATCATTTAATTCAATTAGGTTCGATAATTTCTAACAAGTTATGTGTGTTCCTTGTAAATCGAGTTTTAAGTTTGACAAATTGAAATGAAATATTTCCTCACAAAATACTTCTTAGTTGCCGATAACGTAATACACAGATAAAAAATTATTCCCTCCCCCTTCAACTATCATTTTCATTTATAGAAAATTATCCCCTCCCCCTTCAACTAACGTTTCATTTATAGATATTTTATCTACCTTTCTACAGTGGATTATTATCCCCTTCTTTTCAGGATACTTTATCAAAATTAAGTACTTTACTCTTGTTAAAACGTAAAACGTTGCGGGTGAACTACCTCTTTCCCTTAACCGATCTTCATCAAAAACAATAGCCCTTGAGTCCTCTACAAATTTGGCACATATTCAAAATATCATTTGATTCTGTTTGAATTTGCGGCAGTTATCGTTCGCCATCGAAAAAATTCTACACACAGACACACAAACACACGCACAGAGACTTTCCGGAAAATGACTTTTCTTCATGTTTTGAGGGTAGTACAATCAGAATCAGCGCTTATCTCGAACACGTTTTTTTTTCGCGATCACCAAACTTCTATTTGCTTACGGAACATAGAAGTAAAAATATAATCGACGTGTAGATGTTATAAGGAAATCTAGTGTGAATGCAAGAAATAAATCAACGAAATTTTTTCCACAAGACACAGCCAACGCAAGGGTGTAATCTGTAAAGTAAGGGGGGGGAGACTGTAGTAGAAAACGAGGGGTTACTAGCAAAAAATGTGCCGCGTTCGTCTGGCGACCGAGCGTCTCCAGGGGGGAAACCTTACCGCGCACACGTGTTTCTTAAAGTTAGCAAAATTTTAGCAATAAATTACAAAAAAAAAAGCGTATTTCATACGCGACTAGACACAACTCTCATGACGATAATTAGGCGTTCATTTATTTTAAAAAACGTCAAAATAACGTTATCCTCATAACTTTCACTTTTCGGTCGCATAAAAAATAATAATAAATTAATGTGCACAGACGGGCGGATGATAAAACGATTTTCAGGTGAGTAAAGTAAAGCAAGTTCATGTGCGTCGGAGCTAATCTAGGCCTAAATGTTCACCAAGTTGTTTTGATTTTGATTTAATTTTATCAATGAAAATTGTATCGTACGTCTCGTTTGATTTAATTTTTATCGCTTTTGTGTTCTTTTCTTAATCAGTAATTATGTCAAAATCAATAATAATTAGTAAAATATTTACTAATATCTTAGATCTGTGAAAGGTTGTATAAGATTAGATCACATAAAGTAGCAGATATAAGACAGGAATTAATAATACAACCAGTAACGGAACTAGCGAAAAACTATAAAAAAAGATGGAAAGAGCGTGTTATGCGCATGTCTCCAGAAAGAATTCCAAGGAAAATCCTGAATTATAAGGCAACCGGAGAAGACATGTTGGCAGACCGAGACGGAGGTGGTGAAGCCGGAACAGGCAACTTGCCTAATCCTGGACAGATAGACGATGACGATGATATTTACTAATAAGTATTAGTACGTATCGATATGTATCGATAAAAACTATAAAATGTATACCTCATCATCATAATCATCATTATCTACAGGCCCCATGTCTTGTCGAGTTAGCCACGTCTCTCTCTCCATCACTGTCCTCTTTAAATCACAGTAGAAGTTCATCTCCTTTCCCATGTCGTCGAAGAACGCTGCTCTTGGTCGTCTTCTTGGCACCCCCCCCCCAACACCTTTCCTTAAAAAATGTTACTTAAGAATTGATTCTGTCGTAACATGTGCCCGATCATTTTGCCCTTCTTCTTTCAATCATTTTAAAAAGTAATCTATCTTCGTTCACTTCTGCAAGGACTTGGTTATTACTTTTCTTATACTTACACGATAAAAAAAACATTATAGTTGGGGCCTCAAATTGAACAGCCGTTCCGGGTCTTGCTTAGTTTTTGTCCACAACTGGATCTCGTAACAACAGCGTTCAGTGGTACTTGCACACGATAAACAGCCCACATGTTGTAACATGTATAATTTACAAAGTTATCACGAAGGTCACCGCACCACCGACACTACTTATACCTCTTACAGATATAGGGACAGTACTCGAGGTATCTTAGCAACCGCGACTGCGTACAGTATGGGTCCAGTTATGCTACCTTATGATGTACCTTGAGCATATAGGCCTCCATTATTTGGTTAACTTCACAATAGAACGGTGAGTCCAGTTAAGAACGCACCGAGCCCACCGCCCAGGCCTGCGTCGCATCGTTATTCATTATGAGCTACGAAAAGAAACTAATAACTGGGCCAAAATACTGGATCGCGTTGTAAATGTTACTCTGACAGTGGAGCGTTTAGAGGCCACAAAGAGAAGACAGGCCAGCCTTTTTTTGGCGACTATCGATCTTTTGATTAAATACGACCCATTGTTTCAAGAGATAATCAGTGATGCGAAAAACAATGAGATTTATATGAGTCCCAAAATTCAAAAGGAACTCACTCGGCTTTTATCTAAAAAAATTGAAAATATTATTTTGAAACTGCTCAGTTTTTCTCCGTAACAATGTACAGTATAAAAGACATTAACACAAAAGATTAACTGAGTAAAGTAATCAGACATGTCTCACTTTCTGAAAATGAAAAAGGACGGTCCACCAACATAAAAATTAACGAAAGCTTTTTAGGATTTATGGAAATAACCGATGAATCTGGTTTGTGTTTAGAGAAGAAATTTTAACAGTTCTTCAGGAGAACGTATTCTCTTTACGTTATATAATTTTAGTAACTGCCACAGATATAAGGAGGGGTTAGTATTCAAGAGGGAACAATGCCATGAATTAAGTCTGAGTAGTGAGGGTGGGCCCTCAAAGGATGCCTGCGGAGAGCCAGAATAACGAGCTACGCCACTGGAGAAAGCGATGCCATGAAATTATTAAGAGCCCAGTCAGTTAATGACAGTCTCTTTAATTTGGATTCAGTGAAGGATAAATACGAAGAAGGCAGTTTAGATATAAAACAATTAAACGCTCCAAACAGTTCACACACACCATCACCCATGAAAAAGAATTCCCCTGTAAGACAGATGTCTTAACTGAACAACCAACCGACTTCGCTTTCAGGAAAACAATATTGCGAAACCACTACAACAAATTCTACCGGCTCTGGACATGGGTAGCGAAGTTAGTTTTAAATTGGCCGCCGCACACAAACGGGAGTTACACACGCACATACACAATTCGTTCTTGTTACAGGTAGCTTTGTTGTCCGTTTCTTGTTAACCGGGCAAGTCCCCGTGGGTCCCCACACGGTGTAAACCACACGCCGAATTGGAAAAGTTCGGAGACCAAACATCCGCTCCACAAATGGTGCAATTTGTTTGTAACAAACAACTATTACCAGTGCTACCAATATTTTGTGTAATACACTGAAGTCTCATCCCGTGTGGCTAACCCATTCTGCTGTTCCCTTGATCTTATTCATGTGGACTTATTACAACCATTCTTTTATTGCAGTGATGTATTTCAACGCGATCTGCGTAGGAATGCTCCATTAATGTGCGTCCATAACTTGTGGTGTACCGGTAGTGTAAATCGCATTTTGTGGAGATTTTCGAACAACATTTAAAGTTGTTGTTCTCATCTTAGCTGTTAATGTCTTTGCAATCGTCATCCTTCACATTTCTCTGTGCGAGTGCATTCTTTATGCCTTCCATACAAGTATTCGCGGCCTCCCTCTCTTTCTTCATTCAGGAGGGATCTATTCTGCTCATTTGTTTGGCCATCTATCGTTGCTTATACGGCACACATGCACGTATCATTTTAATCTTTTTGTATCAATTGTATCATTTGTTGGCTAGTTGGCTACATAGACCTATTATCACTCTTCCTCTTATTTCTTCATTTTAACATGATAAAGTTTTTAGACTGGGGGTCATTCCACAAAATGAGTGATGCAAAATGTGTAACGTCATCGAAAAATGTAACGCTCCAGGTGATGTTAACACTATATTTTTTCCACACTTTCGATTCCCCACAGTCTAGAAATCTAAAAACATTATCATGCTTCGATGTTTCAGTTTCGTCGAAATTCTTTAGTTACGTTCTTCTTATATAACTGGTATCTTAGGTTTCCTACAAATAAGAAATTAAAATAAAATTAAAAATATAAAAACCATGTTAAAGGATTTTTTATCCATATGCTGTAATGTAACTCTACAACAGTTCTGGCAGAACGATGGTAGAGATGATGGTAGAACGATGTTGAGAAATGCTTAATACAAGGCTTTCATTAGGCCTATAGGCAAACTTTAGGTGAGGTAGGTAAAAGCTCTCATCGTTGAATATGTGGCATCATACTGAATACCTCTTAAGACATTATTTCAACGCAATGTTTGAAAAAAAAATCTTTTTATTCGACTAAACTCGACTGAAGAATAAATCTTTGGATACTGAGTGGAAGGCATAACTGAGAACTGGTACACATTAATACTGATTGTGTGTTTTAATTAGTGCTGTATTGGCAGTATAACGATAATGATGATCACAATAGTATATATTTTGTCGAAACAACAACACAGATCTTTGAAAATTGTGACCGCACCTCACAAAAATTTTATCACTTAAAGTTATTTAAAAAATCCATTTTCGCAAGCGGTTTAAGTCCACCTGTAAACTGACTGCAACACTTTCCTTGTATTAACAGAGGGGTTTCCTAATAACGTAAGTAAAAATTACAAATTAGACTGTGCCGTACTGTTAAGTCATTATTTTAACGAAAGTATTAACAGTGTTTTGGTATAATGCATGTCGCAATCAGCAGGCTCATTCGGTATTACCATATTGTGGCAATGTCAATCAGTATATTAGCATTCTGGATACTCGTTTAAATGTACATAATGATACAACACGGTAGTTCCCCAAAATCGAATGGAATCTAACACAATACAAAGTCATTTTTAGTGGCAGACCAACCAGACTGGAAATGGACAATTCGTCCGATTCAAACTGAACCAACTGTCAATTACATTTTCACAAATTACTAAACTGTAAAGTTTAATTGCCAAACTGCCGATCACCTGTTTCATGAATCTCAAAGAGTCTGCGTGTTCTCGTTGGAGAGGCAATGGTGATAAATTTGATTTATTATGTAAAAATTATTTATTATTTTAAACAAATCAATGTAGGGAAAACTAATAAATTACATTTTAACAATCCTTCTGTCCTTTCTAAATACCTATCTATCTTATAGTATAAATATAGACTTTATAATTGTATTACTGTTCTACCATGAAAATTGTACTTCCTGTACCTTTCTTTTGTTTATCTAAAATTGTGTGTGTGTGGGGGGGGGCGAGGGAAGGCAAGGACAAAAGATAACAACTAAAAACTCTTCTTATTCTTCACTTTACGGAGTAGGCACATTGCCTGTTCCGTCTTCACAGTAGGCCTATATCTCGCCATCTTGCTCTCGGTCTTCCTACAGTCCTTCTTCCAAAAGGGTCTATTCGTACATGCTACTTTGGGTATAGCCGTCTATTCTCCACTCTATCCAGATGTTGCGATCATTCCAGGCGATACGTCTGGATTATATCGTTTATGGAGAATACCTGTAACTCATTCCTAATGTCCTCGTTGCGCAAACGACCTCGCCTTGTAGCCTACAACTCTTCGTTTGTCTCAGAAAACGCATTTCTGAACTTTGATTTATAAGCTTCTTTGTAGGCACCCATAATACATAGCGATACGTTAACACAGGCACAGGCATTGTTTTATAAAACTGAACCCTTGTTTCTTTATTTGTTTTGTTCTTTAGTGTCCTACGTATGATGTCACACATCATCTGAAACTTCGATAATTTCCTCGTGACATCTCGTCCTGTTTTATTCTCAAAATTTATAACGCAACCTAGATAATTAAACTGGGTTGTAAACTAGAGACTTATTTAAAAACTGTTTCCTCAAGAACAATTTTTGATTTGATTGTTTACTTTGCCCAGAAAGTCATGATCTTTATTTTCTCCTTTGATATTTTGAAACCGTACTCACAAATAAAAAGTATTAAAGGCAATAAATGCCAAGAGGAAACTGATTGGAACTATTAGAAAAGTTGAGCAAATTGGATTCGTCATATGTTGAAAAAGGACTCTTTGTAGAACCAAATACACTGTACTCACCGTCTATGGCTTTTTTCCTTGATGTTTTTTCCAGTTTACATGTTTCAAGGCGCTTGCCTCATCATCAGAACTTATAAAATCAATCTATGTCATAAATAATGACATTTGTCAAAATATTAAAAACACAATACGGCAATTAAACTATGTACATAAATTCGCTTTAAAAATGTTCGGTGTGCCTTGCAAGACAACACGCGCCGTACTCAAGAGTACGGCGCGTGTTGTCTTGCAAGGCACACCGAACATTTTTAAAGCGAATTTATGTACATAGTTTAATTGCCGTATTGTGTTTTTAATATTTTGACAAATGTCATTATTTATGACATAGATTGATTTTATAAGTTCTGATGATGAGGCAAGCGCCTTGAAACATGTAAACTGGAAAAAACATCAAGGAAAAAAGCCATAGACGGTGAGTACAGTGTATTTGGTTAACAAACACGTGGCTTGGGACTACAATAGGATTTATTCCATTTAAATCAACTCTTTGTAGAAGTTAATAATAGAAAGTAAAATTGGAGGGCAGAGAGAAACAGAGAGGGAAAAAGAGAGAGGAATGTAAATTCCTTCCACTCTTCTCTGTAGGTGCTTTGATTAACCTTCTTTTATCACCTTCGTTTTTCATATTTTCGCCATTCTTTTGTCTGAGGTTCTCCTATTTACTTGTTTTTGTCAAGTCTTGCTTTCAAATTGTGTTTCATTGGTTTCGTAGTCATGACCAACTTGTGTATAATTTACATCACCAACTCATTTGTTATATTTCTGTAAAATAAAGCAGATTGTGTTTATAAAGGTATTTTTGTTTTCGCTCAGTACACATGTTTCATTTGATGGACTAAGAAGAGATAACTTTGATTTGCACTTCGAATTTGGATCTCGCGAGACAGTAAAAATAGAAAACTGTGATTCTTTGACGACGTGGAAAATAATTTACCAGTTATTACCAACGTATTCATTCACGACACCGGTTGTGTTTGGAGCCAGAGCTCTGAACTTTCCCCCATGCGTATCCTAGACTACGTTCCTCCCCTGTCCAAACGGTACGTGCACAGCGCGGGATAGTCGCACAGATTGCAGTCGAGGTGAAAACGGACCCCGTGCATATCAGAGCATATCGTACATCGCGTAATGTACAACATCATCGCTGATTCTCCACGTAAAGCAGACAATTCCTTACACAGCACATAGAATAGTTCTAGGCTATGACTGGTTGCTTCCAGAACACGAACTGCTCTATCGAATAGAGCTCTATGGGCCTTTCATCACAGTTACTGGTCGTTGTTCTCCCGGACAGATAGTATTTCATGTTCATTACAGCTAAAATAACATAGGCCAACAAAAAAATTTGTTGTGAAAACTTCTTAAACAAATACAGCTGAATATTATGTATTTTTGGGTGCTGAAACCGTATCTGGCATCAGTTTTTTTGTATGACCCACAGTTCTCTCACAATATGGCCGCAATTATATTAAAAAAGGGAGCAAATATATAAAAAAAATAAAGAAATTTAACTGATACTTTAGTTTATTTACAGATTTTATTTAACTTTATTTAACTTAACACACCATATACAACTTAAATACATATATTTGAAGCTTTACTAAAAATGAACTTTATCTTGTGAAAAACTTACTTTTTTCGTCGGACGCGTTTCGGCGTAAGTATCCGCCTTCTTCAGCTTTTAGTCAGACTGCCATCATTTCGTAACGGTTTTTGTGTGGAAGGTGTAGTGGGGGTGGTGTGTGGAGGAAGGGGATTGGTGCAGGGATTCAACTTGATGTTTGTTTTTTGTAAAATTGTGTCAAAAAGTGTATGTGATTTATATTGTAATTGATCGTTGAGTATGTTGTTTGGTTGTGTTGTGTGGTGTTTATATATTTCGTATTGTTCAGTTGTGTTGAGTTTTCGGCCTTTAGGTAAGTAATGTAAAATTTCGAGATTGGTGTCTATGTTGGTGTAACTGTGGTTTTCTGTGTGTATGTGTGTGGCAAATGCAGAGTGTATATTGTTGTTGGTTAGAGATTTTAAATGTTCAGAATAACGGGATGAAAAAGATCTTCCTGTCTGGCCGATGTAGAAACTATTGCAGTCATTACATTTTAATTTGTAAACACCTGTTTTGTTATATTTGTCTATGTCTGTGTTTGTATTATTGATGTGTTTTGTAATGGTATTGGTTGTTCTGTATGCTATTTTGTATTTGTGTTTTCTGAATGTGTTGGCGATTTTGTGTGTGTAGGAGTTGTGGTATGTGAGTGTGATGTATTTATTGTGTTGTGTGCTGATGGTATTTTGTGTTTTGTTGTTTTTGTTTTTGATGCGTTTGTGTAGTGTGTTTATTAAATTAGGGTTGTAACCGTTTTTGATTGCTATGTATTTTATTGTGTTGAGTTCGTCGGTGTAATCTTGTTTATTTAAGGGTATTTTAGTTAGTCTATGGAGCATATGGTTGAAGGCCGCATGTTTATGTTGTGTTGGGTGGTTTGATGTGTTGTGTATAACCATGTCAGTTGTGGTTGGTTTCCTGTATATTTTGTATGTGTGTGTGTTGTTAGTTTTGTTAATTGTTAGGTCTAGAAAATTTATACTATTGTTTTGTTCAATTTCCAGTGTAAATTTTAATTTGTGGTGTATAGTGTTTATGTATTTGTGGAAGTTTTCAACTTGTCTTGTGTTGCCTTTGAATAAAAGTAATATATCATCTACATACCTGTGCCAATATATAATTTTGTTAGTGTATTTGTTGTTGTTTATTATGTGGTTCTGTTCTATGTTGTGTATATATATTTCTGCTAGTATTCCTGATATGGGGGAGCCCATTGGGAGACCTTCTGTTTGTGTGTATATCTTGTTATTGTATGTAAAGTAATTTTGTTCAGTTATTAGTTTGGTCAGTGTGATGATTTCTTGTATGTGTGTTTCAGGTGTGTTGTTTTGTCTGAGTAGTTGTTCTAGTGTTTGGATGGTTTCTTTGATGGGGACATTAGTGTATAAATTGGTTATATCAAAAGATGCCAGAGTTGAGTTATGTGGGATGTGGATGTGTTCAGTTTTCTTGACTAGGTCTATGTTGTTTTTGATAGATGTGTTGTTACTGAGATTAATATTTTCTCTGATTATCTTGTCTAGTTGTTTTGCGATTTTGTGGGAGGGTGCCTGTGTGTTGTTTATTAAAGGTCTGATGGGAATGTTCGGTTTATGTATTTTTGGTAATTCATTTAGTTTAGGGGGGTTAGGTTTTATTTGTTTAAGGTATTTGGCGCTTTCTGGTTTGATTATATGTTTTGTGTTGTTTATAAACTTATTAATCTGTTTATGAAATTTTAGTGTGGGGTCTTTATTTATTTCCGTTATATTATTTTCGTTGAAGAAATTTTCGATTTTAGTGTTTAATTGGCGTTTGTCCATTATGACGCTAATGTTACCTTTGTCAGCTTTTAGGATTGTTGTGTTGTGTTCAAGTAACTTGTGTTTTACATTGTTAAGTGTTTTTATTTCATTGTTGTGTACTTTTGGTTTTGTATGTGTGTTTAGAAGTTTTCGTTTTATTTCGTGGCGAATCGGGTCCTGGTCATTAAAGTGCGTGTTTTGTACAGCTGTTTCTGCGTCTATGATTATGTCACGTGTGTGTTTATTGTGATTTTTGTTAGTTGTATTGTTATTTAAATTATGTTTCAGTCCTTTGTTTAATAAATCCATTTCATCCTTTGTGAAATTAATGGTTGTTGTATTAACTACGCGTGCGTGGAATTTGTATGCCGGTTCAGGGATAGATTCAATTGTGCGTGTTGTGAGGTTAGTTATTTTTTTGTTGTGTCTAGCTTGTATTGTCAATTTGAGTTTTTCTATGTTGTCTTGTGTGTGTTGTATTACATTTTCAAGTTCCGTGTGGTGTAATATTTGTGTGAGTTTCATGTGTAATTTATATGCCTGTTTGTTGAGTGTGTCTTTTTTATGGTATAAATAATTGATTATGTTATTTAGGTTTATTTGTTCTAATTTCCATTTGGCTTGAAGTGTTGTATGCGTGTTTTGTTTTATTGTAACTTGTGTTCTAAACACACATACAAAACCAAAAATACACAACAATGAAATAAAAACACTTAACAATGTAAAACACAAGTTACTTGAACACAACACAACAATCCTAAAAGCTGACAAAGGTAACATTAGCGTCATAATGGACAAACGCCAATTAAACACTAAAATCGAAAATTTCTTCAACGAAAATAATATAACGGAAATAAATAAAGACCCCACACTAAAATTTCATAAACAGATTAATAAGTTTATAAACAACACAAAACATATAATCAAACCAGAAAGCGCCAAATACCTTAAACAAATAAAACCTAACCCCCCTAAACTAAATGCATTACCAAAAATACATAAACCGAACATTCCCATCAGACATTTAATAAACAACACACAGGCACCCTCCCACAAAATCGCAAAACAACTAGACAAGATAATCAGAGAAAATATTAATCTCAGTAACAACACATCTATCAAAAACAACATAGACCTAGTCAAGAAAACTGAACACATCCACATCCCACATAACTCAACTCTGGCATCTTTTGATATAACCAATTTATACACTAATGTCCCCATCAAAGAAACCATCCAAACACTAGAACAACTACTCAGACAAAACAACACACCTGAAACACACATACAAGAAATCATCACACTGACCAAACTAATAACTGAACAAAATTACTTTACATACAATAACAAGATATACACACAAACAGAAGGTCTCCCAATGGGCTCCCCCATATCAGGAATACTAGCAGAAATATATATACACAACATAGAACAGAACCACATAATAAACAACAACAAATACACTAACAAAATTATATATTGGCACAGGTATGTAGATGATATATTACTTTTATTCAAAGGCAACACAAGACAAGTTGAAAACTTCCACAAATACATAAACACTATACACCACAAATTAAAATTTACACTGGAAATTGAACAAAACAATAGTATAAATTTTCTAGACCTAACAATTAACAAAACTAACAACACACACACATACAAAATATACAGGAAACCAACCACAACTGACATGGTTATACACAACACATCAAACCACCCAACACAACATAAACATGCGGCCTTCAACCATATGCTCCATAGACTAACTAAAATACCCTTAAATAAACAAGATTACACCGACGAACTCAACACAATAAAATACATAGCAATCAAAAACGGTTACAACCCTAATTTAATAAACACACTACACAAACGCATCAAAAACAAAAACAACAAAACACAAAATACCATCAGCACACAACACAATAAATACATCACACTCACATACCACAACTCCTACACACACAAAATCGCCAACACATTCAGAAAACACAAATACAAAATAGCATACAGAACAACCAATACCATTACAAAACACATCAATAATACAAACACAGACATAGACAAATATAACAAAACAGGTGTTTACAAATTAAAATGTAATGACTGCAATAGTTTCTACATCGGCCAGA
This sequence comes from Magicicada septendecula, assembly GCA_034769895.1. Lineage (NCBI taxonomy): Eukaryota > Metazoa > Arthropoda > Insecta > Hemiptera > Cicadidae > Magicicada > Magicicada septendecula. Next base: position 495,337,069 of record CM068370.1, read on the forward strand.
CAGGAAGATCTTTTTCATCCCGTTATTCTGAACATTTAAAAGCTCTAACCAACAACAATATACACTCCGCATTTGCCACACACATACACACAGAAAACCACAGTTACACCAACATAGACACCAATCTCGAAATTTTACATTACTTACCTAAAGGCCGAAAACTCAACACAACTGAACAATACGAAATATATAAACACCACACAACACAACCAAACAACATACTCAACGATCAATTACAATATAAATCACATACACTTTTTGACACAATTTTACAAAAAACAAACATCAAGTTGAATCCCTGCACCAATCCCCTTCCTCCACACACCACCCCCACTACACCTTCCACACAAAAACCGTTACGAAATGATGGCAGTCTGACTAAAAGCTGAAGAAGGCGGATACTTACCCCGAAACGCGTCCGACGAAAAAAGTAAGTTTTTCACAAGATAAAGTTCATTTTTAGTAAAGTGATAGTGCTGTGAAAGAAGAGATGAACAATCAAGACAACTATATATTTGAAGTGTTTATTTTGTTGTATTTCCTTTCTCTCTTCTCTTTGAAGTTTCTTATGTAGCTTTTTCTCCGATGTGATGCATTTTGTCGTTCTCGGTGAAGTGACCAGCAGTAATCATCCATCATATTGACATTCCACCGTCCCTGGTAACGTTTCTCCATCACTTTGATGTCCTGGTGAAACCGCTCCCCCTGCTCTTCACTCACATCACCCAAGTTGTCGGGGAAAAAGTCAAGATGGCTGTGTAAGAAGTGGACTTTTAGGCTCACCAAACATCCCAGCTTTTTGAATTTGTCTATCATATTAGGTACGATAAGCTTATAGTTTGGGTCTTTTAGATTGCCCAAAACCTGGTCACAACTTGCTTAAATGAGGTCCAAGCCTCCTTCTCCTTTGTAGTCATTTTATTTTCAAAGTTGGAATCGAACATCATTTTACGAATGTCAGGCCCAACGAAAACCCCTTCTTTCAGTTTGGCTTCTGATAAATGAGGAAACTTTTCACATAAATACTTAAAACATTCACCATCTTTAGGCAAGGCTTTAACAAACTGTTTCATCAAACCTAATTTGATGTGAAGAGGTGGTAGAAGAATTTTTTTTGATCTATTAAACGTTTACGCAAAATGTTCTTCTCTCCAGGTCTTAAGGTTTTTCTTGCAGGCCAATTTTTTCTGGACCAGTGTTGATCCCTCGCTTTACTGTTCCACTCACACTTGCCACCACTGCCAACCTAATTTCATTTGGATTTACTGTATGTTTTACTATATCAAATGCACAAATATTAGATACAAAATACACTTCTTACGTTTTGAATATTCAATTGTGAAAAAATGGTAGGTGGTACGACTTTTTGTTATTATTTTCGGACTCAGCACACCCAAAAACATAAGAATCAGGCAAAATCATTAAAAAAGTTTTTTTATCGTTGGCCTGTGTAATTAGGCTTATATATGAAACGGTCCTTCTGGTTGCGTTGTTTCAAAAGATCTCATTGCGCATGCGCTACTTTGACGCCATGTTTCCGGAGCAATTATTATTTTTTTTTTGATTCAGAACAACTGTATGGTTGGTGTGTCATATGGTTGTGTGTCACGGTTGGTCACTTCACACCCCACTTCCTGCACTTCACTTCACTGCCTCCGCTAGCTACAATCTGTGCTTGTGTACGACTGGCCTGGGACTTCCTTAAGGCCTACTTCTCAGATCCAAAGAGAAGTGTAGGGAGGGTTATCACCTTGTAGAACGTCAGGAGTGTTTCTGTCCTCGTTGATTTCCATATGGTCCCGCACAGATACGTAGCTTCTTCACCACATTATTGTTTGTAACATAAAACACAGACGCGTTGTTTGTTTGGGACACATTACATCCCAGATAGAGTTACTTTAGTGTCAAAATAGGAAGCAACAGGTCTCTAGAGATCAATACTCTCTCGTTTTGTGAAGACTCAGCCGCTCCTAAGTTCTCAAAGATCCATGCCTTTCAGGCTTACAGGCTAGTGTAAAACACTTTTAGTTTTCCAAATCGGCTGAAGTGTACTGACGGAAAGACTTCCTTACTCGTGAGCTTACCCTGCCCAACTCTTTCGGTGGTATACAAAGGAGCCATTATTATGTATTTAGTTTCTAAGTTATAGCGTGCGCGCGCACCCACACACACACACACACACACACACACACACAAATTTACGGAAAACCAGTCTTCGAAAATCGGGAAGCCTCAAACATATCAGTTAAGAAACTTAGCTTACAAATTTTGGATCGGATTCGATATTTTCTTTTCGTGCATGATCAGCTGATGCGACTGAAACAATCAGAGCATAGTGTACAGAAGTATTCGAATGAGCAGGGGCGAACCTAGGAGGGTTATATGAGGGATATATCCCCTCCCGAAATCCGAAAATGTTGGAGTTAAAAATTTTAAACGGGTTGTGTGTATTTTTAATGCAGTTAACTGAAAAAGACTGACAATCATTAATTTTTTAACAAAATTATTAAACGCAATTTTACATGCTGTAAAATTTGTACCCACAACCCTGTTGGATACACTTAGACCTACATACATAGCAATTATATACATGCTGGTAACCCTCACTTTCTTCACTGTCTTAATTTTAACGTTCTCTTCAAAGTATTTGTATTCCACACAAAGGTATTATTAGGCTTGCAAGACAAATTGGAAGCCTATCTTATGTATGTTTTTCACTTATTTTACGTGAATTACAACTATTACTTGACTATTAGTTTTAATTTTTTGTATGATTTTCATTATAACATGAGAAAAACGTTACTCTAAGAAAAAGATATGTGGTTGAAAAAATCCCTCCCACCAAAATGAAATCATAGGTTAATTTCTGCGAACGGTAATTAAACTTTTCTGACCATCTTATAGAAGAGACAGTTAACTGTTTCGAAAATTACCTCTGTGTGCTTTCCTTCTCTGGACTCAAAGGAAAGTTTCACATAATGCGGACCCTGTTATAAAAAGCAATGACAATATTCAGCAGGCCCAACCGGCGCACTCTCATTTCATTTTAATCGCCGTAGTACAGTTAAAACCCTCAGTGTTTATAGTTTTAATTAAAGAACACACAAGCAAGAGTTTGTGCGCGTAAAAAGGCGACTGAGCAAACACGGGGATTATTGCTCTGCAGTCTGCAGAGGGTGTTGGGCCCGCGTACATGTGAGAGTTAAACGACTGTTGCTTCCCTACAACGTGTAATTATGACGTATGACGTACGACCTTGAACACCACTGTACATAATGAGCTGAAAGAAAGTCGCTTTCCTCTAGAATTTGTCTAAAAAAAAAAGAAAATCAAGAACGTTGTTTAATTCTTTCGCGAAAATTTCACATAGATTTTCATTTGTCCAACAGTGAATTGTCCTACAGACAATTATGCTCAGTGATTAAAAAAAAAAAAAAAAATACTTCTCAAAAACTTAGGACCAGATCGTGTCGTAGGAGGAACCACTTGCACCGGGGTAGCTTCAATTTCATTAACCCGTTGCAGAAAGAACCTTAATCAAAATGGTCCCAGGTCATCTTAAAGTGAACAGATTAATTACCCCCATTACGAAAAACGTTTTGCGAGTGGCCACACGGGGATTTAGGCCTACCCACTAGGCACTATTGTTAGCCCCCCCCCCAAAACAAGTAACTTCTATATATTCAATTCTCCTTGACTGCTGAAAAAAAGTTGCTGAAAATAGTCATTTCAACTATCTCTATTGCAAATATCTCATTTGATCTTAAATCTAAAAGGAAAATGTGATAGAGTTGTGAAAAAGACTACATTTTTTTAACTTTTATTAATATTTATTTACGTATAGACTTTAGTAACACAGATTATTTTTATAGCAAGTAATATTGTAATGGTACATATAACACACCCAGAACCCAATGTATAACAAACGGATTAAAAGCTACCCAAAACAAATTAATCAACAAAAGATGAACATGCAATCATGAACATAGAATGTATTATGACCAAAGTGGGGGAATAAAATAAATTAAAATTAATAAGTAAATGTATAATTGAAGAAACGAAGACACGACTAAAAACAAGACCACGTACCCAATTACCCAATAGATCAGACAGTGAGAAGAAAACAATGATAATCATAATAAGAAGAAATTTATTAAGTATGATAGAAGAATCAGTGCAATTAGGGAAAAGTCAAATCAAATCAGATACCAAAAGGAAATAATAAAAACAAGGATGACATAAACCATGAGAATAAGAAGTATTGTTAATTATATAAAGAAAATAAAAGTGAGTTAAAAAACAACTTGATTTAAAACCCTAAGCTGTGACTTGACACTGACATAAACTTATTAATAAAATGACTTGAATGACTTGACGGTACAAACAGAACTCAAAAATAAAATATTGAGAGTAGAATTTAAGAGGGAAAGTGAGTACAAGAATTGTAAATGTATAATTAAATAATGTATAAAAATGACAACTAGACAATGTCCAAAGGACTAATAAAATTTGTGAAGTAGAAATAAGATTATCAAAGACAACTATTACTCAATAATAAAGGTTGAGATAATAACAAAAAATAACCATAAACAATAAAAAATCAGCTTTAAGTAAAAGTAAATAATCATAAAATGTGTAGAAAACAGAATCTGAGACTCAACCATTATTGAGAACCCCAGATAGTACATAACCTAATCTGGCCAACAAGTTTCCAATAAAATAATAAAAACAATGACTGGAATGATGTTAAATTAAAATGTATTGGAGGGTAAACTAACTAGAGACTATAAGGAGCATTCCATATACAAAAAGTCATAGTATAAAGGAACTTAAGTACAGAATAAATGTAAATTAATGTAACCAAGTGTACCACAGTATGGGTACCTGGGACGGCAAAAAACACATAAAACTGTAATAAAAGAATAGGGACTCAACCCATGATATTAAATAAGACATAATAACGTTCATGTGAGGCAAATCAATGCTTATGGCCATCAAATTAATAATAATAATGTAAATTATAAGCAAACCCTAACTGATACTAGATGCAAGAAGTTTAAGTAAATTCAAACTAATGTCAAAATATAAAAGCAGAACTAAACACTGCCAAGTATTAAAATTGCTATAAGGACGCTGATATAGAATAAACATAATAAAGAGATAAATGTGGAAAAATTCCAGTAAGAAAAATATAACACTCAAGTATACTGAAAAATAATCAGAGAAAATGTGATTAAAGTAAAATAAAACAATAATAGCTAGTGCTGATACAATCAGAAGTGGTAATGATAAGTTCATTATAGACAGGCCACAACAAATATGGGTTACAAAACCCTAATATTATAAAATGGTTAATAAACAGTTAGAATGACAATAGACCAAGAGTCTAGTCAAAGGAAAATAGATAATTAAGAGTAATAACTAAATAATGATATGAGAAAAAATATTGTACAGTATTGATAAGTAATCACGAAGGACAAAAGTGAAGAAAAATAGTGTATTAAATATAAGAATCTTTAATATAAGAAAGTGATAAAAACATAGAAAAATCTGGCAGTAGGCCTAAACGAAAGATGACAATTTTAGCTAATTACCACCTAAAACTTTAACGAGAAGGGGCGATAAATAATGACTCAATAAGCATGATAATTAATTATCAATAAATGAACAATGTAGAAAATAAAAGATGTAATTAGTTCGTAAGAAATTTATTTCATTAATCCCTAGCAGAACTATATGGTGAGGGTAGTCAAAATACTTATGGGAAAAAGACAAAAACGATGAGAGTACTGAAAAAAAGATCAGTGCATGTATAAGTGAATCATTTAAATTACAAATAAAAGAATTAATTACAAGCCCGTCGGCGTACAAGGGAAACCAGAAAACCGGAGTCTCCAACCCAGACACTGACGCCAAGCTAAGCGTCCATTTTGCCGACATATACCGAGAGTACCCGAAAATTTGGACAATTAGCCAATCAGGGCCCGTTATTAATTACAAGGTACGGAATCTCGATACAGGTAAGATCATCAGTCCATCTCAATCTTCGACACAGACTCCACGTTGGTCAGAATAACCAAAAAGTATTGAATCAACAAGCCGACAGCTGACGAAAGCGTTTAACCTCGAAACACAAGGTTGAGGTTAGGTCGGGTATATGGGAAAGTGAAGTTTTATTTAATCAGTGACCTATAACGGAGTGTATGCGCATAGGAAGTGAACAAGAATGAATTAATCAAATTTAATTTCATTCAAATAACAGAAGAAAATTTTGTGAATTAGTGATACGACTAGAACGACTTCATACGCAAGTATCAGTGCACATAACAAACATATTTTAAAACAGTAACCTACTAATTAAAGAACGCTATAAGCGAAATTAATTAATTAATATTGTTGAATCAATAGCAATCCAACAGAGACTGGAACCTTATTTTAATTATTGAACTAAACCATTAAAAGTGAAATATTTAGGTAACAAAAAACATAAAATTTTTATAATTAATTCAAAGGATTTCTCTAATTCAAAGACATTAAATAGTCAATGGAGAACTTGAAAGAAACATTGAACTATAGTAGATTAAGTATTATATTGTGATTAACCTTAAGATTCTAGCTAAATGTATAACAATCCCCAACCATAGGAAGGGTCATTTCCAGTAACCTGTTAACTTTGTTTGTAGCCAATCCAAGAAGATAGGTGATGAAGTTCCTCAATAGATTACATGTATAACCGTAGTACACGGAGATGTTGGCATGGTTAAGAAAATTTTCATTATTTTATATTAAGAAAGTTAGGTTACAGTGAACCCTAGTTAACCAAAAACCTTTATTAATAATCACGTGTTACACGCTTATGTTTTGTTAAAGAATCTAATAATATTTTCACTCTCCGAATACTAATTATTATAGTATTGCATTTTATTAACTTATGTGTGTCTTGCAGACTAAAAGAACCTGCTTTATTTATGAATTAAAGTAACGAATTTGTTTACGTCCAGACCGACTGATGGTTAGACGCAGTCTGGCCACCCTGAGATTTATTTATGTAAAAGAGTCCATCCACAATATTAAAATTTTAAAAGAAAATAAACAATATTATTGTACCATGGCAATTATTAATAATGAGTTCGACAAATAAAAAATCAATTCATAACCGATAACAGAGTTTGACTATCATTGTATTAGAATAAGACTTGCAGCTTACGTGAACAACAACAATGGTTGGTAACAGAGGCGGCGGCCAGAATTTGAATTGAACGATTCTCACTTTCTTACTAGTAATACACTTCGACATTACTAGTATCCAACCGTCACAAGTAAGTATTTTTATACCAACGATACTTATGTGTTTTCAGTGAAGGGGCACACCTCTAGGTTCATCTCAGCGACAAGTGAAGAGTCAATTTATTTCAATTAAACAACTCACAACACATATACGAATTTAATAATAATAATAATTGAACTTTTTAACGAGAGAGGATATCGTCTCTCTAACAACATGACGCATCCAACGTGTGGCTGATAAACCGTAGGATCTCGTCCTAAGTTATTACAATATACGTAGGCCTACTTTCCTTTTATAGGTTTATTTATAGACCTACATGATTTGGTTTTATCATCAAACATAGTTAATATAAAACTAAATTAAATGTATCAAGTTATTCCCTTCGTTTAAACAACATTCTCTATTATGCTTTGAATATATGATCATGCGCAGTAGGGACTGACTTCTAGATCGAGGCGCCCCAAGCGATATCGAAACAAACTATTTTAGTCGGAAAAAAAGCGGACAAGAGTTTCAACGGAGTCTCCAGCATGAATATAAGAGCGTGCTCCGCTCCGACCACCGCTATTGATAGGCCCAGTGTTAATACGTGTTATTCAATGATATAATTAAAGGTTATTTCAAAACCATTTTCTTCAATTTCGCCATAATGCAAGTGCCCAATACAAATACTGTAATTAAAAAACCGAAAACATGATATTTTAACAAATACTTTTTCACCTCGTGCCGCCCCCCTGAGCCTGCCGCCCCTAGGCACGTGCCTAGCGGGAAATCCGGGCCTGCTCTGAGCGACAAGCCATACTAGAATTCTCGTCGTTTCTAGCAGTTCGTCGTGGCACTCTTCGTGGTAGTTCATGGCGGATCCTATTTGTCCAAATCGAGAGTTTTTGTTTAAATTTCGAACTGCTTAACATGTCGGCCGTTGCCTCCTCCTCAGACCAGAGGTTGGTGAGTTTCCAATTTCTTCCCTTTCAAAAACATTCACTTAACCTCGAAACACCTTCTGCCTCCTTTTACCTCATCAATGTAACCTACTGCTGTCTGAGCCTTCACCTACCACTACGCCTCTCGATCAGGGCGGTGGCGTAGCAGGCGGCCAACAATAGGCCTACTGCTTCTCCTTTCCGCAATGGTTTTAATCGGCGGCTGAACAGAGAAAAATTTCTCTTCGGAGTCGTCTATCAGAAATTTTCCTTTTCTCCTTTTGTTTCTACCAACACTTTAACGTAAAAACCTACTCTTCTTTCGTACTTTGTGATTCATTTTTGTTACAACTTCAAGAAAAACAAAGGCCAAAACAGGCAACACAACGTAGAATTAAAACACAAAATAACAATTCTTACTTGTACTGTTGCTAAGAAAACCATGTTACCAACCACAAATACATAAAGCGAAAACATATTTTGCGAAAACCAAAAAATTGTACTATTATAAAGGTTGGCTTACTTTTATGGCCTCTTAACGAATATTACTTAATTATGATGCCTAAAGACCTTCTCCTCCTCCTCCTCCTAGGACTGCCCTTTTCATTTAGGCCTATAGATATTTCACCTACCTTTCTACAGTGGATTAATATGACCTTCTTTTCAGGATACATAATTTGTCAAAATTAAGTACTTTACTATTGTTAAAACGTAAAACGTTCCAGGTAAACTACCCGTCCCTTAAACCGATCTTCACCAAAATCAATAGGCCTTGAGTCCTCTACAATTCGGGCACATATGCAAATAATTATTTGATTCTGTTTGCATTTGCGGCAGTTATCGTTTACCATAGAAAAAAATCTACACATAGACACACAGACACTTTTCATAAAATGACTTTTCTTCACTTTGTTTTGAGGGAAGTAAATAATTAATAATTACTTTAAGATTTCGCATTCTTTATGTTAATAGACTAACATTAATTATGAAAGAACATAGTAACGGAAACAATATGCGCACTTGTCTTAACGCTTATTCACTTCCTCCCACCTTCATCAGTCTTCGAAAGTTAAAAGCTGCAGTACGAAACTTGAATAAAGCGTATCGATTTTGAATGTTCAAAAGATCGAAATGTGCGAAAGTCGAACGTCCGAAAGTAGAGGACCTCCTGTTGGATAATTTTCGAAAGATACACAAATGTCTGCGTGTATTATCTTCAAGGCGTACACGTTTTTTCATTAATTTCTTTAAAAGTGTCATGAAAAAAATACAAGCGACCATTTAGTGATGACCGTGGAAGCATAGGTCATTGGAAAACGAAAGACATACAGACAAACTTTACATTGACTAGCCTACTTCACGGAATCGTCAATTATAAAACATAAGAACGCTATATTCTTTTGGCGCTTCCAATTTGTTTGTGTATAATCAAAACCGGGGGGGGGATTCATACGAGTCCCAATGAATCTGCATCAGGAACCACAGTGTGCCGCGAATCATGAATGAAAGGATTACACACACACGTGCAGCGATTGGTAACCTTACGTTACTCGCTAGTACTACAGTGTGTGACGTAGTTGTTACATTGGCTACCAGATAGCGTACACATCCGCTGTCGCAGCCGGGATCAATACCGCGAACAGCTGATGTACAACGTGGTCAAAGACAAAACTATGCCATGACCCAGGACACTCGGCGAGCGCAATCGATACCGGCCAGTATGGAACTTCCCAACGCTACGTAATCCAGTAACTTTTTACTCTCCAACTTGCGAGCGTAAAGAACAAATTAAACGCGTTTACAATTACCGTTGAATTTTGTAATGTTTTATTTAATATTTAGATTTTTTAATATGTCCCTTTGACATTACAGATACTATATTCCCGTGTTGTCACCAGTGTATGTCATTCTAAACAATGACATTCCTTACTTATTAAGGCACGCACGCACATATTTAACGGCTCTTGATAGTTTCCAGCATTAAAATAATACATTTATAACATAACCTATAATATAAAATAGTACAAGTAAATTATGACCACCCTATTTAAATTCTCGAAAACGTGCCTGGACACTACATATGGAGAAATAAAATAAACTAACAATTTTAAATATCTTGGGGGAAACATATCTAGAAACGCCTCAAAGAAACCTTTAATATAAGGAAACTCAAATTAGCAAAGGCCTTTACTCTAACCCGGGAACTGTACGGAAAGAAAAGCCTTTCCAGAAGTGCGAAAGTCCGCCATTATAGCACTGTGATCAGGCCGGTGATCATGTATGGAGTGGAAACAATGTGCTTTCAAAATTTATAACCTCTTCTTAAAATTGAACGAAGAATTCTTCGGAAAATGTATGCCCCCCCCCCCCAAAGAAAACCGAAGATCAGTACAGGCATAGACCCAAAGAAAAGCTGTACAGCGATCTGGAAGATCTGGAAACCACTTTCAGAAGGAAAAGACTGAGATTCCTTGGACATATGGTTCGGATGGATCGGTCCAGTTTAAATAAACAAATTTTCAACTATGTTTGGCAACTTTCCAGTCTGAACGGATACACCAAACAACTCAAGGAGGAAATGATGAAACTGGGTATCCCTTTGAACGACTGTGTGGATAGAAATACATACAGAAACAAAATTCAAAATCTTGAGGTACTCTGCGGTGAGAAGAAGACGAAAAAGAGTTGGACAGTGGAAAGGAAGGCGGCGCATAGTGTGCGAATGAGGGCCTTCTGGCAGGAGAAGAAAAGGAAATGATATTCGCGTGGTCCACGGCTGGCCTGTTCGTGTAAAAAAAAAGTAGGCCTATAGGCCTAAGTAATAAATAATACAATATAAAAATTATAATTTTTTTGAAGCAAGGTAATATTAAACAAGCTTGTTTACACGTTTTTTTGTAAAACGTTTAGCTAAAATCATTAGATGAATTTCTAATGGATGTAAACATTACAAGGTGGTGTATAGATGTAAGGATCTAACTCTGTGGGCGCGCGAGTGTGTCTGTGCCCGCGTGTGACCCATTATGGATCTAAGGTTACCACAAGGTGTACTAATAGGATCAAGAATGAGTCTAAATGTACTGATACTTGCAAATGACCTTACAATTGAGAAGTCAGAGGATAGATTGTCACTTTCTAAACTAAATGTAGGCTATTCTTTCGGAATATAATTTAAAGATCTTCGCCGATGACTTAAGGGTTACGGCATCGCAGGTTACCTGTCCAGTATGAAGCTACTTTTTGCTATTGTGGGGTGCTGTAGCCTGTGCGCTTGTAGAAAGAAAAAAGAATAAACGAAAACTGTGGATTAAAGATGGGCTTTGAAAACGAATAAAATATACACACATGAATATGAGCCAAAGCTACATCCTAAAGACTGTCACAGTTATTTAGGGATGGATGAAGAAACTTATTTAAAACTGCTCTCACTAGTTTCTCAGTGTGAAGGCCTGAACTGAGCTGATTCCTACAGACGCTCACTTCTTCCTGATGTGACACACCACTTGATGCGATTTAATAATTCCGTCAGTCAACACTTTTGTCCCTACACATGATCATTTCGGTGTGTAACTTTTCGGTGTGGATTTTTTTTTTTGTGCGGCTTGAAATCGAAATACATCGTAACCACTATAATTAAACACGCCCTTATCGTAAGCACGTCCTTAGTAAACAGTAATAAATAAGTAAAGGAAAAGTCTTTAATTTATTTTTTTCGTGATGTTTGAAACTTGTCCAGAAGGCCAAGCCTCGGGTTGATCGGGGGCAAGCCCCCTTCCGCCGGATGGTAGGATGTGAGGAGACGCACGCCAGTGCAGGCCGGAAGCGAAGAAGATGGAGACACATGGAGGTAAGTAATGCGTGTGTGTGTGTGTGTATGTAGTTTGTAGCCATAAAAGTAAAGGGAATGGCTGATGGAAGTGCCATTAAGTGATTTTTTATTTTTATTTTTAAATGCGTAGCCTACTGTTTTATATAGGCTACAACATGTAGGCCTGCGCTAGTAACATGTAGGGCTTAATACACAGAGAGATACTGTAAGTAATTATAACACTTGGGGAAACAAATCTGATGATAATAACAAATTCTGCATTTTGGGGAACGGAAAGAAAAAGATAAAAAAGATTATGTTTGTATTTTCAAATTTCTTCTTTCAAAGTAAGAAAGAAATAGCGTTTCTGACAATTCTTGATCGGAATGTTTGATTATTTGAAAAATATACAAAGCTATTCAGACAACAAGAATATTTTTCCTTCTAAACAACACCTTATTGGACAAACGTTTTTCAAGATTGTTCCCTTGTTTGTTAAGCTGTGTATCGCTCCCCTCCCCCCCTTGCAAACACACTCATTTGCCGACAAGACGACCCGTCATCTAAAAGCGTTGGGGACGTGCGATTCATACCAATGCAGCCAAACCGAACGGGCTTATTTTGAGGTGAGACTTCTTGTTCATAACAACGTCGTTTGTTAGAGGCAGGCCGATGTAAATTGAACACTCGGGTCTCGATGCGCAGTAGACAAACACCTCGTTGCGAGGCTAACAAAATTTTCAGTCATTTCGCACATGCGCACAACAGTCTTGTACAGTGGTTCATAGCGTGAACATCGGCTGCAACAAGACTGGCGAGAACAATGGAAGCATGTGTGTGACGGAGACAGAGGTTGTACATTAAATTATTCAATAACTAGAGTATTTATTCTGTGAAATAATTAATATTATCTTCTCTTATTTCCAGTAGGCCTACTGTTGCCGCCGGCAACAGCGGTTACATGGACGCCACGCTACTGAATAATAGTAATAATACAGTACAGCTACTGAATATAATAATAGTAGGCCTACATAGCCAGTAGAACAGGCTTAAGAAATTCTGCAGAAAAAACAATTTTCTCACGAACATTAAAACCGCGCCAAAATTCTTGCTAACAGATATTGGTCGAATAGAGAGGGTTAGAAAATTTAAGTATCTAGGGAAAATAATTCAAGAGAATGGTTTAGAAAATCTGCTGTAGATGAAAAGATTCATAAAATGGAAAGAGCATATGGTATAACTAAAGATATTTACAATAAAAAGTGCATATCTAAAAATGTGAAAATAAGGCATTACAGTACAGTAGTGAAGCCAGAATGCCTATATGCAAGTGAATGTCTAGCATTGAATATATTTAGACAAACTAGAAATATTGGAAAGACGAATTATTAGGAAAATATTAGGCCCACGAAAAACGTCAGAAGATTGGAAATTAAGAAGTAATGATGAAATATATCAAACTATAGAAAATATAACTGAAAGAATGAGAAAAAGAAGATTATTTTTTGGACATTTATATAGAATGGACGACAATAGGTTAACAAAGCAGATCTTCAAATATCTGTGGGGAAAGAAGTCAACATCAAGTTGGATTAAAGAAGTCCAAACGGATTTAGAAAAAAATAATATAGGCCTACACGAAGAAGAAGCAATTGAAAGAGAGGTTTTTCGGGCAAAAGTGTTGAAAATGGAGGGAGTCCAGGGTAGGAGAGATAAAAACCCAGGTTCAAAGTGGACTGAAGACAGGAAGAAGAGACACAGTGAGAAGATGAAAGAATGTTGGAGAAAAAGAAAAGAACAAAGAGGACAGAATTGAAATTGGCATGTGGTCCTTAGATGGCCGATACAAAAAAGAGAAATACTAATAAATAATTAAAGGGAAAGTCTTTAATTTTATTTACAAACGTTTTATATATACTAAGGCCTACACTAATAACTTAAGCCTATAATACACAGAGATATATTACAAGTGATAATAACACTGTGCGAAACAAATATGGCGATAATAACGAATTCCGTCGCCGATAATAACAAAATGTAGCTGTCACCGTACGAAACAGATTAAAAATTACTTTTCATTGCATTAAATCAAATAACAGAAACCAGATAGATACGGTGATATGCAAAGGTCGCTGAACTAGCAGTCTATATAAAACAGAATAACGTGAATTGAAATGTCAGGATTCCGGTTCGTCTTTATTTGGATCGCAGAGTCGAACAAAACAGTTGTCGTGCAATAAATATTCTCCGATACAATTTTCTTTCGTATTTATACTGTTCGTTGCCAAGGAATTCGAGTTCTGAGGAAATAAAACTGTCTCTTTGGAAACCGAACACGGTTCTTTGTAGTCGAACAACAACAGCGACATGACATTAAACGTTTTCTACAAGGAAAACATGTTTGTTAACGGGCACGTTTAGTAATCTCATTATTCCTGGTGTGTAGGCCTATTTCATGTGAACGACACGAAATTCTATATGTACAGGTCTGTGTTATTCACAGTATTATTTATATTTCAGTATATCATCTGTCAGTTTCATAAACACGCTATGAATTAAGGCCTACGACACGGATACTTCATCAATATTTGAATTTCTAAAATAGCCTACAGAAATTTTCATTTTATACGAAGAAACGATTTGTCACAAAATCCGGGCATACAGAAAGCTAGTTTGTGTAGTAGTGTCTAGTATGCGTAAAGATTTATGAATATTATAAATTGATAAAAGACCAGGTAATGAGTAATATTTGGCGACCTTAGCAAAACACGTTATTTTGGCAAATGGATGCAGACAGGAAAATAATATAAAGAATTTCAATGCCGAGGACTTGGAGACAGGTGTCGATAAGCGTTGTAGTCTGAGTAGGAGGAAAACCTATTGGAATGCATAAAGAAAAAGAAAATCTGTTTACAAATATACGAAGACACGCGACACTGTCGGCAACGTTTCGAATCGGGGATATTCTTCAGGCCGCCAAAGGGACAGAATGTTGGAAAAACGGGTAAGACGGATCTTGACCGAACGATCTCCGACAACTTTTTCTGGGTGAGAGCACCTTCTTCCGGGTCGGGTATCGTTCGGCTAAAATCCGCCATACTTGTTTTCCCAACGACCTGAAGAAGACCCCCGATGGTGGGATTCGAAACGTTGCTGACGATGCCGCAAACAACGACGGGTTAAGAGCCCGGTTTATAAACAATTTAACAACATAGTTACCGGCCGGGTGAGCTTACACTACTTACTACGACACGATTTATAAAACGGTTTAGGACTACTACTAAGAATGCATCAAAAAGTGAAATAGCCGTTAAATACGAAAGGAACAAAAGATAGAATGTGCCAGTGTTTGAAAGGAGAAACAATGAAATGGGTTCATAGAGGAAAATGAAGAGGGAAGAGTAGGCTATGTCAGGAAGTGGAGGCACGACCAGTAATGTATGCCGAGTTTCTAGAATCTGTCGTAAAATAGGGATCAGTATAATGTATGCCGAGTTCCTAGAATATCTCGTAAAATAGGGATCAGTAATGTGTGCAGAGTTTCTAGAATCTGTTGTAAAACAGAGATCAGTAATATATGCCGAGTTTCTAGAATCTGTTGTAAAACAGGGATCAGTAATGTGTGCAGAGTTTCTAGAATCTGTTGTAAAACAGGGATCAGTAATGTATGCCGAGTTTCTAGTATCTGTTGTAAAATAGAGTTCAATAATATATGCCGAGTTTCTAGAATCTGTCATAAAACAGGGATCAATAATGTGTGCATAGTTTCTAGAATCTGTTGTAAAACAGGGATCAGTGTAATGTATGCCGAGTTTCTAGAATATCTCGTAAAATAGGGATCAGTAATGTGTGCAGAGTTTCTAGAATCTGTTGTAAAAACAGAGATCAGTAATATATGCCGAGTTTCTAGAATCTGTTGTAAAACAGGGATCAGTAATGTGTGCAGAGTTTCTAGAATCTGTTGTAAAACAGGGATCAGTAATGTATGCCGAGTTTCTAGAATCTGTCGTAAAACAGGGATCAATAATGTGTGCATAGTTTCTAGAATCTGTTGTAAAACAGGGATCAGTAATGTATACCGAGTTTCTAGTATCTGTCGTAAAATAGAGTTCAATAATATATGCCGAGTTTCTAGAATCTGTCGTAAAACAGGGATCAGTAATGTGTGCAGAGTTTCTAGAATCTGTTGTAAAATAGGGACCGGTAATGTATGCCGAGTTTCTAGAATCTGTCGTAAAACAGGGATCAATAATGTGTGCATAGTTTCTAGAATCTGTTGTAAAACAGGGATCAGTAATGTATACCGAGTTTCTAGTATCTGTCGTAAAATAGAGTTCAATAATATATGCCGAGTTTCTAGAATCTGTCGTAAAACAGGGATCAGTAATGTGTGCAGAGTTTCTAGAATCTGTTGTAAAATAGGGACCAGTAATGTATGCCGAGTTTCTAGAATCTGTCGTAAAATAGGGACCAGTAATGTATGCCGAGTTTCTAGAATCTGTCGTAAAACAGGGATCAGTAATGTGTGCAGAGTTTCTAGAATCTGTTGTAAAATAGGGACCAGTAATGTGTGCAGAGTTTCTAGAATCTGTTGTAAAATAGGGATCAGTAATGTGTGCAGAGTTTCTAGAATCTGTTGTAAAATAGGGACCAGTAATGTATGCCGAGTTTCTAGAGTCCGTCGTAAAATAGAATCTGTCTGTAGAGAACACTTTACTAAGAACAAACAAGATGCGTAAAGATGAATAAGAGCAAACTACAAATGTAATTAACATGAACTGACAGTGGCGCTGTACTGTGAAGGTCAGTAAAGGCGATATACGATGCTTTATGTTGAATCCGAACACTATTCAAAGGCTGACAGCACACAGTTAAAGCATACACAAATGACACCTGCTTACAAAAAGTAATTAATAGCCAACGCCACGTGAATACAGAGAGACACGTCATAACTGATGCATTCAAGTTTGCATTTGATGAGATTAATCGCCGCTGACGACACAAAGATCAGGCGCGGTTGCGCGCGACCCTCAGTTGACACTGACCTCGCTGTTTCATTAACGTACGCGCAGACACGCTGTCTCCTACTAATGCCTTGTAACCAACGTTGTTACCGTGCAAACGTTGCATTGTGGCGTCAAATCTTCGAATCAGTCGTGTCACTGACGATGCCCTGTCGGACAGTGGGTGATCAGTGGCATAACTACGGGGGGGGGGCTTACGGCTATCAATATCCCCCCTCCCCCAGAGCTAATAAAAATGTAATCGAAATCCCATTATCATTTAAAGTAGACGTGTTTTTAAACCAGTTTCGTAAGTTAAAATAAGCTTATAAACAGTTGCAAAATTAAAGTACTGTAATTACAATACTTTTAAATTCATAAAATAAAGTTAGTCTCCATGATGATAGAAGAAACACAGATATACGCCAGGAACTGAATATTATGAGTATACTCGACAGGACCGACCAGTGTCGGCTGAATTGGTGGGAAGATCTTTACCGAACGGATGACTGCCGCATCCCCAAAACAACTATGGAACTATAAGCCAAAGGGACGGAGAGGTGTGGGACGTCCGAGGAAGCGCTGGAGTGACCAGCTCTAATCTTTGCCTATTTGAGACCGGAACAAACCATCCTTGGTTTAATCCTTCAGGATGATGATGGTGATGATGAAGTTAGAGTTTTCGTAATCAGTTAATATCTTCTCAGTTAAGAACAGGTAGGCTATTTCATACCCCATTCAAATTATATTTACGAAACTTTTCTCTCGAAAGATGAATACAGAAAACAGCGTGAACATAGTGAAACAACGTGTAGACCTAATGATAAACAAATGATTAGAGTGTCTTTTCAAAAGAAAGATATTAACTTCTTCTTTAAAAAACGCTAAACATTCACATTATTCTTCAGTCTTTTTATATTCACACGAGCTTTTTATAAGACTCATCCACGAGCGAGCACGTGTACTGCTCTCTGCGTCTCTGGCATCCTGCACACCACAGGCCGCCGGATTCTCTTCTTCCGACATCATCGTTGCAAGCTCACCGTAGGTGTCCTCCTCTCACGATCTCCCGGGCCTACCCCGTTTCCATCATCTAGTCGCAACCCACTTTTGGGGCCAACAGTCTAGCCAGGCATTCGTTCCACGTGGCAACACCATATGAGGCACTTCGCATATACGGTGTATAAAATTGTTTTCTACACCAATGTGTCTTCTGATATCTTCGTTTCTAACGCACTGGAGCCTGGACTCCACACACATACATCCAGAAGTCCACGTCTACTACTTCGAGATTTCGGCATTTTGTTTAATTTATTACGAAGTGATATACGTACACTCGGAATGATTCACGCGCTAAACAGGAGCTCAACAAATACAAGCGGCACGAACTGCACTCGTGTAAGCGAAATGATTAACTGGCTCTGATTGGCTGATAGATCACGTGACACTGTCTCGTGCCTCTGCGCAGCTGACAAGTCGCGCATTCGTATGTGCTCCAGAGTATAACAGGCTAAAGGTCGACCACAGACAAAAATTAGCTGGAAAGGGGACTGTCAACACAAACGCGTCACAACGAAGGGAAACATTACCTCCCCACCCCTCCCACCCAATACCGTCAGTCACTCCTTACTGCAGTATTTCCACGTGTTTTTGACACTTGTATACCCGCAACGACTTAGCCTATTCCACGTGTGCCATAACATGTGTAGTCTATGCTATTAATTTAGAACAGACTATTCGAAGTAACAGTTTATAAAATAATTATACACTTTTCTACAAAATGTATTAACAAATTCGTAAATCCTTAAATTTATACATATACATGATTTAAAAATAATATTAACAGAACTTAACCCCACGTAGAAAACCATCTATAAGAGAACAATAAGATGCGTGAGTGATGCAGGTGGAGAATAAATATATGAGAGTAAAGATAAAATTTATAAAATACGAATTAGTCAGCTGACTAATTAACGTATGCGTTGGGAACTAGAACGTATGGGTTGCAAACACGATAACGAGAAGACAAAGTGCAGGCGAACTGAAACTTTTGTGGACTATCCAGAATAAGATATAACGCGAAAGAATACAGAACGGTGAAACCAGAAACAACTGCGAATTGAGAACACAGTCATTTGGGCCAGAAGTACTGTGAAGACGGAACATCCAATGTGCCTACTCCGTGAAGTGAAGTAGAAGAAGAAGAAGAAGAAGAAGAAGAAGAAGAAGAAGAAGAAGAAGAAGAAGAAGAAGAAGAAGAAGAAGAAGAAGAAGAAGAAGAAGAAGAAGAAGAAGAAGAAGAAGAAGAATGTAGAACGGAGACAATGACGGAATGGAGAAAATAAGATTAGTAAAAAGGACAAGATATCCTGCGACCAGCAGACGAGCAAGAGGAAGGAAGACCTTCTAGACTGTCGGACAACTGATACCAAAGATCAGGTGCAGTGATTGCTGGAATAGGCCACGGCCTAGCCGGAGGGTAATACGAAAAGATGTTTATGCTGCTTCCCGCCAATCGTTCTAAGAGAACTAAATAGTGGTCATATCCCATACGGAATGTAACCAACTCAGAGTGTTTCAGATTCTTGGTGAGCGTGTTGCTGCTGCAATTGAAAATAGATTTCAGCTTCATCCCTGCGAATCCAGTTGGTACAAAATATCTGACATATGTTAAAAATAAAAAGTCACCGTCTAACTTATTTGTGATTTTAATTCTGAATAAACTTATTATTCCTTTGTAAGTAACTCGTTGAGTTTCCTGCAGATCTTCAAATAAATACACTGCAAGTAGGTATATTAGAAGAAGTATCAAATTACATCATTGTATTATCAAACAAACAGCAATAGACAATGGATACAAAATAAAAACTATCTATAAATTAGAAAATAAAATAAAACATAAACTCATTAAACAAACACTATACAAACCTTCGTGTAAAAATCCTTCCACTAATGATAATATAAAATAGGCCTACGTAGCCTATATCAACTTTACTTATCACGGAAACATAACTCGTAAACTAAGCAAAATATTTAAAGATACAAACTTTAAAATATCTTATAACACAGATAATATTGTTTTTAATAAAATAAAACCTAAAACTAAATTCAACATTCATAATAAAAATGGAGTTTACAAAATAGAATTTCCAGATTGGAATAAATTTTACGTAGACTAGACGAAGAAAAAAACTGTCCGAGAGATTCATTCAACATCGCAATGCGAAAATAGAATCAAAGTAAAATCGATTATCCGTTAACTACAACATTATTATGTTATTCGATTATAGTAAACGGAACATTCAATTACAATTCAAACAAACCTCTGAAGATACAGGAATAATTTCTGTGAAACGTGCGTCAGGTGAAAATAAACCTACTTGCAGTGTATTTAAAGATAGGCCTATTACATGAATAAATTTAGTAATAATTTAACATCGTGAAGTGTTATGGTAATGACACCAGTAGGCCTTCTCGTACAAAGTCTTAGTTACAATTATTAGATTTCCTTTTTTGTTGATCCGTAATAAGAGGTAACCCGATAAACGAAAGCACATTAACCAGAAGCCAGAAAAACCTGCACGAGCAAGTGTAGCGTTGCAAATAGCATCGTATATTTATTTACAGTAAAGACGCGTTCAACACAGAACAGACTCCGCAAACACAGTTCCGCCGTATTTTATAAACTTTATGCGTTCAACATCGCTCCGCTAACTGTTTACACGTATAACTTAACTTTATTTTCTCACCGTATATTTGTATTTTCTTACAGTCGGAAGAAAAATATCGATATGGAGAACATACAAGACTTCCATGTTCCAAGAAATTTAACGTCATTTACTTGAATTCGGTTCTAACAAGTTAGGTCTGTTCCTTGCAAATCGAGTATCATGTTTGACAAATTGAAATGAAATGGTCCCATAGAAACGATTTCTTTGTTGCCGATCACGTAGTAAACATATAAAAAATTATATCCTCCCCCTTCAACTATCGTTTTCACTTATAGAAAATTACCCCCTCCCCTTCAACTACCCTTTCCATTTATAGATATTTCGTCTACCTTTCTACAGTGGATTATTATGACCTTATTTTCACGATACTTTATTTATCGAAATTAGGTACTTTACTCTTGTTAAAACGTAAAACATTGCAGGTAAACTACCCTTCCCCTCAACCGATATTCACTAAAATCAATAGGCCTTGAGTCATCTACAACTCGGGCACATATGCAAAATAATATTTGATTCTGTTTGATTTCGTGACAGTTTCGTTCGCCACAGAAAAATTTCTACACACAGACACTTTACGGAAAATGACTTTTTTCATGTTTTGAGAGTAGTACAATCAGAATCAGCCCTTATCTCGTACACGATTTTTTCGCTGCCATCATACTTCCATTTCCTTACGGAACATGGAAGTAAAAATACGTTACGATAAGGAAGGTCATGTAAGGAATCGTCTTATGAAATGAAAGGCTTATTATTATTACTTAGGCCTATTAGCCCGTAATCATGGAACGTAACTAAGTGCCTAACTTTATGGAGGGAGGGGAGCACAGTGAAACTTCAAAAATTCAAGTGTGCAGTGAGACACTCTGTATGATAAAATGTATTATCTAGAAATTTAGAGAGTTTCATAATAATTCTCAGTCAGAAAACGGGGGAAAATTTCATTATTAAGTTTACTTAATTACCAACAAACCTTTATTTATAATTTGTACTTCCACTTACGTTTACTTAGAACAAATATATTGTATAAACTTAAACGACTTTATGAGTTAGATATGTGATGTGGTATATGAGGTAGATACCACATTGTTAGTATTGAGTGGCAGGTTTATTTGCTAATGGAGTAAGAATCGCATTCCTGTAAGAATTGCTTCTTCTTCTTCTTCTTCTTCTTCTTCTTCTTCTTCTTCTTCTTCTTCTTCTTCTTCTTCTTCTTCTTCTCCTTCTCCTTCTCCTTCTCCTTCTCCTTCTCCTTCTCCTTCTCCTTCTCCTTCTCCTTCTCCTTCTCCTTCTCCTTCTCCTTCTCCTTCTCCTTCTCCTTCTCCTTCTCCTTCTCCTGTAGTTCTGTGTTGTTCCACTGTCATTGTGTGTCCCAACCAAGCTACTAACCTTCGACTGTTTATAAACGTTACTATATATTAATAGGCCTACTTATATTATTTTACCATCTCTCTAACTTCTAAGTGTGTAAAAAATTAAAAAAATATTATTAGACCTAATTTCGTGCATACGTATCTAAAAGGGTGTAAATTAGGTATAGGCCTACAATTGTTTCATTCTTTGCAGCATCCATGTAGCCTAAATGTTAAAACATTATTTACTTATATTGTTAATTACTGTCTCATTTTTTGAATTGAGCCGCCAGTTCTCGATTTTGGACTGAGTAAAAGTGGTAGCCTATACGTAGGCCTAACTTAATTAGCGTATCGCGTCTTTATCGAACACAAGCGTCAGTATATATATATATCCCCGTACCGTATGAGTTTCACATAGAGAACACTTCAGCTATTTAGTTAGTGAAATAATTACGTAGACGGTTGGAACAAATAGACCTACACTATGACGGGACACTATTTTCATAATTGCTGTTAGTTGGTGTAATTAATATAAAGCTCAGTTGACTTCACCACCCAACGATCTGACAGAATGTAAGCGAACGCCACTTCATAAGCTCCTAATTACGAAAACTAACTTCTCGGTGCAATTATAGAATGTATGATAAAACTACACCGTTTTCTAAATTGCGAATGATGCAATATATCTCGTGTTCCATAATTCTCAATACATCCGTTATCACTAACCACTGAACATCATTACATTACTGACAGCACAACTGGATCGCCCGTCAAAGACACCAAGCCATCTGATTATAAATTACTGCAAAAAATCTTAATACAATAGTCGCACGGATCATCAATGTTGTACAGTGGAAACTGAACAACTGATACCAGATGAAATCGATAAGTACAACTTTAGTTATAGTTTTCAACCTACATAGAGATCTCAATGTAGAATATGCCAGCGAAATAATAACAAAATATGCAGACAAACATGATCAGAGGATTCACATCCACGATAACCCAATAATGCGACACGTGCTGGAAGAAGCTTCACACGTCCTGAGGCGACTCAAAAAACAGAAGCAACATGATCTGGCATCGCAATAGAAAGCAGTTAATATGTATAGATCCATAAAACTCTACGTGAGAGAAAGACAGAATAATCTTGGGGATTAACTACTGGGCTTCACCCCATTACCCGTGAAGGAGGGGCTGCTGGATGAGCTTGCTCAGTTGCAACATTATGGGAGATGTTTTTAGTGGGTTAGATTCCCACACTACTAGGACCTACGGGGTTCCTAGTGTCTGTAGAGATTTTCACCTACCCTCGAAAAAAAATTATAGTTTGAAGTTTGAATAATAAACAAAGACGCTGGTATACAATTCTCCGAGTTAAACACTCTTCAGTTAAACACTGTTCAACACAAATGTCACGTTAAACAAACAACAAATATCACGTGAATAACAGTTTCGCATCAAAGTAATACCCAATTATCACTTTATATTAAATCGCAAATCTCAGTCCAAAGCTGAGTCCCAAACTGAACTTGACGGGTCGCTGGCTTTTATATTTATACCCCGTGAGATTCGAGAATAATCTACCATTTTTGGGGCGACGTGTCGAGAACAAAGTGCGTAGTTACGAGCACTGGAACTCGCTATAAATTGTATAAATGTCCGACCTTGGTACACACGGCGTAGAATAATCGACAAACGTCTGGAATGCGAGTCTCTGGAACAAAGTCTGGCGTTGCGTAATCACAGCGTAGCAATCGCCTCAACGTAGCATAAGTTTGCACTAGAAAGCATGTAGAAAGGATGTTTATGTGCAAATAAAAAATATATATTAATTCGTTACTATGATTATTGAAAGAATTGAAAAGGATTTCTTTTTAAATAAGCTCAGTGTTTCCTAGGAACGCAGCTCCTTCGAAAGATAAGCATCTGATAGGCATGTAATGTAACTGATGACTGCATTCGCCGTCACGGAAGTATGTTCTGAAACAAAATCATTATAATACATAGAGGAAAAACGTCTAAATGTCGGCGTTATGCACTCGCGTGACAAGCGTTTTCTTCCGCGCGTTTTGTAAGGCTCCTTTTATGCACTCGCGCGACAAGGTTTTCTTCCGCGCAGCAACGAATGCTGCCAACCTCATTCATTTGGTTCCACCATATTCATTTGGCACTGCTCTTAAAAAAAAAAATGGATCCAGTCTTGTTGTATTACGCGTGACTTTTTGTAGCGAACAGCATGTCACGCTGAGAAAGAATTTTGAACTTCATGCAAGTTTGGATATCAAACAAAGGGGGGCGGGGGTCATCGGAGTGAACTGTTGTGCTGCCGGGGTGTCCCAGCCTAATTAGCCGACTGCAGAAATCAACAACGCGCACACATTATGCCGATCAGTGCCGCGTCTACGTATCGCTTAATTGCGACGCACCCGTATCAAACAATAACTACTATACGCGTACTAGTACGTGTTAATTGAGCCGAACACCAATTAACGCTACAACAATAACGCTACATCATTATACGCCACCCTTGTGTGTGTGTGTGTGTGTGTGTGTGTGTGTGTGTGTGTGTGTGTGTGTGTGTGTGTGTGTGTGTGTGTGTGTGTGTGTGTGTGTGTGTGTGTGTGTGTGTGTGTGTGTGTGTGTGTGTGTGTGTGTGTGTGTGTGTGTGTGTGTGTGTGTACGGTTTTATAACAATCATCGGCGCCATTATCGTTCGGTCGCGTAATTTCGTTACAGATTCATATAAATAACAGGCGTAGGAGCAGACATAGAAGTGCGGTGCGTTTTTTTTTTTTTTTTTTGCCTGTTTTATTATATTTCATGACACGTCTGTTCCAGCATTATTACCGTATATATCTGTGAATCTTGGACGATGAGGACGAGCAACTAGAGTAAGATTTGGGCAGCGGAAATTAAATGTTTAAGAACAGTAAAGGGATGTACAAAAGCAGACCGTATAAGAAATGAGGATGTAAGAAGGATTTGAATATATTTTCAGTTTCGTTCTTCTTGTTATTTGAACTACCAGTCTATCTGTAATTCCAACTTTGTCCGGAACATAACAAGTACTAGCAGTCCAGCAAGTAAACACAACAAAGTTGGAATATTTTCAGTTAGAGAAAAGACAGTGTCGTATAGAGAAAAATGTAAAAGCCATTTGCAACGAATGGGTAATACCCGCATACCAAGGTTAGCCTATAATTACCAGCGATATGGAAGAAGAGACGATGGATGACCGCTAGCAACGTGGCGAGAAACATGAGGCCGGAACAGGAGAATGCTCCTAAGCCTTGAACGGTTGATGATGATGATGATGATATTTTTCATGACATCGTTCTCAGTTTCCCGCCAATCAGTGACACCAGGGCAGGCCTATACGTAGGCCTACTTCTCGGGAATAGGCCTACTGATTGCGGTAGTGTTAAGGGGATTCACCAATGAAAATTGGCTAAAAACCTAATTTTTTCAAAAGTTTTTTATTTGTTTATTTTTGTTCCTTATATATTTCTAAACATAAAAAACCCAATTTCAACATTTTTGGCTACCTATATCACGTAGAAAAAATTATTTTTGTGTATCGTGTCACAGCACCTTGATTGCCAATATTCGCGCCGCACAACAGAGTTCTTCAATAAAAAAGAATAGAAACCTTTAGCTGGTTGACATTTCTGTTTGATTTATAAAGACAAACATTTCAACATGTACTGTACGTACAGTAATTGCATTCCTTGCTCTATGGTCAGCTGCTTTATTGTATCTGTTTACAGCTGATTGTTGTAAGCAGATTGGCGGCAAATGGTTTTTGCCTTGTTATGTTTGTTCGTTGTTTTGCTTGTGGTCATAGTTTGTTTTGGTTTATTTCAGTGATTGTTTCTCATAGTTTTAGTGTTGTTTGCATAACATTTCATTTGAAATGGGAAGAAAAACAAAAGCTAAAGCTAAACAGTAAACAAACGAAACAGCGACAGAGCCTGGAAACGGTGGAAAACTACTGACAGTCCAGAGGTAGGCCTAGGCATTGTTGTAAATATTGAGGTTAGGTCACAATCACCAGTACTGCAAAGTGATTCAGATACTAATACTAGTAAACAGGAATAAGTATAGCCTACTTTCCCACCTAAACGAGTTTTTTATCTTGTGTTTATACTGAACTGAACTTTAAACGCGATTTCCCGAAAATAATTTTTTCCGTGTTTTCAGAGAGAACCAAAATAAATTTTATGAAAATTCCTGAAAAACCAGTGAAGATAGCAAGCTGAAATTTTTTTGGTGCATCTAACGTATATTTAGAAGATTCTCTGGCATTTTAAATGTGATATGTACAATACTTTTTAAGAACAAAAATATTATGTAAAAATAAAAGTTGTTTTAAAAACTTTTTTTTTTATTTTTTCCAGGGTTCTAAGACACTAATCGTAACTAAAATGCCGGAGTTTTTAGAGCTTAATGTTACCTTCAATTTGACACCAAAAACAAAAAATTGGTAATTTACTTTTTGAGTTATATCAAATTCAAAAAAGTATGTAAAAAACTCAAAAAAAAATTTTATGTACATAGCCTAAATGGTAAAAAAAAAAAATTCCCCATAATACTTTTATATAGGTCAATACTAACCTATAAAAAAAAGTTTTGTTTTGAAATATATTCATAAACAAAGATTTTTCAATTTTCATTGGTGAATCCCCTTAACGGTAGTTTATAAACAATATTATAAACAAAGTTTAAATGATAAAATACAGTCATTCATAAAATATGGGTTTTAATTGATCGGTAGTCGGTCTCAAAGTTGTATAGGCGTTGTCAATGAATTTAAACAATCTGATAAAGACACTATAATTATAACAGAGTTTATGCCGTAAAGCACGTAACTATGACAAACTCATACTTACATTAAAGTCTGTTATTTTCCTGCTGTCCTTGCAGGCTACTCTGGTGATGGTCTGATGCTTTCAATACGTTAGAGCTACAGTGGAACCTCGATAACTCGAACTCTCCGATATCTCGAATGTTTTCATTTCCATTTAGTTTCCCTATACTTTCCTTATTCCATTTTATTTTACCTTTATAACTAGAATATATTTTAATAGAAGCCTTAATGACTGGAATTTTTGTCACTTTCTGGCTACGTCCCTTGAAGAAGCAATGGACGTGCGGACGTCTACAACTCGAAGTTCTATTAAAACGCCTTTATAACTTGAAGTTTAACCGCGTAAACCTCTATAAGTCAAAGGTAGCGTGTTTCTACTCTATAAAAAAATCAGGCGCCTTTGAAGTATAAATGTTCATATTCTATACCTCACTCCACACGTAAACTTATATGGTTACTTGTAGTAAGTTTGAATTCTTAGTCTTACTTGTTTTGTTACCATTATGATATAATTCTTATTAAGAAATTAAAGAAATTTCGACGAAACCGAAACATCGAAGCATGATAATGTTTTTAGGCTTTTGAAACGTATAATGTGCATATAACAAATATCTACTACATAACAAATATATTTACTATATAACAAACATTATCATGTTAAAACGACAGAGACCGAAGATTTCTAGATTGTGGGGAATCGAAAGTGTGGAAGCGTTACATTTTTCGATGACGTTAAATTATTGTGGAATGACCCCCAGCCTAAAAACATTATCATGTTAAAATTACAAATAAAGTTTAAACAATAAAATAAAGTCACTCGACAAAAACGCGTTTTTAGTAACTTGTAGTGAAGAGATAATAGTAAGGATCCAACCTTGACTACACACGATTTTTAAAATGTTTGTGTCAACGTTTCAACAGAATTTATTCTTACATCAGGACCTCTCTACGGGCAATACAGAACAATTTCATGTAGACTATTAATATCGTTAATTATATAGGCTACATAGGTTAATATAGGGTTAATAACAGTAACATATAATGTAAAGTATAATAATACCTATATGTGTGTTATTTATTATTAAATTGTATGTAACATACAGGCTTCCATAAGCCTTCACATTAAAAAATCACGCACTAGGGTAGGGCCTATGTATCAATTAATTTTGTATTGCGCTTATATACGTAGTTCCTTACGAGGACAATAAATTTCGTTGAAACATCTTCACAAATGAATAGTAAAATAGTTTACCTTTACTTTTCTGTCTGTTGCCCTTTTCCCTTTATGTATATCTACGCGTTCCGGGACATATATCCCATCATCAGGAATATCCCTTGGTGAAGTTCGTCAATTATTAAAATATTAAAAACAATTTTTACATACAATTTTACACACATCACAATGAATATAAATATAAAGAAATATATAAAAACCCCAAACGTGACAACACACGCGATGTCGTTGGTGCGCACCACGAAATACGAGCCCTATAGTCGACTGCTGTGCTCATGTTGTTATATGTCGTGCACTATGGACTTTGTTTTGTATTCTTATCGCTGTGTCGTAAAGTGAATTTGATTGGAAATACAGTTGTTCGTTAAGAAGGACTTCTTTTGTGTATCCAAAAAGCATGGATCTAAAACTAGAAGTTTGTCAAGCACATACGGTATTTAAATTTCAAAATATTAAAATGAAAAGAAAAAGGTAAACTATTTTACTATTCATTTACATATAAGTGGCCTGGATACCAAAAAGCATTGATCTAAAATCTTCACAAATGTTTTAAAATTCTATCTAGTTAACGACCTTGCCTGACAAAAACCTTTCTTCTTCTTCCAATGGCGCTACCACTCGTATCGATCCGTGACCTCCCCATCTGCCATCTTCCAAAATTCTAGCATTTATCATTTTCCTGGAATCCATTGCTACATTATCCATTCGTCCACCGCGCTCTCGGTTTTCCCACTGACCGTTTTTCCTCCTGGTTGGCCCCTGTACACTTTTTGGGGGCATTCTGTCTTCCGGCATTCGCAGTACTTACCCACTGCAGCTTTATACGATCCGAGAATTCTTGTCCCTTGTATGATGCGTAGAGTTCACGACTGTACCTAACTCTCCTTCGTTTACAGGTCCGCATACCCTCAACGATGTCCAGCATGTTGCAAGATTTCTCTGTTACGCATTTACCCTCTGATCCGTAGGATATCACAAAAACCTTTCACTATGTATCAACTCACGACCACTACTAAAGGAAGAACGTTTTCTAGTGTTAAGTCCATCTTCAATAATCGAATTTTAAACGATGAAAATTATCTTCATCTTCACAACATGGTATAGGCAAGATGCTGCTTGTCATTTTTGGGTTGCAGTTGTTTACCCATTATCTCCGTCCGGCTGTGTTCTTTGAAAACTGTGAGTAAATTAAATTAACTTCCCCATTAATCAGCCTACAGACGGGTATTAGCCTAGAGATGGGTGTCATGTTGAGGGACTGCTCCCTTACGGGCCACGACTCCCGGTAATTTTTATTCAAGGTTGTCTTCCCCTGCTTTGTACAAAACATTGAAGGAATTCAGGATACCAACACACTTAATTAAATTAATCTAAGAATCTAGCACTAGAAAAAGCGATAAGAGAATCCCAAATAAACACAAAAGGTACGGCGATCCTAAACAAAAGTATACAAATTTTAGCATACGCAGATGATATTGATCAAATTGCCAGGACAAAACGAGATCTCATTAGTGCCTTTACAGCATTAGAAGAAGCCTCAAGTAAAATTGGACTGCAGATAAACTATGACAAAAATAGCGAGAGACTTGTAGGTTGCTGTGAAAGATGGATTCTAAAAACAATATTTAGAGGAGTACTAGAAAATGGAATGTGGCGCAGGCGCTATAATTATGAACTATACCATCTTTACAAGCCGGACATTGTCAGGATAATCAAAATATACATGCTAAGGTGGGGTGGACAAACAGAGGAAGGACAGCGTACGAAACATGTTTTCTACCAGAAACCAATGGGTAGTAGAACAAGGGGAAGACCCCGACGTAGATTCAAAGACCAAACAGAGGAGGACCTCGGAGAGCCGAACATAAAAAACGGAAAGCCAGGGCACGCAATAGGGAAGAATGGAATCGTCTCTTGGAGCAGGCCAAGACCCACCAAGGTTTGTAGAGCCACAGCTGATGATGATGCCTTCCCCTGACCTTTGATATCCCAACACCTAACTGGAAGGCAGCAGCAAAATCAGCATTACAGCCGACTAATCCAACGAGATTCATACCTGTAATATTCCAAAGATAAGCCGGTCCAGGATCATTTCCCTTACCCCCTAACTTGGTACTGGCGGCTGCTGCTGTCCTCCACCAGGAATATTTATCGACCTTCCGGTCTAGATCCGTACTGTTCTGTATCGACAGGGTCACGTCTTGTAGGATGTGTCACTTCACCACGCAGTACGGTCTTGGCTGATGAGTGGCTAACGGCTCCTTTGGGAGCTAACATCACTCACCCAACCCTGGGAACTTGTGAGGACCAGTGCCCAGTCAACCTGGTACAAAGGTAAATGATGAAATTCAATACAACATGAAGCGGTAATAAAAACAGAAGGAAAACAATAACCAGCAATACGCGTGATATTGTAACGATAACATTAACGCAATACCACAAAAACAGCGCCCCCACGTGCAGCGGCGGTTAGGCTTCGCACCACATTGAAGGGGCGGGCGGGTTACACGTGGGGGGGCCGTAGTTGGCGTACCACCAACCCCACACAGGCACAGCTCTGCAGCATATTGTCGAAATTAATTACCTAAACCACAGTGTACATACTATGTTAATTTTACATTGTGCCTCGTGCTAATTATTTAACAATGAAAACAAGCTTTAACCCTAGAATCAGCTAACAACAAGGAACGAGTTAACATCACTTTAGCAGGAACAGATTTAGGAATTCAATTGGGAGGTAATAACTCCGTAAGGAGTCTTCAATGGGAAATAAGTGTTGCAAAAATCAAACTAGTAGCAATTGCTTAAAAGAAAAGGATAATCGTTCCGATAAAAGGGTTAAAAGTGGACCAAGTAGAATGTTTTAAATATGTTGGGAATATAATCACATGAAATGGCATCTTGGGATCACAAGAATTGCACCTTGTAAGAATTGTATTTCGTAGGGTAAGAAATCCTATGAATAACAGAACAATTAGCATTCAATAAAGAAATAGATTTCCTAAGTGTTGGAAAATTTTCGGAAAATTGGAACTCAGTATTGAATGAATCAGAGACAAAAGTAATCAACGACTAAGGCTGGGGCCACACGAACGCACTTTTAACGTCCATTGCAACGCATGTTTTACGGACGGGCTGGGGACAACAGACGGGCGTCAGTCACTGTTTTTTATTTCGAAAGTTGTTACCTTGTTACAAGAAATATG
Organism: Magicicada septendecula; assembly: GCA_034769895.1. NCBI lineage: Eukaryota > Metazoa > Arthropoda > Insecta > Hemiptera > Cicadidae > Magicicada > Magicicada septendecula. The sequence goes on from CM068370.1 coordinate 495,368,484, forward strand.
GAGCCGGAAGAAGCCGTTGCGTTTAGCTGCCTTACATATATCTATATTTAAATGAAAGGAAGAAAAAAGTGGCGAGTCTATCTCATAAACTCCGGTAGATACCGCCATGGACAGTGTTATACTGTATACAGACCTCTGACTCTATGTTTATAATCTTTGTCCCACAAAACCGGATGCTGCTGAACAGCATCTAGTAATTTTAAAGCTCCATACTTTTTGCGATTCGGCAAACAACACGCTAGGCTATGAGTGACAAATAACGTGCGTTGACTGAGCGTTCGTGTGGTGGCCTTTCCTATGTACGCGTAAGCCTACACAAAGCAGTGCCGTACGTCTACATGAGTTGTAGCGTTAATACACCGGTCAAAACTCAATGTGCGTTGTAACACAGGCACGCGCGTTCTTCGTGTGTTGTACCCGATATGCGTCTTTATAATTCTATGACGGGCGTCACGACACGCTTTGCAACGGACGTTAAAAGTGCGCTCGTGTGGCCCCAGCTCTTAACAGTACAGAGTGCAGGCCGATTCCGAGTCAGATTCCGATTACGAAAACAGGCGCGAGAATTGACCCGTGTTGTACAATGCGAGTGGACGTAGTGGCGGCAGGGAACGCAATGCGCGGGCAGGGTGCGGAGTCGGACAGTTTACCGGAATGAATTGTTCATTCCTGTTTCCGATTCGGCTCGGAGTCGGCGCGCACGTGGAGTCAGTTTACAAAGTTGTCATTTCTTGTTCCCAACCCTAGTGGTTTTTTTAGTTCTAGTTTAATATGTTAGTTGCTTCGCTAGTTGCTATTAGTTTTTAGTGTTGTAACGACAATTTTAAAGAAATTTTTTTTGTAAGTAAGTGAACATAGTAACAAGGGTCTGCTGTCAACTTAACAATGACATACGCAGGCGCTGTACCATATGTAGTTCAAGCAACGGGAAGTCAGGGTGGTAGACAGACAATACCTCTGTAATAGCAGCTGTTCGCTTAAGAGGATTGCGGGTGGCGAGCTGGACTATCAGAAAAAACAATGGAGTAATATATCACAGATAAATGACAAAGAAAAGCTGACAGGAAGACATAACGAGGCGACACGAGAAATAATAAGCCACGTGTGTGGAGCTTAACACCAAACGCGGCGTTACATTGTTCACAATGGACAGGAAAGGCTCGGACAAAATAGCGACCGTACGGGTGTGCAATTAACAAACTGTGGGACGCACAGTTTTACCAGAATGAGTCACAGCTAAGAAAAAGCCTGCAGAGCAGATGTGGCAGTTGGAAGGAATACCTAGAAACGACCACACTGGCGTGGGAATGGCAAAGAGGAAACTGTGAGACAATACGAGGATTGGTCACGGGTAAGCGGCGATACACATGTTGAACTAGAAGGCAGCTGCGAGGCCATGCAGCAATTAAGAGAAATTTGTCTGAAAGGACCAGACGAAAAGACAAAAAAGTGATGGACAGGCGTTAAATTTGGTCATCCGCCTCACACTATGGGTGGAGCCAACCAGGGAGCTGTGAGGGTAGGAAATTAAGAAGCCTATCAGAAACCAGAGTTGAGGAAGGCGTTTCTCCAAGAAGAGGTTGCTAAGGAGACGAGATGGAAGAACGAATGAAAACGAAGACAGAAGACAAGCCATGGTGTTAAGGAGGAGTTTTCGTCAGAAAATAGGTGAGAACCAATAGAAGCGAAGAAGGTGGGAAGAAGAGTTTGGAGTAGAGAAGATAGTGGGATTCGGAATATAAACTTGGGTGTTTACCGCGATCGGGGTCTTAACGGTCGGAACTGTCTTAAGTGCGGAAGTCTTAGTCAGAGGTGGAGTAAAAGTTCGAATCGTAGAAGAGTCGGAGTGGAAATACACGTTCGAACAGTCGAGAGTCAGGAGTTGGTAACGGAACTTAGTAATTAATAGACATGTCGGAGTACTACTTGAAATAGACTTAGTTTTTTCTAGAATTCATATAGGCCTACTAACCAAATAAGTAAATACGGTAGGAAGTTTCGACGGAGTATAAATGATAGACATAATGTTGTAATCGAGATAGTTAAAGAGAACCGAAATTATGAACTAATTACGGTAATTGAGTGAAAGACGAATATAACTGCTAACGCCCATTAAGCATAATCGAATGGCGTGGAAATAAAATTAGTCCGCGAAGGAACTGTGCGAACTAAATAGAGCATCCAACAATCTGTATAAATTAATAAATTGTTAACGTACTAAGAATATGTAAATGATACTTAAATATAAACAATTCAGAGTTAAAGTGGCGTTATCAAATAACATGTGTTGAAATCAGATATTCCAATGACGCGAATTAACAAAAGAGCTATATGTGTCGGAGTGCGAGATAATAGGTGATGTGTAAAAGTGTCTTCCACGAGATGATAGTGTCATCAACAAGAGCCTGAAGAAAGACAGGAAAAGCATCGCAGATGAGCTCCGCAGAATTAATGGAATAACTTACCAACAGTAACAAAATTCATGCATTACTAATGTTAATTAAAACACTGTCTGTCTCTCTAAAAGAACTCACTAATGATATTTCAAGAAAATAATATCAAGTATCTATTCATGTTAAATTAGCATGAACAACTTTTAAAAGATAATTTCAGCTATATGCATGCAATTATGAATCCATTTGTTAAGAATACTTTAGAGTAGCATAAAAATTTATAATTATGATTATTGATGTTTAACTCTGAGAAAGAGATTATAAGAGAGTGAGTAAATTTTGAAGTAAATAATAAATGATATTATAATGTGCTATTTCATATTGCAAGATGAATGTTGTGTTTCTTTTTAGATATCATGAAAGTGAGGTCATTGGTAACATATACAAATAAACTAAGTTAATATCGTAAAGTTTGGTGTACGTTGTTACTTATTCGAAAGCACCTGAGATAGAATACCAATGTTATTAATTATGAAAGATTAAGTCAGTATATAGCATCAAAGAAATTAAAACAACGCCATTCAAATCATACATAATCAATTAACACCATATAAGTAATTGAGGTAACACACACAGTAAAATTGTTAAAATTGGCACCACATGAAAGGTGGGGCAGTTTATTTTATATTTGGAGTACCTAACGATTGGCAATAATATTGTATGTCACATTTATACACAAACAATCGGCACAGTGTACTATATAATAGTTAATTAACTCAATTAATTAATTAACCATTCATTAATAAACCGAGAATAAAAGTGTATTTTTATATTAGACGCCCACACAAGGGGCAAACACAGTTAGTTATATTTGGCGTCCCAAAAGGCAGGACAGTAAATAACAACCACTATAAAAGTTATTAGTTATATTTGACGCCCACAACGCCGGGCAACCTAAGTAAATGTTGTAGTGTGCTGGATAAAGAAACACTTATTGCAAAAGTTTCTTAAAACCAGAAATTTGGGATAAAAGGCTTGAATGTATGGGCGTACCTCAGAACGTTTATGTAAAAGACGAAACCTGTTAATTTTGATATTTTGTTATAAAATACAAATAACTACAAGAAATGTGACGAGTTACAAGAAACGAGAAAGAAAATGTCATTTAATAACGTCGATAAACATGTGTTATGAACAACATTTAAGATGTGTTTGTCTGCTATTTTTTTAGTTTTCAATTGTCATTTTAGTTTTGAAGTGATATTCTTTTAAGTACGCGTGCTTAAAGTGACATTTCTAAGCACAAGTGCGTAAGTGTAAAAATGGTTAAGGAACTGATTTCAAGTATTTACTTATTTTAAATGATAAAATATAAATAAATATAATAACAAACATAAATAATAATAATAAAACAATAAAATCAAATTTATAAATATAGACGCCTTTTTCTTTTTACAAAAACTGTCAAAGTTTTTGTAAGCCCTTTCATACAATGTCTTGGACTTACAGAAAGCATAAACTTTCTTGGACTTTATGGGATCAGCATACATAAGCACCTTTTGCATCACTTTCATCATCATCATCATCATCTTCACCACAGGGATTAGGCCCTAGTTGGCCTGTTTCGGAACCCATCTCCTCCTCGGTCTACCAACATCCCTCTGTCCACTCGGCTTGTACTTGAGAGCTGCCACTGGCAATCTGGTATCTGGAATTCGGGCCACATTTCCACACCATCTCCTCTTATACTCCTTAATCGTCTCATTTAAAGACTGGATCTTTAAGTCTTGTCTAATGTCTATGTTTCTTCTCCTACCCAGAAGGGAGAATCCTTGGACACTTCTCAGAAATCTCATTTCGACAGCCTGAATTTTCTTTTCTTCCCCTTTACCGAGGGTCCATGTCTCACTTGCGTAAAGGAATGTCGGAACAGCTACTGTTTTATAAAATTTCATACGGGTTTCCTTCCGAGTTTACTTGCAGAACTCAACTGACTATCACTTTCAATATCTGAATTCTTCGAGTTTGTCACGTAAAATCGTCTTAGTAATTCTTTAAAAGCTTCAAAGGCGTTCTGTATAGATAACATCAAGTGCATCACTGGAAAAAACTCGCTAGCAACAATCTGTCACGTTGACAAGTGGACAATATTAGTTGTTTTACTTTACTAAGATAACTGTTAAATAACGTTTAAAAAAAAAATCTTGCTGGCAACCAGCTGCGAAATAAATGTTTAGGTACTTGACGAGTAGGCCTACCTAACACAAATGTAGATTTTCACGTCGTGTGCCCAAACACTTCCATTTCGTGTTTGACACACGCGAAAAACTTGTTTGAAAATTGTTATCTCAGCAGAATTTCTAAGGGGACCAGGTGGTTTTATACTACTTTATGTGTACTTATTTCTATTATGAAGTAATTTTATTAAGAATAATCTTACTTCAATGTTAGTACGAGACGTTGTTCTGCAAGAATTAGATTAGTAGGTAGGTCTACAGTAGGCCTATATACATTAAATGCACATTACAAATTAATTAGTAGAAACTTCTACATTACCCCGTCGTCACGTACTGTATACACTGACAATAGTTTAGGCACAAAAACTGCGTAAAAAACTCGTTGCCGTATTTTGACAAAAGTCGGCGTAAACGGTTCAACCGAGTGTTGACTGTGCAACGTGTTGAACACAAGTAACACACGTTTAATTGCTGAACAGGGAGTTGTGCAGCGCAACGGGAAACAAACGTCATTTATTCTTTTTTTTTGCGAGCGCGCGTGTGTGTAGATTGTCTAAAATGTTCAAAAGATTAAACGAGCTTAAACACACGTTGGTCGTGGGCGAATGTACACGCTCCTCTTGGCTACTCAATAAACAGAAATCTGTACGGACTTATACGCTATAGGCCTATGTAGAATTAGATAAAGAATTAGATGCCAAGTCAGATCATTATCACCAGCTCTGAAATCTAACTACATTCATGGATACATTTTCACATATATTAGAAATAGAATAGCCTACTTCAAAGGCTTAGACGGCCTGAGTCAATGTCATTAAAATCCATTCCTGGCCTGTTTAGCCGTGGTCCATTGTTTTGTTTAAAACAGACGTTTCGGCAGTACCATCGACTGCCATAATCAGTATAAAAATCGAGTTGCACTAACGTAGGGTGGTACACGTTAGAGACCACAGTACTGTAGTGTGCAGCTCGATTTTTACACTGATGATGGCAGTCGATGGTACTGCCGAAACGTCTGTTTTTGAGCAAAACAATGAACCACGGCCAAACAGCCCGGGAATGGATTGTAATAACATGTTAAAAATAGGCCTGTATATTAATCAATTTTGAGAAAAAATGGTGGCCCGAAAATAAAATAAACTAATGTACCTACAGGAACCGTCTTTTGCCGATAAGATAGACAGAGGTGAAATATCCCATCTGCACAAGAATATTAACAGGGGTTGTACAGGAATGTGCGGTAATCTGCCCCGATTGACTATCGGAAGGACCACGGTTCAAGTCTCCAAGTAGACTGGTTGTAATTTGAGTTATAGTCAATTATCGATTGTGACTCCCGACATAATGTTGTATCGGAGTAGGCCTACTATAAAATATTATACGAAACATTTTTTTTAAGAAGCGGAAATGAGGTTCTTGAAGGCTGTAAAGGGTTGTACCAGGAGAGATCTTATCAGAAATGATCACATTAGAATGGAGCTAGGCATAGCTGAAAGCTTAAATGAGAAAATCTCCCGGTACAAAACGGAGTGGCGGTTACACGTAGAGATACTGGATCCAACTAGATTCTCAAGAAGAGCCCTTGACTATCATCCAAGGGGGAGAGAAGTGTGGGAAGACCCCGAAAGCGGTGGTTGGATGACTTCCATTAAGACTGGAACAGGCTGCTGGCCTAAGCCGTTCCAGGATGACGACGACGACGACGAAAAAAGTTTTTGTAATCATTATAAGTAGGCCTTCTACAAACAAGATTAGTAGAAATTAGTAGGCATAGGCCTATAGTTTTTAAACTTAAAAGCTAGGATAAATTGGTGCCTTACTATATTTACTTTGATTATAATTGGACCAAAACCCCAAAGCTACAAGGTCAGGATAAAAAGTTCTGGACGTGACACAGAGATAGCGCTACTATGCTCATTATTTTGAGCGTGTGGGTATGATTTCATCTTTTGTAGGCTTATTTTCGATGGTTTAAAGTTAATAAGTTGTTTATTATGTTAGTGGCACACTCCATCGAAATAAACGCCTCCGGCATCATTTAACAGACTGGAAATTCTTGCAGTGATTAAATTTTTTTTTGAAAAGCTACACAGCAACCGATATAAAAACAGGAGCTGTATTCATGTTTGGGGACTCTTCTGCATCGAGTACAATGTTTACGCGTTGGGTTGCTGAATTTAAAATGCGTCGTAGTGAAGTGACTACGCCAGACAAAAATCTATAAAATCGTTTTGGTAGACCACAAAATGAAACGAAGGAGTTACCTCACACCCCGCTTCATGCACTGCCTCCGCTACAATCTTCGCGACACGTTTCATGTCTTACTATTTCATCTGTAAGTTTTTTTTTACCTATTCTAGGTAAAGGAAAGGCAGTCAAGCGAAGTAACACCCCTCCAGCCGGGAGAAATTTACTAGGAATTTATACCTGGAGAAACCGGGGCAGTTTACACATATAAATCTGGGCCGTTTCCGGAAAAGACAGTCAGGAATGGCGCAGTAAGACAGAGATAAATAAGCCTACAGAGTCTATTGTATAAAAAGGACGCGTTCTATTGATAACACACACGCGCGCGCGCGACAGTACCGTAAGCGTCGAGTACGGACTCAGCTTCCATGGCAGTAACCATGGTAACCAATTGTGTGACTGCCCCAAACGCCAACACGCAACCTGCGGCCGAGCGTTTATATCCGTTGACATTGGTTTATATTTAACGATACAGAGAGAGAAACAAACATTTCTACTTACGTACACCGCAGTCTGACAACTGTTCTTACAAGCAGGCGTAGATATTTTATTTTGGGTCCGCATAATTCTTTCAGAATGTTCTAAGAACTCGTTATTATTTTTGGTGTTTATTTTCGTACGAGCCACTGGGGACTACGTCCCGTTCAACTGATTCCTCCCTTCTCTTCTCTCTTCGTCCTCTCGCACATCTGTTTCATTCTTGATCGATGTCTCTCTCCCTCATTTCGTCAGTCCAGATGGAACCTGTCTTCTTCTTGGGATTTCCCTGAAAACCATCATCACCACTCTAAGGACTAGGCCATAGACCTTTTCCGGAACCCATCTCCTCCTCGGTCTACCGACATCTCTCTTCCCAGTAGGGTGATAACCCAAGGCAGCCACAGGTAGACGGATATCAGGGATGCTGTTCAAGTGTTCATACCATCTCTTTCTGTGGTCTTCAATCTTCTGATGCAATGATACAATGTTTAAATCGCGTCTAATATCCTCGTTCCTACTCTGATCCTTGCGACCTTCTTAGAAATTTAATTTCGGCTGCCTGCATCCTCTGCACGTCCCTTTTACCAAGAGTCCATGTCTCACTATCATACAGGCATGTGGGGATAGCCACAGTTTTATAAAATTTCATTCGTGTATCCTTACGCGTTTTATTTTTCAGGTCCTATGAATCGTTCCACAGATGCGTCTAAATTTTGATAGCTTACTATCCCAATCAATATCAGTTCCATATGAGATATTACATCCCGAGTAGTTAAAATTCCTGAAAACCTTGGGCATTTTTTAATTTCTTTTTCAGTAGTAAGCATTCTTCAATGTCTTCTTAAATAATCTGAAGTTCTTCTATGTCTTTTTTTTGTTTCTTTGAACCACGTATTGGACATTATGAGCTTTCTGAAATAGTTAAAAGCTTCCCTGTTAATCTGTCAGGATTCATTCATTGAACATGTCCGCAGAAAGTAATTCTTCTTTATCTAATTTCGTCTGTGATTTTCTCAACACGTGTGTACAGCTCGTTATTGTGGTGTCTTCTGTACTGTTCTCCATATTTTATTGATCCCAAGATTTTTCTTAATATTTTCCCTTCTGTGACTTCCACTTCTTCCATCATAATTTTATTGTTCAGAGTCAGATACTGCATAAAGTGCTTCCGGGTGAATTACTGTTGAATAATGCCTAAGTTTGGCATTAATGGATATTGATTTCGTGTTATATGTGTCCTTGGTTAAATGGTAAGCAACCTTATCGTTATTATTGTTATTATTATTATTATTATTATTATTAAAACCGTAAAAAAGCCTTGGCAACAGAGAGACCCCGTACAGGAAGAAAAGCATTTATCAAGAACAATAATACGTCAATTATTTGACATTATGTTAAATACAATAACAGAACATGTTACATTGATGTCAGTAGACAATATTGAAATGTTAGTTCGTGAATTAAAAAATTAACGATTTAACATTTGTTGCAATAAAATTGGTTAAGCGATTCCAATTTAAAAAGTTTAAACTACAGTACTTTCAAAATAGAGTTCCTAAGCTTAGTACGTAGGCTTTCACGGCCGGTGTCATTATGATTATTTTCTAAAACTTCCGGGCTGAAAGGCCGTGGTCGAGTGCTTGAAATACTGCTAAACGTTTCGGCCACACCACCGGTGGCCATCTTCAGTAGCAAAAAAATGTGTTCGAATAGATGACACGCCGAACACGTCTCCCAATGGACTGGGAACAAGCAACAGTGAGTTATGGCTACGTTGGCTCTATTTATAACTTTTTGGCCGCTTAAGGTGTATCACGCGGACCAATGAGAAGCCAGCTCCTCATTCTCGATTCTGATTGGCCATGGAAACTACTTTTTTGCTACTGAAGATGGCCACCGGTGGTGTGGCCGAAACGTTTAGCAGTAGATCAAGCACTCGACCACGGCCTTTCAGCCCGGAAGTTTTAGAAAATAATCATAGAGTTCCTAAGGCTTTCACAACCCGCGGCCGTATAGTCGGAAAGATTATTAGCCGGGCTCTTGAAGCATGGTCTAGAGTTTATGCTGACAGACACCATCGGAAGCCACCATTAGTGTCGGTAACAATTGGCACGCTGTCCGCTAAATGACCCCAGTGATGAGGTGACGGTGGCCTACGATGGTGAGCCCGAAACGTATTGTGACGATTTTAAAAAATAAAAAAGGAAATAAAAGAAATGTAAAATAATTTAAAATCTCACATTAACACAAAACATAAACCCCTAAAGAAAATGATAATGTAACACCGCAATAATACCCAAAATAAATAGTTTAAAACCAAAAAGAATTCGAGAATAAAATTGCGATAACACCCCTTAATAATTAACCCGGCTTTAACCTGCCGAAACCGGCATCAACACGCATAATTACCCGTGAATATGACTAATAATAGTATTAAATTGCAACTTGATAAAAAACATAACGATGTACAATAATAAAATAATAAGTAAGAGATACCATAATATAATTAAATATGTCAGAGAATAAACGAGTAAATATTAATCGGAATGTGGAACTACTTTTATGCTGAATAGTAAATGACGCGAGATTACTACTCTCACCCCTTAACTAAAAACACACTTGAAATGGAGCGGTCGAGGCGAAAACATCATACAGCCGTGATGCGGTATAGTAATAATATTTTTAAAAGTTAACAAACTCGCCAGTTGAGACGTAGTGGCACTCAGTATACATTTAAAACCAAGTGAACCGCGAATATAATCTACCAGTGCAATTACAGTAGATATGTAGTAAACGAGTGAGTGTGGATGAGAATTGCGCGTCTATGACATCTCTAGAAATCTAAACAATAAAGTGTATGAAATTAGAAATGTGGTAAAATCATAATGTGAAACTCAACAACTAAATCAACATGTGACGTGATTACAAGTGAATAAAACTTTTGTGCAAAAGATCCAAAACAACAAGCGATTACTACAACTTATTAAGAAAGAGAGAACCAGGACTCACCATCACTAAAATGACATCCGAACTTCACCAACAACAGAAACCTGATCTTCAGAAAAACTACAAGACACCAGGACAACCGAGAGAGTCGCCGATTCGCCGAGGAGGATACCCACAGGTGACACGGAACTTTGAATTCCGTGGTTCAGAACTTGAAGTAGAATATTGTATGATAAACACTAAATAGATAAAAAACTGAACGTTAAGTAAAACAAGAAAGGCTGATTCAATTAAATTAAATGTAATTTCATGTTTAGCAATAACATGCGTTAATTTAAATAATTTTTGGTTAAATAAAACAATATTTAACATGACACAAGAATAAATATTATAAATGTAATATCATATGCTGAAACGAAGTACTCGGATCCGAGGGCATTAATAAAAGGAAAACTATGCTAACTCATTACTAAATTACTCTAATTCTCTTTGTACAAGAGGTACAAATGTTTTAACTTTAATATACTCATTGCTAAATTTAATGTAATAAAGAGATGCCATGGTCCAAAAAAAATGAGTCAATAAATCTACCAAACCCCTGTCAATATCCCTCAATTCACTGGATCTTATTTAACATTTGTTTACTTTTCAGTTATTTATGATTTTGTAAAGATTATGGCAGCCTGTTTAATTGACCTGAGCCAATTAACCAGGTTCCCGAATTGTAACGTAAGTGTAACGTTATAGTATGCCAACATAAACTGTAGACCACGGCCCAGCTAATAATGGTTTCAATTATATTTTCAAAATGTTTAAAAATGCAATTGGTGTGTGCTTGTAGAATTGTAATGGCTGAACCGATTTGGACGGAACAACGTCGCACGACACACCTTCTTTTAAACAATGCCTAACGGTAAATGAATTTGTATATCAAAAATAGCGCAGACAGAATTAAACGTTTTTAGTTATGATTAAATAACAACTACAAACAATTGCGTCCTCCCATTGTTTTGTTATTTTACTAAATATGGTAACCTAAATATGACATGTAAATAATATCTATGCAAAATATCACTTACACAGTACCAAAAATACGATACTGTAAATAATTGTACCGTACTTATAAGATAATTAAATCTAAAATAAAAATATAAAAAGTTAATAAAAATAAAAAATCTGACGTTTGTTTTATAAATAATTGTACCGTACTTATAAGATGAATAAATCTAAAATAAAAATAAAAAATCTGACATTTGTTTTACAAAAATTTATCGATTGAAATCGAAGATTCAGAGATTGAAATAAACATCTCTACCATAGACAATAATTATTTTCCTTTGTTGTAAACAGTTGGGTAAAAAAAAAATTAACATAGATACGTTTTCACAGCCAATCACAGTCGTGAAACGAAGGTGAATGTTCTAAAGGTGTGAAGATGTGGTTCACAAAAATTGGCGTGATAGCAATCTGTTTCAAGGCGTTACCATTTAATATTACTGACGAGAACACTTTCACTGTTTATAACACGTCAATTAGGCATACGGTAACGTAATTTCAACAATAATTAATTTCAAATTACATCCATCAGAGAAGGAAAGCTACTTACAGACGATTGACTCTTACGCAGTTGAACTTACTCCGGCAACCATTCAGTAACTTAAATTTTTAAAATAAAATTTATTTTATACTACTACTTATTAACATTCTCGTATTTATTACAGTTAGTAGTTTTTACGGAAAACTACCGTAAAAAAAAATAATTTAAAAAATAACTCAAGACTGAAAAACAATTTTAACTCCATAATTTATCTTTTAATACTCTTATCACAATAAATGCTGTTTTACTCGTGCATTATAGGGCTTACTCTCTGTTAATCGTCACCAAAAACTCATTTTATAACTAGGTGGTCTCAGCATGATGACTATTATTTATTTTCATCTTTTTCACTGAAATTCGTTGTGGAAGATAATTAGAATTCTATTACGAATCCCATTCACGTGACAGACAATAAGTCTTAAGTATGTATCAAATTTAACGTTTTAACAAAGCTACATTTTTTTTCTAGAATTTTTCTATCGAGGAATTTATAAATTACTTTGTATGCATCGGCACTAATAACGTGTTTAAAACACGAGCATACGCATAAAAATATGTTTGCTTAAACTGAAATGCGTTACCTGAACTTGAGTACCGTCCTAGAACAGTTTAGGAACACAATCGACACATCATTATGCTTTGACCGCAAAAGATCGCTTACCTGTTACAGAAAAAATAATCGTCTTACTTTTTAAAATGCACATTTTAATGCCAAAGATTCTTATTTTAATGCCAAAGATTCTAACCTCCACATTTAATAAATTGAGTATTACCGCTACCTTCAAAACAAACAATAGTCTATTAAAAATACTACGTCATAGAAAACCCATACCTTTAGAAAAGAAATCCGGCATATATAAATTATCATGTAACGACTGCAACAGTTTTTACATTGGTCAAACGGTGAGAGGTTTCCTCAAACGATTTAAAGAGCACACACCAAAACGTCACCTAAATAATCTCACTGTGTTAAATAATATAAAGTCCAACTTTGCCCGCCACTTAAGCTTACACAATCATAATTATACTGATTTTAAATCTAATTTAATACCCCTACATGTGTGCAACAAAGGCCGTTACATGGACGCAATAGAAGAGTTCGAAATATACAAAGCATATAATAACATAAACAGCCGAGACTTCATATTGAATGACCACTTAAATTTTAAATCCAACCCGCTATACGATACAGCATTGAACCTGCTTAGGCGTAATCACTCAGATAATAATTCAGTGTCCGATCGGCTTCGTCGTGGTGCGCACCATTTAGGAAGCAAGTGAATTACATAGTGGACAATTATGTGTAACATGTGTTTTTAACGTTTAACGACCTCAATAAAGCGATTTTATCTTATGATGGAGCAGATGTTCCGAAACGCGTCATTTTAATCGACGTAACGAAGTCACACGACGGATATAAGGTGATTTATTTATCTATAATTTAGTCTTACTTTTAGTTGGCATTTTACAGTTAGTCAAAGTTATGTTGGCGTAGTTGCACGCATACGGTGGAGTGCTTGGAGTTGGCTGGCTTCCTGTAGTGGGGGAAGGCGTTTAGGCCTACGGTTGACATGAGCAACAACATTACAGTCTACAGACATACGAACAGATGATGTAAACGGAGAACACTTCCACTGCAACTGTGTACCCGCCCATGACCCACGGCGCATCTCTGGACCACGCTAACTTAACTTTCACAAACTGTACATTTTCTTTTATTCTTACTGTATTTAACGTATCTATCACCTATCTGCAGGAGACACATAATGCCAATCGTAAAAATATGATTATTATGAAAAAGAAATTCATTTTTCCCACAGGCGACCATCGAATGCACCCGGTTTAATCCCTAATCCAAATGTTTTCCACTTCACCCCACACAAATATATCGACTGCGCTCGCGGTCACACACACACGTTCGCAGCGTATAGCACACAGTCTTCTTCTCTCTCTCTCTCTCTCTCTCCTCCTTTCCTTAGATATTAATTTGTTTTCTTAAGTGACTGTAACAACTTGGAAAGAGAGTGTTGCGTGTTAAGAACGAGGCACAATGTTCTTAAGTGTTATAAAAATTTCACGTTTAGAAAGACAACAAAGACATCATAAGACTGGAAATTGAGATGAACCAGTAAGACCTGTACGACAAAAAAAAAGATAACCTCGAGTCTCTGAAACCGTGAACCTCGTGGATCAAGTTTCCTCAACCATGATCGGGAAGAATATTCATGCCGAAAAATTATTCTCGTATATGTGCTGTACGCTGCTCGAGAAGATCGGATTCGTTGCTGCATTCAACAAAGTGTAGACCACATTGAACGTACATATTCTGAATGAACTGTACCTAAAAATGAATCTTTAACCATAAATATCTCGGTAATAACCGTTTGTGTGCGCGCGTGTATTGCAGACATTACACAATTAATTATCTGTTAGGCTTATATCACGGTAGCTGTTAGGCAAACTTATTTGCTTGTATGTAAAAAATGAAACACAGATATACGGCAGGAACTGAATATTACGAGGATTGCCCAGTATCGTCTGAATTGGTGGGAACATCTTTGCCGAATGGATGACTGCCGCATCCCCAATCAACTAGCCTATGGAACTAGGATATAAGCCGAGGGAACGGAGAGGTGTCGGGCGTCCGAGGAGGCGCTGGAGTGACCAGCTCCTAGACTCTTTAACCATTTGAGACCGGAACAAATCATCCTTTGTTTACTCCTTGAAGGAGAAGGAGAAGGAGAATGAGGAGGAGGAGGAGGAGGAGGAGGAGGAGGAGGAGGAGGAGGAGGAGGAGGAGGAGGAGGAAGAGGAGGAGGAGGAGGAGGAGGAGAAGAAATAGAAGAAGAAGAAGAAGAAGAAGAAGAAGAAGAAGAAGAAGAAGAAGAAGAAGAAGAAGAAGAAGAAGAAGGGACGACGACGATGATGATGATGATGTAGTAAAAGTCAGATACAAGCGAAATAAATTGACAACAGTGTTGTCACAAAGGCTCAGAAATGAAATGACTCCTTTTTCTATTCGCCTGGATTAACTAAAAAACCCATCGTAATAAATGATCGTGCTACAACACAACTGAGAAATATAAACAGTTCGTTTTAGCGGGCAAAAACAGAACACTAAGTTTAATCTTGAGACGGACAGTAGGCTAAATGAAGAAGAGACAATTAAGCGCACGGCCATGACAACAACACAGAGAAGATTAGCAAGCAATTAACTAATGGAAAGACAACCAACCATACGACCTCGTCGCGTCCCGTCGCGTTGCCAACGACAGGACAACAGCAATTTATAAAGGCGACCTTGTTTACACTACAACTGTATGTGGGCGCCCCGTCGCGTCGCCGGTAACTTCTTAATCTAAACACAAACATTCGAATAATAGCTTAGACTACGTATAGCATTGTGGATATTAGAAAAAACTAGTTTATTCAAATGTGTTCCCACAGCCCATTCTATTTACTTAGAGTTGAAGGTGAACGTATACGGAGTAATATGATTCTGATTGGCTCAATAAGATTAGCAAACCAACCAAGAAACAAGACAGTAAAATACAGGCCTCGCATATGGCGTTCTTAAGAGGAGTTAAAAGGTGTTCTAAACTTGACCGTATAAGGGTACGAACATGCCGACGCAGCATTACTGGTAGACTGCAGCTTACAGTGAGATATTACTGTGCTGTGATAACGCGACAAATCAGCTGATAAACAGTTCACTTCGTTGTGCAAAAAGAAAGTATTTTTATAAAACAAACGGACAAAATAATCTCTTCTATTCAAAGGCTGATATATCTGGCATTCATAAAAGGGAATCGCCTTTAACTTCAAGGAAAGCTTTTACCTTACTTGTGACTTTTAAATTTAAAGATATAGACATGGCGGTTATACTTAAAGATATTTATAATGAGAAACAAAGAAACTACATCTATCAAATCGTCTTTCATTTATAATTAAAAATCAAAATATTAACTATGAAGCCAGAATCACAACCAAAAACGCATATGAACTGCCGAGATAGGAACGCGTCCACTTTGAACTCAGCTGCGCTATGGAGTGAGGGAAGTCATGTGATTCAGTGAACCAATCACATAGCGCGCCACCTTACTAGATTGCTGTCTTCCGTGAGGCAAAAACAAAATAATTTGTTCTTTCCTCACTCTAACAGTAAGTTGCACAGTAATGTAATACAGTAAGCATCTTCGACAAGTTCGCTCCTATTCAAATCTATACATTTGTTATGGCCTCATTGTCATACATTAGGCTACAGTAATGTCTCACAGTAAGCTGCTGTCTACCAGTAACGCTGCGTCGGCATGTTCGTACCCTAAGGAATTAGACCATAAGAGAAGAGTTAGGCCTACATGTTTTTAACTTGAATGAAAAATTAAAAGATTACAAACAACGGTGAAAAAACACTTAGAAAGAATATCACATTCCAGACTGCCCAAACAAATCTGGAAATACAAACTTATTAGGACACTGGTGTGTGTGTGTATGTGCGTGTGTGTGTTGGGGGGTAGACCCAAGAAGGATGGCTGGAGGATTTTTGAAGGCGAAACAGCCAGCACTTTGCTTGTACCGCGCTGTGAAGACGATGATGAAGATAACCGAAAGCCAACCCGATTATGATGTGAATAAATTAGCGAAAGACTTAGCAGAAAAACACAGAACTTTGTACTTGTGAATTGAGAAACACAGGAACAATAAACTTAGGCCTATAATTACCGAGGCTGTAAGTAGGTCTATCTAATAGTTTTTAATAAACAGGTTACTGGCGCGTTGTACAACTTACAGGTCGCAGGGGGAACCAGAGACTCTCCTGTTCCGGTTACCATACCTTAGCCGAAGGGCTCCTGTTGTTTGGGCGCCCTCTCACTGTTCTTTGGAAGCCACCCTTGACACACAGAGTAAATAGGCCAGCCCAATAGCGGCAACGTAGGCAAGTCCAGCAGTTATCGATGATTTGGGTAAACACGATCCATTGTTGCGAGATTTAATCAGTGGTCCGAAGAACAGTGAAAAGTATATGAGTCCCGAAATTCAAAATAAAGTCATTCAGCTTTTATCTAAAAAATGTTGAAAATATTTTGAGATAATATAAGTCTGCTCGGTTTTCCTTTGCAATAATGGATACTACAGAAGACACTAACAGAAAAGATCAAATGATTTAAATAATCAGATATGTTTTAATTCTTCTGAAGGTGAAGCAGGAAGACTCACCGACTTAAAGTTAATGAAAGTTTTTCAGGATTGAAGAAGTGACCGATCAAACTGGCCTAGGCTTAGAAGAAGAGATTTTAAAGTCTTGAGGAGAATGTATTCTGTTTACGTTATATAATGTTATAATAGCTGCCACAACTATAAGGACGGGTTAGTATCTAAGAGGAAACAATGGCCTGGATTAATTAAGGGTAGCAGGGGAGGCCCACTCCACTCTCACCTACAAGGCGGTAGGCCCTGTTACGCCGAGCAATCCATTCCAAGGTTGTGGTACCCAACCCCTTCGGCAAAATTGATCGGCAAGCAGAGAAGAGAAGGGAGTCCTGCCAGGGCAGTCCTCGGGTAATCTGGATCCTGGCCTGGCAGGATGGTGTACACCGGCAGCAGGGTGTGGATCTAGTGTGGAGGCGGAGGAACCTCTAGTAGGTCAACGGCTGTATGCACACATGGGCTGAGTTAGTTAGCCTACTGCGACCGGGCAGAGAGCGCTCGGCAGCCGAGGTGAAGGCATCTTCCTACGGGAAGAACAGCCCGAAATCAAAGTTCCTGGCCCTCCTTGTAGGGGGTTGGGCATAAGGCTAACAACCTTATCCTGTAAAACAAAATTTGTTGTGGATACAGAAAGACTGCCTCGGAATAGGACTGGAAATATGGAACTGACCCGGCGAGAAACAAGACTGAGCAAGGTGAAAAATGAGGAAAGCGCAGTGGAAAAGGTATTCACTGGAGGACCAGGAGGAAGAAGAGCAAGAGGGAGGCCAAGAAGAAGATAGGTGGACGATGTATATAAAGATATGAGATGACTGGGGGTCAGAAGGTGGCGAAGAGTTGCACATGATAGAGAGGAGTAGAGGCACGTAGCCTAATTCTGAAGGCCAGGGATCTTCATGAACTGTAGAGCCGTGGAGTAGGTCCACAAAGGATTCCTGTCCAGAAAAAAGAGTTACGCCAATGATTGAGCGTACCTTATAGGCTATAAATTATCTTGTAATATTGTTGCCACAACTCTGATCTTTAATTTATCTAATCCGATTAGGAAGAGATTCTCTCTAATACTATGTAATACAGCTTCATTCTTCCCAAGTGAAGGTTAGAATCGAGCGACGATAAATTATAACGAACGACACAAAAACATGTTTGTCGCAACACGTTCGTTCACAGCTGATGCGCTGAACAGCAGATAGGCCTAAGCCACAGATGTGAGCGCTCACTGTACGTAATGGCGAATTCATGAGTTGACAAAAATCTCGCGCACACTCTGATCAGAATACACAATGACGTGACGTTGTCGACTCAACCGAATCCGTAACTTAGACGTGATTATTTTCACTTATTGGGCCACTGGATGAGTGGTACTACTTTCACGAGTGTTAAGAAATCTTATTACGTTTAAGACTAACAGGTATTACACATATACAGGGCGGGCCCCAGCGCTTCTGCCGCCCTGTGCAGCATTTATGAGTGCCGCCCCACTCCCAATTTTAACTCTGAATACCTTCACGCACACTAGACGTACTCTAAAGATACGGCGATTGCCTTCAAATGACGACTAGGAATGTTCGCATTGTTGTGTTTATCAAATAAATAGAACTTTTTCCCGTTTACGATGCGGCGAACGGCTACAATAAAAATTATGGAGACATTACAAGGAATTATGAGACAATAAAAATGTATGCCTATGTGATGACTTAAAATTAAAATACTAACTAAAAGTCATTATGATTGAAATATAACAAAAGTAATGTATCTTATACCTTAGTTAAATAATACTCGTCTAGCTTTGCACTGGAAACTCCTTTATGACTTCGTTGTAATCAAGTCATTCAGCTAACTGATGTTCTATAGATACAGTCGCCAGACCACTCGGGCGATCTCGGACATACTCGATCTGAGATAAGTTTTAATAAGTTTGAGCTTCGAAAAAGTCCTTTCTACGCTTGCCACCGTCACAGGTAATGTTAGAATTATCTGCTGATGACTCATGCAAGGCCGCCCTCATTGTCAGGTTTACGTTCTCTCGTTCACGAGTTTTCGACTCTTCGTTAAACTACGCTGACTTTATAAGTAAAGTAATTCTTACTGATCTTACATACTGTGATGAAATTAAGTGAATAATTTTATGTATTCCCTTAATTTCAAAACTTAACATCCCGGAATCTACCGCTTTTTTTAAATTCGCCGCCCTGGGAGACTATAATTTGCTCGCTTTCTTAAAGATAATTTGAAGATGTAAACAAACTATCATAAGTCTTCACATAAAAAATGATACATACATACGCACGCACACACTCACATCACCAACACGTTCATCCAAATATTTAATTGTTTCGTTATGTTTGATATTTCTATTGTATTTCATACACAGGTCCTGAAGATGACAATAAATATTGTCGAAACGTCGACGCAAAATAACTAAAAGTTGTATTATTGACCGATCCTCACTAACCATCCACTAAAATAAAATTTATATTTTATTTTTTTTAATGCACGAGGTGTTGAAACTAAGTAGGCCTACTTAAAAAGTAAAAAAGGACAGTTTTAAATTCCACAATGAGCTCCCGCGTTTGTACACAATAGCGCTGTTTTAGTGACTTAATAAAATAACCAAACCACTAAAACAGCGCTGGAGTGTGTGAAAGTGCATTCTCCGCGGCCGATCGGCAGGTTCCAATTTTTCGATTGTTGTTCACGTTGCAATTCTCTGTGAGTGGTGTGGAATGCAATCACTCTGTCTTTGCTTACTTTGAAATCTGGGGTAGAGGTTTTACGGCAGGAAACAAGAGATTTTTTAGGCACAGAAAGCCAGTTTACGTCGGTCTCGTCAGCATTGTACACATCGTCTCTGCTGAAACCATTTTTAACAACTACATCAAGAAATTTTAGTTTGAATGTTTGAGCAACATCACGGGGCGAAGATAACTTTTCTCCTTGAATTTCTCGGTTCCTGTGTCGTTTTTTTTAAATTATGTAACCATCCTGCACTAGCTCTGAAATCGGGGTGGGGGCCCATTCAAGGATTTATTAAATTCTGATGCTTTTCATTCAGCACAGGGCCTGAAATAGGTTCACCCAAGCTTCTTCCCTGTGTAAACCATAGGTATGAAAATGGCATCTTCCAAAGCTGTGTTATTGGCCGTCTGCAATGTTTTTCTGTTTTGTGTTCTTCAGAATCTAATTTTTCGGCGTACTTTCCAGTTTATCTTTTTATGCCTTAATGTCACTTATGGTTGAAGTCCCCACCTTGTAGATTTTAGAAAGAGATGCTCTACTTTCACCTTTAGATATTCTTTTCAAAATGTCTAACTTAGTTTCAATTGTCGAAAACACACGTTTTCGCTTTCCATTAGCTTTACTAACAGACCTACTAGCCATTGCGAACAACACTAAAGTATCTGTAAATATTCAAACAAATATTAATGGTGTATTGAAATAAATAACGTAAACAAACGTATAAACATATATGTTTTATATAAACGTCCACAACACTGCACAATAACACGATCATCCAAAAGACTCAGAAGTGACTGACTGAGCGTGTGACAGGTGCTTGAGCGGAGTGAATGCGGTTGGGTAGTGTGACTCAATACCCTTCTCGTATCTAGCCACAACGGTGCACTTACGGTACCGGCGAGTGTTGAATCTACGCTCAGTCTGGACTCGGTAAAATAATTTATAACTTATTCCTTTTTATCGGATACGGGTTTTCAAGGCTCGGGATTTTTGAGATCCGATCTTTCGAGGCTCCACTGTATAGGCTATATAAAATATGTATAGCACAATTAACATAAAGTAGGCCTAAGTTTTTGTGTCTAATTTACAGTAACGAATTTACAAGTAGGTCTAAAACAATATGAAATACTCAGTAAAGTGTAAATATAAAAAAATGTAGGCCTACACAATGTTAAACAACTTTAATAAAAACAGATTTAATGATTGACTGAATTAATGCTGATTGCGTGCATCCACTAAATAAAGCAAAGTAGGCCTACAAATTAAAAATGTTAAAGCCCAAAGTTCCTCTACAAAGAACGCAGTACCCCCCCCCCCCCCCGATGTGCTTGTTGGTACAAAACGATGCACTGTCATCACGACTAACGCTGATATACTGTTCTCAATGAAGACGTGATCGATTTGCGCCACCACGTATGACTGATTTATTATTTACAAACCGCTCCCCCACTGCACACATCCCTCTAAACGCAGCACCATCCTCTTTTCACTACATGCGGGGTGTCGCTCACTTTATTAGAAAATATGCACACACAATACACGGGCAGCCCCCACGACTCTAGCAAACGGCCGAGTTACACAAAATTAATCCCGTAAATGCGCTTGGAAACGTTTATACGTGTATCTGTATTGGTTAAAAGCTGCGAGCAGGTAACGCGAGCGCGCGCGCGGGCGCAATCACTAGAAAAACAGTTCAAATCTTGTTAACGAGAAGATAAATAAATTTAGGAATATTTGTGGTACGATTCATAGAAATCTTATAAATTAAACAAAACACAGCACAAGGATTAAATTTTATAAGACAACTGCAATACCCACGTTGATTTATGCGAGTGAGGCAAAAAAGGAAAGCGGCAAGATTCAGAGTGCTGAAATGCAGTTTCTTCGAAATACTTTAAATTATACATTGCAAGATAGAATAAGGAATGAAGATATCAGAGCAGAACTCGAAGTAAAGAACATAAATGAAATTATTTCATTTTACAGAAGGCAATGGTGGGATCACCTGCAAAGGATGACAGAGGATCGATTGCCGAAAGCGGCACTGAACTATAAAGCCACTGGTGGAAGAGACGTGGGTCGTCCGAGGATGAGATGGGTTATAACCTATAACCTAATCCTTGAAGAGGAGAAGAAGAAGATGATGATCTTGTTAACTATCACAGGTGGGCCTACTTTAAATATTAACGGGCGAGTGTCATTCCTATAACTAGCACTAGAGTCCTAGTGTTTACACTCTTACAACTTCACCAACAACTTGCATTTTCTGACTTCTGGTGGAACAACGAGACACAATGGTTCTCTGTCCGTCAGTTCTATACTTCCCGACGCAGCGTCGTATTTGAGTACTCCGAGGCCGTTTCTTTAGGTGTCTGCCCTATCCGCTATTTTCACTGTTGAAATCTTAATAATTCTTTCCCCTTTCCCGAAATAACGGTATTCAATTTTACCTTCGTTACTGTAGTAATAACATGTTGTAGGCCGATATGTTGCCTTCTCCCTTCAAGGATAAAGCCTGTGGCTGATGCGCCCCCCACCCCCCGGCCTTTGTAGACCTACATCTAACATTCCACCGGCGCCATAAAGAAATCAACCTTCTAGTAACCAAGTGCGGTGGTGAGGTGTTTTGTGATATTTGTCCCTAGCGGTAGGGGACGAGTCGTAACCGTGACCTTGACTAGTAGATCCACGACCTCAGCACAGCATCTGCGATTGAGAGTCGTCGCCAGTGGAACTACTGATGTAACGTATATCTAGGCTATAGATATTGTAACGTCGTATTTTGTTATCGTTATATGTTGATGTAGTTTTATTAGAATTGAATTGGTTTGTGGTTTGTTATTTTCAAAATTTATAGTTTGTGGTTTGTTATTTTATTTTATTTTTTATTTATTTTTTTATTTTACTTTTTTTTTTAAATAAATAATTATTTAGATTATTTTCCAGTTGTTGAGCGCTAAATTGTTTAATAACATAAACAATTAAAAAAATTAAATAATAATCCAAATTTTTCCCAAATGATTTAGTTAATTGGTAATTATTCAATCACTTGATTGAAGAATGTTCACCTTTCTGTATAAATTCAATAAAATTGTAATTAGATTTATACCTATAATAGTGGTAATTCTAACACTGTATTCTTCTTACTTCTGCTTAATGTTTATTCAGAAAATATTTATAGTCTTGGTTTCTTAAAATTCTTGAGTTCTTTATTAATTCTTCTTCCTTTATTTTGGTTAATTAATTTACCTATCTGAATTATTCAATTCAAAAGTTGTACCAAAAATAGGCGTTGCTAACCTCTCTGCTATGGTGACAAACAACACTAAGGTTCAAATTCATGAAAAGAAAAAAATGGTTAACTCCCAAAATAATAAGTATACATCCAAATTAAATAAATCAATTCTCTTTTATTCTTTCTTATTCATATTTTTCTTTAAATTAAATTAAATTACTTTCATTTTAAATATTTGTCCAGGCTAGTAAACATTTTTTAAGCTCAGCGGGTGGCACGCCTTGTCTCTAAGCATAGATTCTCAATTAAATATTTATGGTTATTAAAATTTTGTTGGATTCTTTTCACTACAAGAATATTAACGAAAATACCTATTGTGAAGTAAAAAAGGTTACACAAATAAAATCAAATATAATATAAAGTAACAACAAATTAAATCTAATGTTGTAAAAGTTCGCTAAGTGAGCGGTGTCTGTTTTTAGGTTAACTGTGGATAAAGAGGTTATACTCTTTACAAAATATTCGAACACACAAAGAAATAATAGTTCATAAAGTGAAATAATTATAATAATATCAGTGTCTCACTTCAGTGCAAGTGTCACAAATAATTCATAAGTGTATATAAGTGGAAAAGTGAATTATCATAAATCGTTATTGTTTCGTTTTATAATCTAAGGTTTAGTCACTATACTTTCCTTTATATTTGTTTTACACTGTTATTTAAACACTTTAACACCTTTCTTCTATTTTATAATAACTTGTTAATATAGTCTTCTTCATTTATTCTTTTTGCTAGGTATCACTTTCACCCAACCTATCTTCAGTTCGATCCCGGATTCAATTTTCTTGCCCCGAGTTGTATAGAGGTTTTAAAGTTTACTCTTCAAAATCCAATAATGAACTAACTCGTCTCGTTACAAATTTTGGTCGTCAAAACGCAAAAGTGTAAAATTCCCATTGGTGAAAATTTTATAACATTGTTAGACATGGTGTCTATTTAGACAAAATTACCAAAATTTCTTAAAACTGACCTAATTTTCTTATACTATTTACTATCATAAAGATAATTACACCAATGAACAGATTTTTTGTTACAGATTAATTTGAAATCTCACATGATTAATTTCTGTTTAGTAATTCCAAAGTTACCTTTTTTAAGATTTTACCTACTCTTATAAATTAAGTATAAAATGGTCTTTTTTAGCACATTGCTTATTCCTGTCATAGTACAATTAAATCAAAGTTGACAATATATCTTTTTACATTAGTTATTACTTATAATCATATTAATTTTTTTACATCTCGTTTTTACTATAGGGATTATATGGCCTAGTATATCTCTTATGCTAAAACTCATC
The DNA here is from genome assembly GCA_034769895.1 of Magicicada septendecula. NCBI lineage: Eukaryota > Metazoa > Arthropoda > Insecta > Hemiptera > Cicadidae > Magicicada > Magicicada septendecula. The sequence continues at coordinate 495,392,924 of CM068370.1, forward strand.
CCATTACAAATTTTTCTAATCTTATTACTATTTAACATTTTGTAAATGATCAAAATGAATAGTATTAACTGTTACAATACATTTGGTAGTCAGTAACTAGCTTAATAAACTGCAATGACCCTTTCCTACCATCCTAGGTAGATGTAAGTCCTTAGGTCATAATAAATATATTCCTAGTTACTTGATTAATAACTCATTAAGAACTTTTACAATTACTTATGATTTACCAATACAAACAAATATAATTATTACATTACATAGTAGGTTCATACGCTAATTTATGTACATGAAATGTTTTTTTTACCCATTAATCATATATAGGTTTTCATGGTAATAGTCTTTAAATGAGCACCTTATTATTCCATTTATTACTATTAATGGTCATTACTTATACCATCATACAATGGTTAGTATAATGTTCACTTTTTCTATTACAATATAGTTCAGGTAACATTATTTCTTAAATTCCCATTGTTTTATAGTATATCTTAGTAAACCCTTTTATCTTTCTTACAAAATTTAACAGTAATTACACCTTTATTTGGGACCAGTCACTGTCTGTAAAGGTTTAGGTGCTTTTTAATCACAATTAAATATTATTTTTAAATCTAGATCAATTTCCTTAATCATTTCTATAGTTACTGGTTGTCCAGTTAGACTTTGAGTTATAGGCTTTTAACTTATTTGTGCCTTATTCATAATATGTTTAATTGGAATAATTGTTCTAAAAGTTCCCTCAAGACATGTTTTGACAGTTTAATTATATCATACTACTTTACACGTGTTTTATAAATTAATTTTACTACTGTAGTTTATACATTAGCCTCATTAAGGATACCATTTTGTACTTCAATGATTTAAACCGTATTATTCTTATATGTGGGGGGGGGGGAAGAAGCGTCATGTTACAATATAAATTCAGCTTCAAAGAGTTTACAAAATGTCATTAATTGATATTTTCAACGTTTTATTAAAAGCCATCCGGTTTTCTGCGGTGAAGAATTAGAGTAATTAATTAATCTGGATGAGTTACCAGCCCTTCGCAGATACTAAAACAAAATTATCCAGTAAGATAAAAAACTGTTCTTGAGGGAACAGTTTTGGAACAAGTGTCCGACTTCAATTACCTGGGGTGCACTATCAGATTGGGAACGACACAGGACGAGATATCTACAAAAATATCGAGGTTTCAGATGATGTGTGACGTCATACATAGAACGCTAAGGACAAAGACAAGGAAAGAGACAAGGCTTAAATTTTATAAAACAATGGCAGTGCCTGTTTTACTATATGGATGTGAAACATGGGTTCCTACTAAGAAGATTATAGACCAAATTCAAACTTTGGAAATGAAGTTTCTGAAAAGAACAAAGGGTCGCACGAGACAGGATCGTTTGCGCAATGAGGATATTACAGAAGAGCTACAGGTATTCTCCATAAATGTTAAAATCCACACATATCGCAGGGGAATGGTTACAGCACCTGGACAGAACGGAGGATGGACGACTACCTAAGGTTGCGTTTCGATATAGACCCTTTGGTACAAGAGATGTAGGAAAACCGAAAGTGAGATGAAGAGATACTTTGTGAAGACGGAACAGGCAAAGTGCCTAAACCGTGAGGTGAAGAAGAAGAAGAAGAAGAAGAAGAAGAAGAAGAAGAAGAAGAAGAAGAAGAAGAAAGGTTTATTAAAAAGTTATGCAGTAAACAATACTTACAGTAGTCTACTATTCCTCATCGTAAGCAGACTTATATCTATAGTTTATCTACATCCAAACATTGAGATATTTACGATACAGATAGTGTATTTGCATTAAGGCTCTCAGCCAAAACAATTTAAGAGGCTGAATACTTCAAAAATAGACCTACTTATTATCCAGTCAATATAGCCTAGACCTTGAACCATTTAGCCTAGACAATGTCTTTCCCATCGTCTGTGTCTTTATTATTTTTTTTCAGCTTTTCGAGTGTCACTCATTCACTCTTAATGTCCTATCCACCTTAGCTGTTGTACTCTAACATTCGTCTACAACGCTGTAGGCATATACTTTGTATAGGGCTCGTGATCTTCAACTATTCCAAAAATTTTCTAAATACTCGCCGCATTATTTAGTTTAGGGCATTCACTGCGAGTCCATCGCTTTGTAGTAATCCTTATATAAAATATGACTTGGTAAAATATTCAAAGTCTATTCAAGAAACAATTTGATCAGTCTGTCGTTTATAGTTGCACTCCTCCTTATGCCTATAAATTAATGTCTTAAAAAATAACAACTGTAACTTTCTTCCTTACTGGCCTGTCATTTGTTCGTAATTAGATTTTCATCAGTTTATCATTCGAAAAGGGCGCAGTATGTCACCTACTCGTTTTAACATTTATATTGACGATCTGGTAGGGAAATGGAAACATCCAGTGAACCCTGGTATTAAGTTATCACAAGACAGATATTATAACATGAATGTACGTTGTTCTTTGCTGACGACCTGCTTGTATTTCAAAATACAGAAAATGGTTTTCAAAAATCTGTTTTTAAGTTTCACCATAATTGCAAACAATACAATAAAAAAATCTCCACTATAAAATAAAGATAATGGCAATTCGAGGTAAGGAGCCAATAAGAACAAAAATAATGATTAGTGATCGAATTCTAGAACAGGTGAGCCACTTTAATTACCCCCAGAAATGATATTGGCTCTGATAGAAATTATGATATTGATGTTAAGTTAGGCAAGTTCCAGACGATCTGTGGAACAATCAGCCGTATTTCATAAAACAAAGTACGTAGAGATACATAATTAAAGTTTTAAAAAGTTCTGGCGGCCCCTGTACTGTCCTACGGGTGCGAATTATGGATAACAGGACAACAACCAAAAAAACAAGGCAGGAAAATACAGGCCTCGGAAATGGCATTCTTAAGAGGAGTTAAAAGGTAGGTTCTTCTAAACTTGACAGTAGCCTATAAGGAATTAGGCCATAAGAAAAGATGTACAAGTTTTTACTTGAATGAAAAAATAAAAGATTACAAACAACGGTGGAAGGAACACTTAGAAAGAATGTCAGATTCCAGACTTGCCAAACAAGTCTGGAAATACAAACCTATAGGACACTAGTGTGTGTGTGTGTGTGTGTGTGTGTAGACCCAGGAGGAGGTGGCTGGAGGATTTTTGAAGGTGGAACAGGCATATGCCGTGTTGTGGAGATGATGAGTTTATCCTTGCTGTCCATTTTATTTGAGACAGACTGTATTCAGTGTGTGTGTCTTATCAAAACTGCAACGAAAAGTGCGCGGTCAGACGGTTCCAACAGTCACCTTTACCGTAACGTTTCCCGTGTCAACAGCTGTTCTCGACACACGTACGTCACGATATGGGCCAGTAGTGCCAGACTGCGCCACGCGCTACTGACTGTACGGCCGGAACGTTGGAAAAGTAACTATTTGCCAATTGTATCAGTCACGCAACCGCTTTGTTTTACTGTGTATACATATAGGCCTATTCAAGTAACTACTTTACACGTGGAAATGTTATTTCGAGATAAATAAATAATTTATTCATCTGTCACTTGTTCCGTGACCCTTAGGTGTGTGTGACACGTTTCTCCCGTCTTAAGAAAACAAAGGAAAAGTACTAAAATATTTGTGTGTGTGTGTGTGTGTGTGTGTGTGTGTGTGTGTGTGTGTGTGTGTGTGTGTGTGTGTGTGTGTGTGTGTGTATTTGCGTATAAGCCACTGTGGACTACGTTTGGTTCAACGGGTTCCCCCTTCTTCTCCTCTCTATTTCTCCTCTCCCATCTCCTTCATTCTTGATCGATGTCTCTCCCTCTTTTCGTCAGTCCAGATGGCACCTTTCCTTTTCTTGGCGTTTTCCTGAAACAATTTGGCATTTTTTAATTTCTTTTTGAGTGGCGATCATTCTTCAATGTCTTCTTGAGTAATCTGGAGTTCTTCTATGTCTTTTCTGTTTCTTTGAACTACGTATTGGACAGTTTGAGCTTTTTGAAATATTTAAAAAGCTTCCATGTTAGTATGTCGGCATTCATTCTTTGAATATGTCCGTAGAAAGTACTAAAATATATTGTTATTATTATTATTATTACTATTATTCCGGCTGTACAATGTTTACACATTTTCCGGAACCAAAGATTACAGAACTGATTGAAATCTCATCTTCCACCGCTGCTTGACCATCCAAAGATCTTCTTCAAATTCTCCTTCCTTCAATTTAGTCTGAATTTCTTCTATCCACGTGATAGGTGGTCCTCCCCTTTTCCTTCTTCCTGGCGGGGTCCATTCCACAATTTGCTAATGGGGTTAATTTTTTGTTTGGATAAAATCAACAATTGAATTTTTCACACTTAGGCCTATTCTGTCCTTAATGACTTAATTTCTAATTTTCTCACGTGTAGATACTCTTGCCGAACATCTTCTAAAGTCCAGCTCTGCTGTAATTAATTTTGTTCTTGCGTGTTTGTAAACGACCACAAAAAACAGAGAGAGAGAGAGAGAGAGAGAGAGAGAGAGAGAGAGAGAGAGAGAGAGAGAGAGAGAGAGAGAGAGAGAGAGAGAGTAGACAAACAGGCAAGAGAGCTGACTTAATCTATTGAAGACTTTTCAAGGCCATTATAAATGTGCCTTTGTCTGAAACCTCTCAAGAACAGAAATGATCTGTGTTGACGACGTCAAACACTTGTCATAGATTATTTCACAGGTGTGAACGTGTCAAAACATGAATAAACCTGCACAGCCTTGTCGTTTTGATAATTCAGCATAACACAGCACATCAATTCTTCAAATGGGCCTACTACATCTTGAATACAACCGTTAAATATAGGTTAAAAGATTCCCGTGACAGGTCGAAAAGAAATTGCCAAAATCCAATTTTAAAAAGTAAATGCCACACAGAATATATGCCAGATGAAAAAAAATCGAATTACATCTCTGAATTCAGGGTCAAAAAATGTAAGTACTAGATTCACCGTTTACTTTTCTTGTGAAGAAAATCCTGTTGACCAGTAGGCCTACCTACCCGCATTACCTGTTTGTTTAAGTCCGAACATTAAAAGCATAGAAACAAGCAGAAAGTTTGTTAATTCGTTGACAATATCCCACTGCAGCAGGGTCGGATTAGAAGCGCATGGTGCTCTATGCTGCCGTCAGACTTGTACCCACTCTCCCGATTCAAAATTCAACCTTTTATCCATTGTTTATACTGATAAATGTCATACACAATTTCGAAAGTTAAAAATTACAACAAATATTAAGCTAAATAGTGATTACAATGAGCGTAGTAATACTTAAGCTTAGAAAATACTAATCGATCCATTTTTTTCTTGATTTTGCCTTAACGGAGTCTTCTACATTTTCTTATAAATCGAGAGATTCAAATATTTCGCTTTCAATATTCAACCTTGCTAACGAAGATAATCTCTCATCTCTCATACTTGAACTGAACATATCTTTAATCGTTTTAATGCAGAAAATGCTCTTTTCAGATTTCCAGTTAGCTATTGGAATCGTGAAAAACAGGCAATAAGCAATGTGCGAGTATAAATTCGGAACTACATCAATCATTTTACAATCAATAATCCAGTTTAATACTTTAAGCGAACAAACAAAATGTAGTATCGTGGAATCTGTCACACACATTCGAACGATTTGAAAAGAAAAATCCCTTTCTTGCAATTTTATTCGTGGCATAAAGTGCTCAATTATATTAGAAGATCGTCGAAAAGTGTGCACATCTTTTTATGATTTTGGATTGAGGAAATTTGTTTTTTTTTTCACATTTTATTATCTTCAAAACGTTTTTGTGATTTAGTGCTGGATGGTGCTCTCTCTGACAGCTGAGGTCCTGGTGCTCGGTGCTACAGCATACCCTAGCATTATGGATAATCCGCCACTGCATTCTAGTACTATCTTGTTTCGTAAAAATAGTAATTGCAAAAACAAAGTTAAATATCTGTTAGCGCTGAAAACGAGGTCAACATGTACATCTGTATGCAGCTGGCATTAGGCCTACAGTAAGCTTTTATCGATACCGTATCAAACAAGAGATTTCATTTCGCAGTAACAGGATCCAGTGTACAAGCGAGTCATACAAGCGGAGGAAACAACACGCTTACCGAACGCAATACAGTAGTCTATAGTCTATATGAAATAAATAATGACGTATTCTTTAAAGACGGGCTGGGTTAATAGAATTTGCTTGCTTGCGCACGATCACGTTTAACGACCGCGACTTGGTTGCTTACGTCCGTAATATCCGCTCCAGACACAACAACCTTTCAACAAATTTCTCTTGAATTTTCGCGCGCAGGAAGTGCATTCCGAAGTCAATCTAAGACGATTTATGGATCTTCCCGCGATGCAAGTCTGTATTCCAATAATTCGCAGCCAGACAATAATTCCAACGAACTTTTTCTGGAACACATCTTACGGAAAAGAAATTTAACTTAGGCCCTATATTCTGTTTATTTTTATGAATCTATATAGGGCTACATATGCTGTTACTGTATACCTATATAATCGTATATAATCGCAAAACGTTACAATGCCCCACAGAAACACACGCGCGCGCATAACACTATATAGACCTCTACTAAGTTACATCAAGTTTCAATGCTAATAGGCCTAATCTTAAATTAGTAAAACAATTTTCTTCGACATTGGCGACCCATGCCCCAATTCGAATATCAGTAGTATCTTATGTTCTTTCCAGTTTAAAGTGATTTCCATAAATGTCCGTTGTTCAAAACGGAAAAACAAACTGGAATTTGCTCTACATGCTCTATAACATGGGCTGTACTGTATACCTAAATATTTAAATAGCCTATGCAAAATATTCAATCCAAAATATGGATCTTTCGTTAAAGTGTGCCTATTACATGAAATATACTTAGCCCTATTATGCATGTACTGTAGCTGTATTGTGAATAAATTTTAGTTCATAAACATTGTTATGAACTATTATTCATTGTTATGAAGGGGGTCAAATGTTGGTAAAGAGTCTTGGGGATTGTGTAGATTGCCGTTATCTACATAATACTAAAACCCTGAGAAATGCTCACTGTTTAACAGCTCTACCAATAAATCCTACTCTCATGTCCAAGAAGACATATTTGTATATCGCGTGACCCCCGGGCTTTGCATAGCGTACAGTAGATATGCGTTATGTAGCAAACGAGAGATGTTGAAAGGTGAGTTTCCGGCGCCTCAAAACTGGGACATAACGGCTAAGGTATGGTAACCCCGACGGAAAAGTTCCTGGTCCTCCCGGTGTGGGGGTTATGCGGTTGGCTGGTAACCAACCCACGTAAAATTTTACATACTCCTATGCTTCACACGATGCCTCGGACTAGAACTGGCATTAAAGATATACGACCTGGCGCGAATAAGGATAAGAACAAGAATAATGGAATAACGGATATATTAAATGTTGCAACATGGAATCTTCAGGGTCTTGGAAATAATGAAACGGAGCTCAATAACGTATTCTCACAAGATAGTGAGAATAGGCCTAAATTACAACTGGCTATCCACGAACTAAATCTGTTATCAAAAGGTTATAATAATTTGAACATTTCAATAGAAAAACGAAGACCATGGCATTCCTAGGAAAAGATTCTATTCGGACAAAAATTGTAATTGAAAATAAAATTTTAGAACAAGTAGGCTATCACATTCAATTACCTTGGATGTGATATTACAGGCCATATGACGAAGGCAAAGATATTCTTAATAAAACAAACAACTTCCAAAGTAGGGCGTATATGTGGGACATTACGGAGAACACTCAAAAGAAAGACCACGAAAGAAACAAATAAAATTCTATAAGGTGATGGCAGTCCCCATGCTATTATACGGGTCCGAATCATGGGCACCAAGAAAGTTACTTCCAGTAATGGAAGTAGCGAAAAACTATAAAAAAAGATGGGGAGAGCGTGTTATGCGCATGTCTCCAGAAAGAATTCGAAGAAAATCCTGAATTATAAGTCAACCGGAAGAAGAAATGTTGGTAGACCGAGACGAAGATGGTGAAGCCGGAACAGGCAACCTGCCTAATCCTGGACAGATAGATGATGATGATGATGAAACATTGTTATTTAGGCTATTTGTTTTGTGAAGAAACATCAAGTGCCACGGAAAAAAGTTATAGTGTCACGGAATTATGCATAGACCTAGTATCATTGAATTAAGTAAAATGCAGCTGCTACATTTATAATATTCGTCACAGAAACTAATAAAATTCAACAAATTCAAAACTAATAATTGGATTCTTTACTACAGATAACTTACAGGCCTACTCCAAAGTACATAGTCGCGGTAAAAGTTTGCATTGATTAAAATTTTTGTAATCGAAATATTTTGTAAGTGTATGCTAAAATCGTTAATATCACGGAACTATAGATGAGCTTACCCTATAGCACGGTAACGTCTACTGTACACTTGCTGGAAGTGATAGCCAGTCTGACTTGCTTTTACATTTACAAAACCCTTCGTTGATTCTGCTGCTGTTTGTAGAACATTAGTATAGCAGCTTATAATGATTGACTATGCAAAGTTATGCTGCAATAACGTGAATCACATTGAATGGGACACACAGAAATGAATGATGCTGCTCTGGTAGGTGAGCGTTGCTGATTGGTTAGAGGTTACCGGTTACCAGCAACTCTGTGATTGGCTCCATACCTATCTCTTACTCCGTAACCAACCAAAGTTTCTCATCCCCCCCCTCTCACTAACGCGATTGTTCCACGGAACACCGTCTCAGAATGCTGTCAGTATTTCCTCCTATTCTAGAAACCGTTTAGTAATATAAACGGTATTAAAGTTACTATTTCCAAGACAGAGTTATCTAGTAAATAGGCTACTTATTATGTATAAAAAAAAACAATTTTTGTCCACAATGTCGTGAATGTAGGCCTACAATTTCTCTGCGTAGGCCTATTGTATTTTTACTCAGAAGCCATTATGTAGGAAAAGGCTACATGGGACTTGGTTTGTATCCTGTAGACTACGAAGACTAATCTCTCACTTCTCCTAATAGGCCTATACTTCACACAGTTTAAACCTATGGTATAAGAGCATTTACGAGATTAAACGCAGTCCGCTGAGGGGGCGTGGAACACAAAACATATCCCAATTACAAAAAAAAAAAAAAAATGAACAACACTACTGCTTGGGACGAACGACACCGGGGAGGGGGGAGGTGCAGTAATTGGGTGAGGACGGAGGCGTTTTGTAAACGACAAATCTGGCAGGACACAGGAAATCAATCACGCTCCCAGTGACAGTATTTAAACATGTCTCGATGACAGTAGGCCTACCTACTGCCGAGCGTTCGATACCCCGTTTCTACCGTTTTAAACTACTGTCATTGCTCACACCGTACGACTCTGGCAACGGTTAACGAACGTTAAGTTTTTTAATTCCGATATGAACGTATTGTAACTTTGTAGTTTCCCCACAACGTTTTAAAACCCGACTTCGGTCGGTGTTTGTAGGTATAGTGACAGGAAATCCATCAAATGGATGGATGGAACGGACAGGACATTTCAGTGACCAACAGTCAGCGAGGTTAGAAAGGTCCAGCGTGCGCATTGTCTTATGTAATTGGAGTATCTGATCCAGTGGCGGCTGGTAATGTTTTTGACTGGGGGGGGGGCAAAATTTTTTTGGACCCATAGCCTACCTACCTATGTAACAAAAGTCACTACTAGAATCTAAATGATTGCTATTATCATGAAATAATTGTAAAATTGAACCTTTTGCTTTACTATTAAAAGTAGGCTATTGTTAGCTAATATCAAAAACCTACCTTGCAAACTACCAATATTTAAACAGTGTTTGAAACTGAAATTATTTATAACCCTAAGCAGTTCACGTTCCTGAACTTAAATACTTAATAAATTATATTATTAAATGCATGCATTGTTAAATAAAATATATTTGTTCCCTACCCTATTTGTTTCTAATAAATACGCACAGAACACACAGGCTCAGGCCTACACAGAATAAGTTACACGTTTATGTAGCCTACACAAGGTTCGACAAAAACACTATCTTACACAGAATACACTGCCTAATAAAGAATAAATTATTAGAACATTACGTTTACACAAAAAATACAACAAGAACACAATCAAAACTATATCAAACACAAGAGAAAATATACGCTCTTAAACAGCAACAGAGGAGTTTTGAACAACCCTCCGGTTCTCCGGGCAGAGTCCCTCCTACAATGGCTGCTGCTGATTTAAAAGCACAGACATGTGTACACTTCCTCTTTCCCCGCTCCCCGCAAGACCCACCTATGCAGGGAGGGCGACAGCGAAAGCGTCCGGCTGCGGGACCATGGCGAAAACATCCGGTGATCGTTATTAGTCGCCCCAAAAATATCTTTCACATAAGGATACTACACATTATAGTTATATTATTTACAAGTTTAATTTGCAAATTTAGTGGGAGGGCTGCGCCCTTTCGCCCTCCCTGTACGAGCCGCCACTGATCTGATCCAAAACCATTGCCTTTAAAGGTAAATATCCAGTGAGAACTAAGGTAGTTACAAACACCAGCACATTAGAACAAGTGAGCCGTTTCAAATATCTCGGCTGTGGAGTAGTCTAAGCTATGAATCTGAATATGATATAAGAGAGAAGATAAATAAATTTAGGAATATTTGTGGAATGAATCATAGAAATCTTAGAAACAAAACAAGACACAGCGCAAGGATTAAATTTTATAAGAAAATTGCAATGCGCACGTTGACATATGCGAGTGAGGCGTAGGTCATAACAAAAAAGGAATGCGGCAAGATTCAGAGAGCTGAAATCCAGTTTCTTTCACGTACTTCAAACTATAGACATTGTAAGATGGAATAAGGAATGAGGATATAAGAGCAGAATTAGACGTGAAGAATATAGGTATAGCCTAAATGTAATTAATTCGACTTGTTGAAGACAGTGGTGTGACCATTTGCAAAGCAGGCGTACGACGGAGGATCGATTACCAAAAGCGACGCTGAAATATAAAGCCATAAGCAGGAGAGATATGGGTCGTCAGAAGATGGGTGCCGGAACAGGATTATATAACCTAATCCTTGTAGTGAAGAAGAAGAAGAAGAAGGAGAAGGAGAAGAAGAAGGAGAAGGAGAAGAAGAAGAGGATCTGACATAAGGGACGATAGACTTTCTTTTTATTTCAGTGACAAAATAATGTGCAAAAATCAATCAAGCAGACACAATTAGGCCTATAGGCCTACATCAAAGCGAAGTAGTGTGACTCAAGGCTGATAACGTCAACATTATAGGCTACTAAGTAGGCCTATTCAGTCTGTTATAATAGGCTACAGAGAGTTCATCGGATGAACGTCCAACGTTTCAACTCGAAATATTACAAGTACAATTGAAAGTACACACTGCTCGTATCCAAATAAACATTACAAACGCCACACTCAAAATTTGTTGTAGGCCTGTGTACTGAAGCGGAACACGTGTAGTCCGCCTGTGTCATGGAATAATTTATAACATGACTGATATTAAACAGAGAAGGGGAGGACACAGCGCTCTGGGTCTCGGAATCACGCCAGTTTTGTCACACTTGTCTCGAGAGGATTACAGTAGGCCTACATGCGATCACACACACACACTGTAATTGGCCGTATTAGTGTAACTATGGAAAGACTGTCAGGCAGTGACACTACGTTCTGCACGACACTGTCAGTCTATTCGTGTCAAAACAATTCTTTCGATAATTATTGTTTTAACTGTCAAATTAACAACTATTTACAATCTGTTCGTAGTACCTCTCCTATAACATACCTATTCCGGATGAGGACGAGATGGGTGCCGGAACAGGGTTATATAGGCCTAAACTAATCCTTGAAGAGGAGAAGAAGAAGAAGAAGGAGAAGAAGAAGAAGAAGAAGAAGAAGAAGAAGAAGAAGAAGAAGAAGAAGAAGAAGAAGAAAAGAAGAAGAAGAAGAAGAAGAAGAAGAAGAAGAAGAAGAAGAAGAAGAAGAAGAAGAAGAAGAAGAAGAAGAAGAAGAAGAGGAAGAAGGAGGGTGAAGAGGTGTTGAAACACCACAGCAGATATGAAACGACAGCCTACAGCCAACGTGCAAAAATTCCTTTCATTGTAGAAGACCTCACTTACGTTAAGGTCAGAAGAGTCAATCACAGAATCACTAGCAAATGTGACAGCTGACTGGTCAAACGAAATCCAATACGTTAGTGAGCCTCTCTGACTTGACGCAAATAAGAAATGTAAAGTGAAATTGAATTCGAGTTCATTATTCGAAACCACTGATAAAACGTAAGTGTGAGCGCGCGATAGAGAAGTTGACGTAGAAGTACGGGTGGGTGGGGATGTGATATGTAGTGTAGGCCTAACCTAGCGACGGCAGACGAGAAATTAAATTCAAGATAAATTAGATTTGCAGCACCAATTTCTGATGCGACGATAGATAGTCTCTCCTCGCGGGGGAGAGCGCACACTACTTGCTTTCACTTACTCACCCTCCTAGTGACCTTTCTGACGAACCGTCACACACACGCACACACACACACAACCTGTTAATTCTATCAAAACGTATAACAATTTTTATCTTTCACCTGGGCACATTTATAATTCCTATAAACTTACTTGAACCATAAAGATGCTTATGTCAGCATACTTTTGTACAACAGAATAATGGGATGATGTCGAACACAAGGATTAGGGCCTATGTCATAGCCTGCATTATCCTAAAACATATTTAATAACAGGTTAACTAACACCCTTAACCACAGTAACGTGGACGCCAACGTCTACCACCTTGTGTTAGCGAAGCTCGATTTTACACTGATGATGTAAACCGCGCGCGCACACACACCTTAATTAACGAGGCACGTTTCCGGTCCAAACGTATGGTGTAGGCCTAATTATAATTGACGAAATGTTAAGTGAGGAGCGGCCAATAGGCCTCAGTAGACATAACTTTTACGCTTTACAAATTTCCTATAGGCCTAAGGTTTCGGTCATAGCCATCGTGAGTTAAAAGTAAGAAACACGACGTTTCGACCTCTATGGAATTTCGACTCTATGCATGTGCTTACGTGCAACCACAGAAGGAATCCTTCCTTGCTGGAATGGTGAGTACTGTATTATTATTATTATCATTAGTCTATTATTATTATTATTAGTCTATTATTTTTTTTTTTCTACATGAACAGGCCAGCCGTGGACCACGCGAATATCATTTTCTTTTCTTCTCCTGCCAGAAGGCCCTCTATAACGTCTCACCTACGTTATAACATTGGGAACCAGTGCATATTTACCTTAGATCAATTGCACGGGCTGCCATACTCGTAATTAACTTTTAATTATTAATTAAATCAGCTGTAGTTATAACTAAAGGAACTTTACATGGGGGTCTGATGATTTATTCACTCAATATTTTTGTGTAAAGTAACGACATCTCTTTATTAAACAATTCCTACAACAGTTCTACATAAATATCCCCACCTAAGGTTTTCTTAATAAACGATTACAAATAATAAAAGATTTTGTTAAAAACAGGGGGCCAAAACATATGGATTTATAAGTGGTAGCATTATCCACGGATCCGGGACCTTAAACTTGTTTGTGAGTTAAACTCACTTATTCATATTTTATCATACTATTTGGGGGGGGGGGGCATTTGAAGAATGGACTTAAACTAAAATTTTGTATCAGTGAAGCTTTATATATATATACATCAGCATTACTTGGTACTACAAATATTTTGAATCCTAAGACATACTACATCTTATAAAGTGATTATCATTAGAGTCTTTATATATTTATTTAACCTGTCTTTAACAATTCATTTGTTAGAATTTTAATTAATCACGGAGGACAAGTCTCCGTGTCACCTGTGATATCCAGAAGTTCACTCGAGGTCCAGGTCCTTGGTCCTTGTGGGGTTCGTCAGCGGTTGATCTTTAGTGGAGTTAACTTTCCTGTTGAAGTTCCTGAAGTGATTAGTTCATAATGAAGTAACGTAGAGGTCCTCAGAAGTCTCGCAGTTAAATATCGTTAGTAGTATAAGTGCCGTAAATGTTCTTGTTTGTCGCAGAATCGCACGTCACATTATTGTTTATATTTATAAAGTTCTCACTTTAGGTAGCTCGTACCATATTATTTAAAACAACATAGAGATCTTACAAATTATACAAATGAGATGTCATCCCTCACACATTAATTTATTCCTTTCGTTTATTACATTTAAACTTATTAGCGTGCTAATTTGCCACTACTTTTCGCTCCACATTGTTGTATCTGTCTACTAAATAAAAACATTTTGTCGTTCTCTGAGACATGGTTCAAGCGTGTGCTTTCTACGCGAGCGCTTCATCTCGATTGAATTACTTAGGACGGGTCAGTTAATCGCGCGGAGTTTACGCGTCGCAAGAAAATAGTTCCACCTTTATTCTCTATTTAAGGGGTTAAAGTTTGACCTTTTAATTATCCAAAGATATTCTTTATTACAGGCTTCACTATAGTACACTACTGTGGTCTTGTTTATTTATTTATTTAATATCAATTTACAAGGATTATTAGTTTGTTTATGGGTCGGTATTCAGGTTAATTCCGGTTAGCGCATGTCTATGCAGGGTTAATTAATAAGGGGTTCCCTATCTGTACACTCGCATTCCCTTTTTCGCCATTAAAACTCTTTATTAAATATTATTATGATTTTTGACAGTGGTAAAAATTAGTTTAAATGTGCGATTTATTAAAATTTAAATTTCTCAGCTTTTAACATTTCCTATTTTATTATTTATTTTATTTTTTAATTAAAGAAATCGTCACACCTCATTCGCGCAGTATGCGCCGCCTTCCTTTCCACTGTACACCCCTTACTCGTCTTCTTCTCACCGTAGAGAGCCTCATTTTGAATTTTGTTTCTGTATGTAGGTATTTCTATCCACACAGTCGTACAAAGAGATATACAGTTTCATAATTTCCTCCTTGAGTTGTTATTCTCTTGTTTTTGAACTTTATGGGGTTCTTGCGGTGCTCCGATTCAACATTTTGCTTCAAACTGATGGGCACCCCGGAATCCGATCGCCCATCTTGCGCTGCTGCGCCCAAGGTAAATTATTATTATTTAGCAATAGGCCTATATTTGTTTAACTACTATTTAGAGTTTGACGATATCTATTTGCTAGTGATAGATTTATATTTGTATTAATTTTTTGTTCGCCTTCGCCTGAAGACGACCACTGATTCTATAGAGGGTGAAACGTCGTGTTTCTTAATTTTAACTCACGGTGGCTGATGTGCGAAACCTTGTAGTTTGTAGTGAGTGTACTGCGCCATCGATTAACAATAAATGTTACGCTATTTGTGCCAAAGTTTCTACAACGTCAGGATCTGCGTATGGGCAATACAGAAATAGGCCTAATCGAACACACAAATTAATTAAGTAAATGTGTGTGTGTGTGTGTGTGTGTGTGTGTGTGTGTGTGTGTGTGTGTGTGTGTGTGTGTGTGTGTGTGTGTGTGTGTGTGTGTGTGTGTGTGTTTTAGTCTACGGTCACACTTGGCGTTTCTGTCGCCGCGTTCGATACGCCGGCTAACGCAGCGACAGAAACGCAGGCCTGAAGGGGTGTCACACTTGGCGACTAACGCGCACTGTTTCAGTGATCGAGATGTCTTCTTTGAGTGAAGCTGATGTGTTACTCGCAGTTGCTGTGAGAAGTTATTTAAAAAAGAAGAAAAAGAGGAGATTTGGTGTACACCCGATCAACGCTATACGCTTGACGTGCGGCCAGTTTTATACGTTTTAGATAGTCTGACTCTAACATTTTCAGACTATCTGTCTTGTATACAAAATTAATGAACAAAACACTTAATTTACCTGACAGTAAACCATTACCTAACTTTGGAAACAATACTCCAGTTCCAGACGTTATTGTGGCTGATGAAGCCTTTGGCATGAGCCATCATGTTATCAGACCATATTCTAGACAGAACCTTGATAACAAGAAACGAGTTTTTAACTATAGGCTGTCAAGAGCTCGTCGTTTTGTGGAATGTGCTTTTGGCATACTTGCCAACAAGTGGAGAGTGTTTCACACGTCTATTTTTTTTATCCACATTTTGTTAAAGAAATTGTTTTGGCTGCCTGTGTGTTGCACAATTTTGTTCGAGTAAGAGATGGTTTCCGATTTGACGATACTCTAACTTGTCCCATGGGAAATATACCAGTGGTCGGTACGGGAGAATCATCTTTGAGTTCTAAAAGAAACAGGGATATATTTGCTGACTATTTCACTGCACCAGCAGGAAGTGTTCCATGGCAGTATGATATGATTTAATCATTGTACAAATATTTTTACTGCCATAGACTTTCATATTTCAAAAAGAAAGTGTATTTTGTTTAGTAGTGATGAATTTATAGTATTTACATAAATGAATGTAACAATAATGAATTTATTGTAATAAACACATTTTTAGTTATCCCCTAGTATAATTCAAAAAATTAAATGTTCTAAATAACTTAAATATTAAATAGTAAATTAAAAATAACTTAAAGTGCCATGTCCCAAAGTGGCGGACGAACACTTATCTCGTTAATAAACAATTCAGTGTCAAAAATGTTTTGTTTACTAAATAATAATAATAACAGTAATAACAATAATAACAAGTAACAAAAATAATTAATTTAATTCAGTAATCAATACAACTTAGAGCAACCATCAACGAAGAATGAATGCGGAATACCAAGCGAGTTCTCGTGGGGGGGGGGGAGCAGCGACACGAACGCCAAGTATGTCCCGCTCCATAAGTTAACATGGTGAGCGTATCTGTCGCCGCGTAGGAAAAACGCTCTGTCCTGCGTTCGGAACGCTGTCGCAAACGTCGTACGCCTAGTGTGACCGGCTCCATTTTATTACATGCTTTACACTTCTTGATTCTAACGCGGCGTATCGAACGCGGCGACAGAAACGCTAAGTGTGTGTGTGTTTTAGACCTACATATAAGCAAAATATTGTTACGACGGTCTCACTGATCCTCGTATGGTAGTCTACAGTGGAAAACAAAATACAAGACACCAATGAAGTCACTAAAAACAGCTTTAGGCCTAATTATCACAAATATCAGTTTCTAATCAACTCGTACAATAATTCCAGTTAGATTTGTCCACACGCAATAATAATGTCAAATATAAAGAATTCCACGCTATAATCACTTTTCACTAATAAGTTACACCACTTGCGACGCACTGTGTAAGTCGCCCGACATAACACTGAAATCTAAGCGGCAGGTATGGGCTATTTATAATAATGCAGGGTTCCGTAATATGCATCTTTACAAACATGTGAAAATTCTAGAGAATAGTTCAGTGCGGCCTTGGCAGAAACACGCACCGTTGGGCTAGAGAAGGAGCTTCTAGATCGACACCATCGAACCCACGAGACGTTCCGCATTACGTAATACTGCCTCGCATGTCAAGCGTCACGTACGCATTACAGCTGCGGCAATAGTCGACAAATATGTAGAACATTCTAAAATGGCGTAATAATATTTACTATTAAGGCCTACATAAGGTTATACTTAAGTAGCATAGATAGTATAACTATAATAACATTACGAGAAGTAAACATGATTACAGGACAAAAAATTTTAATTACGTTAATCGTGCACAGAAAAAACAGTCAGTGTAAAAGCAGTGTAAAAGTCTCCTAAAATGAATTAGCGATAATTGTCTGGGACGTACAAAATAGGCACAATTGCTACTTTTGTAGCGTTAGCAAGCACGTTTTATTGTGTCATGTCGAAATGTGGTTACTGACTAAGAACTGACGAAACTAATTGGAGAATAAATTAAGGAGTCAAATGGAATAGTATATAAAGAAGACAAATATTGACAAGAGAGAACTGGATTGGAAACAGAAGAAGAACTCAGCTGTTGGACAGTTTAAATAAGAAAAAGAAAACAATGGGAACTGAAGGAGAAAAGAAACGATAGGGTATAACTTAGGCCTATAGTGGAATAGATAAAAAAAAATACAACGATAGGGCAGATCAAGTTTGACAGACAG
Source organism: Magicicada septendecula (assembly GCA_034769895.1). Taxonomy (NCBI): domain Eukaryota; kingdom Metazoa; phylum Arthropoda; class Insecta; order Hemiptera; family Cicadidae; genus Magicicada; species Magicicada septendecula. The sequence continues at coordinate 495,410,992 of CM068370.1, forward strand.
GCAGAACACTTAACAATAATAGGCTAATAATAATTATAAGTAGGTCACACATTACGCCTGCTATAACAGAAAAAACAAGAATGATAATAAGTGGTGATTCAATTAGAGGTTACAATTTTAATGTGAAATAAAACGCATTGGTTTTTTATAAACTCTTAATGTATTTATTTCGATATATTGTTTAGATTTAGACATTTACATTAAACATGATAAATGATATCGGCCAAATGGCTCCCACGAGCAGCCCTCCAGACTTCCGCCCTTTTGATGAAATTTTCCATCATTTTCCGGCATAACTCCTGCGGCAATTCATGAATAACATGGCAAATCTCATCCTTTAGCTCTGGAATCGTTTTGAGGTCATTGACATACACCTTCTGCTTCAAAAAACCCAAATAAAATAATCCAACGGGGTGAGATCACACGATCTTGGTGGGCAATGTTGATCGCCAAAACGAGAGATGACGCAGCCGGGGAACTTTGTGTGCAACAACTGTATTGTTTCTCGCGCTGTGTGGAAAGTGGCACCGTCTTGTTGGAACCACACGTCTTCGACGTCAATATCATCCAATTTTATTGGTGCCAAAAATAATGTTTTATCATCTCCCGATAACGTTCACCATTGACTGTTACTGCATCACCACGAGCATTTTCAAAAAATTACGGCCCAATCACGCCGCCGACCCAAAATCCGCACCAAACAGTGACTTTTTGTGGATGTATTGGTTGTTCAAGAATGGCTCGTGGATTTTCAAGTCCCCAAATGCGGCAATTTTGCTTGTTTACATACCCATTCAGTTGAAAATGAGCTTCATCGCTGAATATGATCTTCGCCATCAACTTAGTGGTTCTCTAACACACAATCAACGAAGTCACGATGCTGTCTATGATCTGGGTTTTTAATATGACGTTGGCTTCAGTTCCTGGGTCAATTGGATCTTGTAGGCATGCAAATGCAGATCTTTAGTTAAAATGCGCTGCGTGGTGCTGTAGGAAAGGTCCAACTTCTGGGAACGATGACGAATATGGGTCGACGGATTGTCATGGACACTGGCACTCAATGCGGCGATATTTGTGAGTGACCGACCACTACGAGGACGTAGTGGTCTTTGCACATCCAACACCGACCCGGTTCTATTGAATTTTTCGAATAATTTTTTAACCGCGGCATGAGATCGACGGTTATGGTTACCGAAGTCATTTCGCAGTGCGTGAATCGTGTTAGTTAAATTTTCTCCACTTCGAAAACAGGTTTTAACAATTAAAATACGTTCTTGAGTCGAATACCGCTCCATAACAACAAATGTCAATACTTAACAATGACTAATTTCAAATATCAGCTGTTTATCTTTCACAAGAAAACAGTATTGCCAACTTAAAATTGTAACCACCAACTGAATCACCTCTCTGGTAATGAAAATATTACAGTAATAAAAAAGCAGTAATTAAAACTGCTCATAGTAGTACAGTCATTCTATTCTTGTTTGTACTACAGGCCTATACTTACAAGCGCTCCTTGTTGTTAAGTACAGTACAACCTCTTTTCCTATACGAACCTCGTTAAACCGGATTCTTCTGTAATCCGGATTGAAAATAATTACGCCTATACGGTATATTTCTTTTGTTTTTTGAAATTGTTTGAAACAGAAGAGTCGCTTTACAAGCACAGTACTGCGAATATAGTAGTGTAGTATTTATTATCCCGAATTCTGTTAGTAGGCCTACTGTAATACATAGGCTACTATCACGTAAAAATTGAATGCTACCCAATTTTACGCTGGTTTTATATACAATCATGATTATTAAATGTTTAGTAGAATAAGAAATGCAAGTAATGTGAGTTGATGTACGGTTAGAAACCTGCCTAGCGGTGTTTTTCAAAGCACACACACCCTTGGCGAGGCGCCTGTCTGACTGTGCGAAAGCTATACAGCAAGTCACGTACACGGTGTAAAATCATAAAATGTAGTGTATTAAAAAAAGCCATAAAGTTAAGTGAAACTGAGGGATAATTGAGTGCTCAGACAATGCAGTACCGTTAGAATTTAGAAAGAGAGGGTAGAGAGAAAGAACTCGATGTAGCGTCGTTTCACTTTCGCGGTATAAGTTTGCTACGCGCTGTTTTTTGACGAATGGGAGAAAGCGTCACTTTTAAGCGGGTGAATTTAGCTAGTTGGGTTGGAGGAAATCAAATATGGCGGTACTTGAAACCAACGGGAACGCGATTTGTAAATACTGAGTATGGGTAACGTTTGCGTATAAAAATGGAGTATAAAAAACGTAGTTAGGAAAATTGTCAGCACTACAACTATCAGACTCGTTATCGCGCATTACGATTTCATAACTAAAGTCGACGGAGAGTATTACAACTATTCAAACTCGTCACCACGTATTAAGAATTTATAACTAAAAACTTGCGATAATTAATAAGTACAGTATTCGTGTCGTGCGTTTAATAATATTAACCCGTTATTACAGTGAACGAAGTATACCAGATCAAAGTAATTGTTAGAATAAATATAACTTGGTGATAATTACCGAACTTCATAGTACTGATAATCTATCACGTGCATTCGGAAGTTACGGAACGTGGGAGTGTATTCGGGATGAATTACTGATATTGCGAGCACTCAGCTTAATAACATAGTTACTAAGGAATCAAAATTAAATAGTAGTATACACTAGTTACATGCTGAATCAGCGAGTAGGTGTGAACAGTGGTAATTAAAGTGAAACCGAAGTAATCAAGTGTTAGTGTCATCGAGTGTCAACAACAGGATCATCCGAATCGCCGACAACGCAATCTCCAAGATCGCAGACTCCGAGGGAAGGATTCACCAACAAAAGGAATTCAACCAACAAGTAAACCAAATTGAACATTAAACTCAGATTAATTCATGTATCTTTTGTAACTCTATTACTATTGGCAATTCAATTGGTCTATGAACCTACTTCTAAAGATAATTGATGAGAAGTATAATTTCAATATTTGTTAATCATTAAGATTATATGCAATTTGTAATATGTTAATGAAGATGTTCATTAAAATTAGCAGTCATTCAAGTTAATTGTGTTAATAATCATTTCTTGGATACCCTGAGATAATTTTAAGAGTCGCCATCAAGCAGAGTCGAGAGCTTAGTACTAGTGAATTACACATATCTGTTCTAGCTCTAAACTGCGAGGGTGGTACTACTGTACTGTATCATTTTATAACTACGCGCTGAACTTTACGGCTTTACCTATCGCGTCTAAGAAGCAATAGACTCCCCACGATGACGTCACTTGTCCGCCGTTGTTTCATTTACCACCTTCTCTATCAATTGTTTTATATCGGGCAGTTTATATAGGCTATGTTGTGTTGTGACGGGTAACATATCCTTTCAGCTGACACCATATTAATTCAATACGGTTTGGAATACAGTGATTCAGAGAAAGTCTTAAAACGACGTACCCCGATTTAAGTGGCAAGACAACTCTCACATGACTATACAGACATTCTGCACATGCGCGTAATACATTACTGTGTGAACAGTGTCAACGCCCTTGACAAATAGCGTTTCGGATTTACCACATTTGGAATTGTTTTACATCAGGATTGAACTAAGAACTGAACTACTATAAATCACATCAGAAGTGACAGTGATTCAACGTAACTCGACGTCACAATTCAGCAACCACGAGGGACACTACACAGTGTAACGACACAGTATGAACTCCACTAATGTAGAGCGGATAAAGTGAACGGGCTGTGACCACGATAAAGTAGGGGAGAGCAACAAAGATTTAGATTCACAGTTGTAAAAACGTTGCATTTCCAGTCCCCAGAGTCCATTAAAACATATTTCAATCGCGTCTGTCTGCCGTGTTTCCACTCAAACACAACGCGAGCCGATGCAAATCATAATGCTTTCACATCATGTTACGTCACAACGTTCGTCATTCAGTTACGCTGTTTAATTATAGACGTATCACGTACAGGATTTACATCTTTGACCCACGACATAGACTATACACAAACGTGTACACACGTGATTACAGACTACTTATAAGTAATCGAAAATACAGATTAAGGAGAGAAACATACGCGAGTGAGGACTAAGATAGTTATAAACAACAGCTTGTTAGAACAAGTGAGCCGTTTCAAATATCTCGGCTGTGCAGTAAGCTATGAATCTCAATACGTTATGAGAGAGAAGTTAAGTAATTTTAGGAATATTTGTGATATGATTTATAGAAATCTTAGAAATAAAACAAGACACAGCACAAGCATTAAATTTTATAATATAATTGCAATACCCACATTGATTTATGGGTCATGATGAAAAAGGAATGCGGCAAGATTCAGAGTGCTGAAATGCAGTTTCTTCGAAGTACTTTAAATTATACGTTGCAATATAGAATAGGGATTAAAGATATCACAGAAGAACTCGAAGTAAAGGACATAAATGAAATTATTTCAGTATACAGAAGACAATGGTGGGATCATTTGCAAAGGATGGCAGAGGATCGATTGCCGAAAACGGCACTGAACTACAAAGCTACTGATAGAAGAGACGAGGGTCATCCGAAGATGAGATGGGTGCCGGGACAGGTTTGTATAACTTATTCCGTGAAGGACAAGAAATAATTTACATTTGTAATTTGTAAATTTAATTTAATTTAATTTTTCTTAATTAGATTTACAAACCTCTGATGATTCTGAAGTGTTTCAGTGAAACGCGCGTCAGGTGTTGAAACGACAAAAACATAATACACTACTTGCAGAAGAAACTATATTGAATAATATCACAATAAAATTTAGTAATAGGTTTATTTATTAGGACTAACTAAATATGTCCTAATTTCGTCATTTTTAGGCCTATTAGAAATTATAACTTAATGCAAATAACGGTACAACAGGGTATGAGCGTGCGAGGACAACCGACAGAGACTCTGTAAATTAGATTTCCGATGTCAATTCCAGAGCGGGGAGCGTTGCCACCCGCCTAGCAGTACCTGTGCGCTCAGTGTCTGTGACGTCGACTAACTCAATGAACTAAGTGCACTGCATCTCCCGCCAAGCTTCTTCTTACACATATACAGACACACGAGTCACCGTGGTTACACATAGGCCTACAGATACACCTTGAGGAAACCAATCAGCTTTGGAGCACAAACACATATCAAACTGAACACAAACAAGCTCGACGGTCAGACTAAACTGAGCCACACGTTAGCCTAAACACATACACAGAATATTTACATTATTCTCGGAGATATCACATTCCTCAGACATACGTATCACCATACCTTTTACGTTTACTTGCGTACGATCTGCCAAAGTTTTGTTTGCGTAGTTCACGCATAAGGTGGAGATGCTTGTAGTTGACTGGCTTCTTGAAGTCAACGGTTGACATGCACAGCAACATTACTGCCCACAGATCACATAGACGTATGGATAACACTACAAACAGTGGCCTACCCTGCCACTACAGTAAGCCGTCTCCAACTATCTTCCCGCCCATGCGGTACCGGATTAAGGAGGGCTAAAGCCCCGGGCCCCGCTTGTCGGTGGCACCATGCCCGACCATTTAAAAATTCTCATTTTCGAACGAATAAATAAAATTTTCAGAGCAAGCGAAACTAACAACCGCACTGACAAGGAGAGTAGCCTACCCAAAAGTGCGGATCACGGATTTAAACGAAACTTGGGGACATATTTAGGTACATAAGGTTATGTTAAGAGCCAAAGAAGTAAAGTTTAACGCTCAAAATTTCACCAGTCACAAGCTATCACAATTGTTTTATGATGATTTTTGGAGAAGGCTCGAGAAAAATACATCCCTTTGAAACTCAATAATTCAGATTTTAATGTGCTTATTGTAAAATGATCTACGAAATAAAATAATAGTAAACAGTTTAAGCATCTATTTAATCAGTACAAAATGAAAAATATGTGAGTAAAAATACGGTTTAAAAACAATATGTTGTTTATAATATTTATTAAATGATCGTCTGAATAAAGTAAAGTATTGTGCAAAATGCGAAAGTTTCATACATGGGCCCCTGCTCTTAAATAGCACCCATCTAGCCTTAATCTCATGAACTACAGTACTACACCGCATCCATGAACAATGCTAACTTAACTTTCACAAACTTTGATAGGCCTACTTTGTTTTTCGTACATTGATTTTCCGTCTCCACCTCGTAAATACCACCTGCTTAATTTGATAAAAAAATAAAATTGATTAAAACAGTTTATCGAGCAAAAACGAATGTCTCTTATCATAACCACCACCATCATCACTATCATCACCATCTTCAGCAAAGATTAAACCAAAATGGTTTGTCCGGTCCCAAGCAGATAGACCAATCGAGTAGATCAATCCTACGTTTCATCGGACGCCTCACACCTCTCTGTCCTTTCGACTTATACTTAATCAATAGTTGTATGCGGCAGTATCAATTGGATTAAGATGTTCTAACCAATTTAGCTGATGTTGGGCAATTCTATTGAGTATACTAATAACATGTAGTTCCTGCCGTACATCGACATTTCATTTCGGCCGCTCGAATATGACTGATCTCAGATTTCGTTAAAATCCAATTCTCAGACCCATAGAGCCGCCACCCTGTACGACTCCAGGCGTGCTTCTTTCCTCGTTGATCTTAAGAGTTCTCCTGATGGTCCCGCACATAGGCCTATAGTTGAACGTGTGCGACTTCTTCACTACATCATCGTTTCATAATGCCCAGATACTCAAAATTACTGACCTCCTCCAGAACAGTACTATCTACAACAATTTTTGCTCGTATAGGGTCAGAGCTCCATCACCTTTTGTGGGTTGTGGAGATCTGTAATCCAAAACCCTTGCATATTCGACTCAATGTGTCATTTAATTTCATTAAAATTTAAACAACAAGACCCCCTGAAGGAAAGTTATTATTTTCATAACAAATTTAGGCATACAGAGCAAATCAAATAAGACATCACATTATTTAGCCTATGTAATACGAGGAAAATAAACTCGCGAAATAAGCTACATTCTAAATCTATAAATACGATTCCAGGTAACGGTTCCAGTAAATGCGAGTTGCGTTTGACATTTATAATAAGCGTCAGGCAACTCAGTGTATTTACAGTTGGAAAAACATAATAATAAATTCGCGTACAGCCTTCATACTTTTATCTTGAAATACAGAGAAGAAAACAACATCAGTGACCGTGTAACTGCGTGTGCGTGTTTGTGCGCGCGTGCGTGTGATGAGACGTGGGCGGTGTAATAGGATGAAAAATAATTTAATAAAGCAACAATCTCGCGAAAAGTGCTGCAGCGGTGGGCGGGAAGGAGGGTTGGAAACAGCCACATCTTCACACTTACGTAACACAACTACTGCACTCCGCCACAGGCCAGACTGAACAACACGAACTGAGTATTCCGGCGACGACACATCGCAACTTGTGTCGCAAACTCGCAGAGCACAACTGTTTCCACTGAGAAAACCCGGTTCTCAGACGGTCTGATCGTCAAGGTATTGTCAGTATGAAATGTTCCGTTTAAAATGCTGCATAAACTATATTTATTCTCACACAAAAAATCTTAGATGACCAAATAATTATAGGCCTATAGAAGAGTGAAAATGAGTTACAATAGTCTATTTAGCCTATACCTTGGATACATCTGCCAGAAATACAACTTTATTATTTCAAATACTAAGACAAAAGTGATGACCGTCCTAGGGAAGAACCCTGTAAGAACACAAACTATAATTGATAACAGTGTTTTGAAGCAGGTAGGCCTATCACATTTTAATTATTTGGGATATGATATCTCATGTAGGAAGGATAACGATATGAGAGAAAGTTATATAAATATAGTTATACCTATGGAACCATAAGACGACTATTGAAAAATAAACCGCAGAGGGAGACACAGTTAAAGTTCTAGACGGTGGAGGAGGGGCGGAGGGGAGGGGATGGGAGGAGGAGATGAGGGGAGGGGAAGAGGGGGAGGGGAGGGGTGGAAGGGAGGGGAGGAGGAGAAGAAGAAGAAGAAGAAGAAGAAGAAGAAGAAGAAGAAGAAGAAGAAGAAGAAGAAGAAGACTTAAGTTAAGAAGACTTTGGAAGTGTGTGGGAGTAATTTGGAAGTGTGTGGGAGTAAACCATACGGAACCCGAACGGATCATTTCGATATAGGCCTAACCCCGCATTCGTTAACTCCGGCAATTTGTTCATCTTTCATTGTACTATCTATACTCTATACACTGTTTACAGTCGGAAGATCATTAATTATTCTAAGTGTCTTGCCTCCAATACACAAAACGACTGTGGTCTTTTTCTATATAACCCCGCATTCGTAACGTCGGCAATTTGTTCATCTCATTGATTGATTATCTATAGGCATACTCTATACACTGTCTACAGTCGGAAGACCATTAATTGCAGCTCTGAAAAAGCTCAACAAGAGCTGCAAGTGAATAAGGTAAGAAAACATAAAAACGTAGACTATTAAAAAGTAGATTAGAAAATCGTTTTGAAAAGAAAAAGAAGAAGGCCAAGAACCATCATTTGGGCCAGGAATATTGGAAGGCAAAACAATCAGTAGTCCTACGCATAGGATTTGTAGGCTTAGCTTTTACGCTTTCTTCAACTTCATGTAGGCCTACCTTTATGTGTGGCACTACAAGACTTATTATCTTGAAAATGTTTCTGCTTGTAAAATTAGCGATCTTGCGCAATTAGAACAAAACAATTAAAATACGTTGAAAAATTTTAAATTAAAAAATAAATATTAAAAAATATATAGGCTTTTCTTGAAAGCAGGTTTCAAACTTTTTTAGTAAATGCTATTAAAAGTTCAAGTAAACTAAAGCATTTAGTTGCATTTACATAAAAGTTAGGCCTACAAGCTTAAGTGAAAAAAAACCGCAAGCTGGTAACTTCTATACTTCCACTTCTCCTTCTTCTTCCCCAACAAGGATTAGGCCTTGGACCCGTTTCGGCTTCACAGGATTTATTCCCATCTATTCTTTGGTCTCCCTACGCTTCTTCTTCCAGCTGGTTTGTAGCCACCTGCCGCTTTTAGTAGTCTTCGATTATCCATATGTTCCATAAGGTTCTTCCAATTTTGCCTAGGCAACTCTATTTTCTCATTCAAATTGTATATTTTCAACTCTTCTCTAATCTCTTCATTTCTAAATCGATCTTGTTTAGAACAACAACCTTTGACAGATCTTAGAAATTTAATCTCCGCTGCTTGTATGCGGCTTTCATCTCTCTTTCTCATTATAGGCCTACATGACACTTCCATAAAGAACCATAGGGACAGCCATTACCGTGTAAAACCTTAGCTGAGTATCTTTTCGCGTTTTGTTTTTTAGTGTTCTTCTTATGGTGCCGCACATCATTTGAAATTTATGCAGTTTATTGTCTATGTCTCTATTGTCCTCAAATGATATATAGGCCTATCATACTCTAGGTAGCTAAAGTGAGAGACTTGTTCAATTAGTTGGCTGTCAATCATTATTTTGGCTGTTACAGGAAAGCTATCACCTTCGTTTTGCTTGTGGAAATTCTTAAGTTATAGGCTACGCTACTGAATCGAAACACCGTTGTATGCTCATTGTACTTCTACAGTGTTACGACGGTCTAACTGATCGTCGTATGGTACAGTGGAAAACGAAATACATGACACCAACGAAGTCACTAAAAACAAGTTTTAATTATCACAATTAACGGTTTGGAATCTTACAAGTTATTCAACAAGATTTGTACTCGTACAATAATTCAAATTAAATTCGTCCACACCCAATAATAAGGTCAACTAATATAGTCCCGCACAAAAATCATTTTTTCACTAATAACCACTTGAAACGTACTGCGTAATCGCCCGAAGTAAACTGAAAACTAGGCGGCAGGTGTGGGCTATTTATAGTCTGCAGGTTTCCATAATATGCGTTCTTAACAAGCACTCGAAAATTCTAGGGGATACTTCAGCGCGGCTTTGGCAGAAACACACGCCGGCAGGGCTAGTCGAGAAGCTCGTAGAACACCATCGAACGCACGAGAACGTTCCGCATTACGTAACAATATGTGCTGTGGTTATATCGAAAAATAAACATCACGGCCACTTAAATTTATTTTCCGTGCGTGCGGCGCGCTATCGCGGTTTGTTCGATGCCCGTGTTGATATTGAAATCAAGTTTGTCCACTGCTACCGTGAGTGGTGACGTCATTGGGAAGGCGGTGGTTTTCGCTTATTAACGAAATTTAGTCAGCTGCGTCGGGGTTTCTATAAGTTAACGTCTCGCGACGTGCGTCGTTCTCTTTTCTCGTTCAACCTCGGGGGCGGCTGGATTGTGATGGCGTAATTCTGTACTTCACTATGCTTAGATAAATTTCATAAAGAGCTTCAGGTTTCTCCGCCTAGTCGAGGGGAAAGAGGTCCAGGTCATGGGCACGCTTCATCTACGCCCATCCGCAGAACCTGCGTAAGAAAACCCCCAACGCCGTCACGCCATCCGGCCTCGTCTTTCACACACCACGAAAATGCAGGAACGTGTGTAGTGCCCGCCGAAAGATCAGGTGGGAAATTCCATTATGTAACTGAAATCACACTCGAAGTGCTCAGCAGATTGTCGGGCAACACACACGCTAAAATCTATACCTCAATATTAAACTCATGTTTAACATTACTGAACATGTTTAGTGAAAACATGATGAAGTGTGGACATTAATGACTGGGTGATAAGTAGCTTATAAGCATTTGTGCTTTGATTTGTATAGAGTCATGAGTTACCTTTCAATTATTTAAATATTTCATTCTATTCCTGTGAAAAGACAAAACAGTTTAAAACTTTTTTAACAATATTCTGAGCTTAAGAAAATGTAATACTCGCAGAGTGCTTGCATCTGCCTGCCATATGACCGGTGATCCTGCATGTTTCTATTTGTTCTCTGATTTTTCAAAACTTAAAAATTTTCTTTATTTGGTTATTTTGCTGGTTCAGTTGTATTATTCAAAATTAATGTTATTCCGTTAATTCCTCTACTTATTTAGTTTAGCCTACACCTTATTTTAAGTTAATTAACTTAACACAACTTAATATGCGATACTTAATTTTTATTTCAACTACTAGTTTACTTTAATAGGATTCATTAACTGATTAGTTTAAATTAATTACCTTTTTTTTAATTAACAACTTAAACCTCGGTTACTGTGATCAGGGTTTTCAGTTGATGTGATTAATCCTAGTGATGGGGAACAGGTAGATGTAAGTACTGCGACACACTTGAGTTATGTTTCTTTGAATTTAATTATTAATCATTATTCTTCTAATTATCGATTATTATTGTATTATTTAATTATCACGGGTTGTTTGCTCCAGACATTTATACTTATTATGTGTTCATAAATAGTTCCTGCATTACTCATGCAATATAAACTGTTATAAAAGAGAGGAAGTAAAAGTCAGAATTATAATACTAATAAATTCAGTAGGTTGGCATGCCATTGTTATATTTGTAGAAAATACTTTAACATATTTCATGTAATTACTCCACCAAGTGACTGCAAATACTGTGACACATTTTGTGAATTAAACCATTATGTGAAATTTAAAGAAAGAGCTGAATGGAACTCTATAAAAAAAAACTATTGTTAAAAAAAACAATAAATCTTGTTACTGTTACTGTTGATCAGCTGTTTTCTTGCAAGACCTGTCACTATGGCTCAGCACATTTTATTTCCAGTCTAGGCCACTTGCCTAGTCCTAAATATTAAGTTACGCGTCCCCCAGAAAAAAATATTATTTTTTTGGTGATTAGAATAGGTGGGTGAGAAAATATTCTGGGTACAAGGGGGCGTTTCAAATAGTTCTTGATAAAAAGGTACAAACGTTAGCATGGTCGCACCAAACCCAATATACGGTATCGTACGCAATAATATCAGAAACGACAGCAGCGGGGTTATCATTCCGCTATCCCATAAACTTGTCGTTAGATTTATAACGCATGCCAGTATCCCCCCCCCCCCCAAGGGGTTTTAAACTTTAGTGAATCTGACATCGCGACAAGCTTCTGCCGTCTGTTTATGTCTTTGCTGTCTCAGAGGTGTGATTTATCCCACACAACAAAATATGATATCCTTCTATCACGACCTCCTTGTGAACAAAAGTATCAACACCGCGTTTTGAAGAATTGTAACTTAAGTTACACTACACACAAGTTAGGCTACTGTCCATAAATAATTCGGTAAATAATTTACTATACAAAACGGTTACAGTATACAACGTTAAAGCATATTTTACAATATACTGTACATGTATATATCATTTATTTAATATTTATAATTTCTTTACCTAAAGACGTTTTTTCCCTTATTTGGAACATGTTTCGGGACACTCATTATTCTCATCCTCAGACATCATAATTTTGGATCTAGTTGCATATTTGTGTTCTGGTTGGTTGTTGCAAGTAATTATACTATACTCGGGCGCACATGTAAAGGCGAAAAGTTAAAGCGCATTGAGCAGAGAGAGAGAGAGAATGACAGCCAGTGAGTGTAACACTGCGACAGCCAGTAAGCGAAACGACTGACTGGCTCTTATTGGCTGATACATCACGTGATACTATGCTCTTGCCTCTGTGCAGCTGACAGCTCTCGCCATCCTTTGAGCTCCGCACTCGAGTAGGCTACAAGTGTTTAGTTTTCAATTACAGGCACTTGACAGTTTTTTCGTCCTGGAATTTTCTCAGAGTCTTACGCTGGCCACCATAAAATAACACGATTGTATTTTCAAACCAAGTACAGTATGCAGCTTTTTAATAAGTTCGACAGTTATAGCTACTGGAATTGAACTCATGTAGGCCTACATCTTACATAATCTACATCGCATTACTTCTCTCAAAATAATTCTATTTCCGTTCTTAGTTCAATCCTGACGTAAACAAACGCATGTGGCAAACTGAAACAGTATTGATCAAGGGGCGTTGTTGACACTGTGGACACAGTAATGTATTACGTGCATGTGCAGAGTGTCTGTATAGTCATGTGAGAGTTATCTTGCCACTTAAATCGGAGCACGTCGTTTTAAGACTTCCTCCTTATCACTGCATTCTGAATCCTATTGAATTAATATGGAGACAGTTGAAAGGATATGTTGCCCGACATAGCATAACATATATATAAGCTGATAGATACATAGAGAAGGAGGTAGGCTAAATAACACAACGACGGACAAGTGGCAACAATCTTATCAAGCATATTAAGGAAGAAGATAAGCTATGGCAACTGACCCACATTGCCGACGTCGTCGTGGACAGTCTTATCAATAAATAATGCTGACTCAAGTGATGACACAAGTTCCCGCACAGATACGGAAGGGATTTAATTACTCTCTGACAGCAACTGATAATATACAAAACACTGGTAATTATCACAGCTTCTACTTTCGTTTTAAATAAACTTTACTTTTTTTTAATGGTTAATAAAAAATCCATTAACGAGTATTACAAAATATTTCTCTGTCGGTCTGACACAGTCACAAAAATGTTATTTGGTCAGGAAAAAAATGGTCACAATTTACATGTGTTTATACAGTACCAATATTATATGTAGCCTACCCTGTCTACACTGCTTTTGTCAAAATTACACGCCTCTAATTTAAAGTAGCAAATAGCGTTTCAGATGTGCCACGCTTGTATGCCTGTTTGTTTACATCAGGATTAAACTAAGAACATAAATAGTATAGAAAGTTTATATTTGCAAGTGTATGTGACAAAACAACCGTGGCGAACTCTAGCGGGGAAAAGAATTATCACAAATTATAGACAAGTAGGGTATGTACCCTACCAGTCGATAAGCTTAAACGTGCATGCAATTGATTAATAGCTTTCAGTAACACCTACATCAATCCCGCGAGAAATAAATATTGAGCGCCATTTAACTTCGCCTGATAAATGACACTGTGTGCTCCGCGACCATCATCAATATTAATTATAGGCCAAATCGTGACAAACTCCACCATTTACGTTTTAAACGGCGCGAGTTAATGCGTTTAAGGTAGGCCTAGTTCCAAACGTATTGCACTGCCATGTGTAGCCTTGTCTACAACAATCTGCGCGTAGGTAGAACAACGTTGTCTAGTCTATACGAAAGGCTAACACGTTCATAGGAAAAACATTTTTGTAAACATATGCCATCTGTAGGACATAATGAGCAAAGTCACCTTTTTGATAACAAAATCGTTTTGTTTTTCTATAATTGAAAATAGACTGTTGATCTCTCCCGTGGACGTTGAGTACGATCTTGGGTTACATATCTTCTTAGAGATCAGTCGCTGGGTGAGGGAGAGGCGCTTACATTGGCGAAAACCTCAACAAACTAAGCCCTCCGAATACCATGGGGTCGTTAATGACCCCAGTCTCACGGAATTTCGACGAAAATATATTGAAAAACTGGAAGGAATTAATTGTGGCTCTGTGACTTTTTTTTTAAACTATATACTGCCACTTTCATCTTCATTCCCGCTGAGTACTTCAATATCACAACTGTAATCACGTAGTGTTTCCTAAAAAATGTGGCTGGGGTCCTCGCGAGACCCCCGTGGTATTCTGTGTACCCTTTTTCTGAAAATGAAATCGTTGTGTAGTTTCGTAATATTGCGTCACTCGAGTCAGTTCATGAAGTGTAAACACAGCTGCGGTTCCAAAAAGTCATTTTTCCCTTTTTACAAACAAGATATTCCTAGAAATTGGGAGTAGGCTATCGAGTTGTAGCTACGTCTACCTACTCGTAATAAACTTTGCCCTCACTCACTGTTGTTCATTCATTGCCCTTTGTCCTACTCGTTGTTTAGTTATCTCTTTCCTTCCAGTTCAGTTTGATTCTAAGTTCAGTGTGTACGTGTTGTGAAATGGATCGTCTTGTGTCTTCAAGAACCAAACTTCTTGTGGAGAGGGCTAGAGTTGTAGCCAATGACCTTCTCGATGAGGTACAAGAAACTACAGAATGTTCTGGAGCTGAGGACGTTGTTGAAATAGCTGATGAAGCAGATGATGAAATTCAAGGCGATGAACTTGATGAAGAAATTGTGGGAGACTTTGGAGATATGTTTGTCTCAAAGGGTGATACTTTTTGGCTGAAAAACACTACACTTCATAATTGTCACTTTTTCCAAATAAATACTTTCTGAGCAAGTATTATTAATTTTAATCATTTTCTAAGATGATTTTCCTTTTCCTAAGTACCAACAGATGTGAAGTGAAAGACTTGAACCACCCGACACACAAAACGTCGTCAAGAACCAAAATTAAGAATGGAGTCTCACAAAGACCCCGTGGTATTCTATGTTCCATCTGGACCATGGTATTCGGAGGGAAAACGATCTCAAAGCCCTATTCTGGCGCTTATGTCTGTCACATCTATTATTCCAAACTGGTACGCCTACCCCTCTGACATGTAGGCTACATAATAATTGCAGTTATTTATAAATGGAGTGGACTAATTCTCAATCAATGGAACTGATCCAGTTATAACAAAATCACGAGTGCCTGTGGTACCCGAGCCATGATGACTATAAAAACAAAAGCAAAATATTTCTTAAGTAATGAAATTTCAGCGTACTGAAATACCGTAAGGATTTTCGTCGCCAGCTGTTGGTCTATTACAATCGATAATTATTCCAGCTACAATAACGCTGTCACACGAGTGTGAATCCACCTCTACGTGAGGGCTAAGGCTACGTAAGACTTGACTTGTAGCCTATGCGAAGGCTAGCCTCTCACTGACGTAGACCTAATAGCCTGTTTCATGCTGTTTAAACATTACACATATTACATTTAAGGAATCCCCCCTGAGCGGGCGGAGGATACAACGTATTCTAATAAAAACAATCTGAACGACATCACTGCCTGGGACGAACGACACTGATGGCGTGGCGGGGCGGGGGGCGTTTTGTAAACGACAAATCTGGCAGGACACAGTAAATCAATCACGTCTCCCAGTGACAGTATTTCAGCATTAGTCTAGATGACAGTAGGGCTACCTACTGCCGAGCGTTCGATAACCCGTTTCTACCACTTTAAACGGCAGTCATTACTCACACAGTTCGACTCTGGCAACGGTTAACGAACGTTAAGTTTTTAAATTCCAATATGAACGTATTGTAACGTGGTATTTTTCCAGCGTTCTGTTCGTTGCTTGCACTGACAGGAAATCCATCAAACCAAACCACCAGCGTTGTTGACCTGGATGTTTTTTGTTTTTTTTTGTATTGGTTTTTTTTTCCTGACGGAGCACTCAGCGAAATTGTGTTGCATCAGCGGATAGTGTCTCCATGGGTAGCTACCGGTACTACATCTGCATGTTAAAATGTAGCCTACATGGTCAATTAGGCTATTTAAAAATCCGAACTTTGTAGGCCTATTTATAATTAGAATTTATTTTCCTTCCAGAATTTTATTTGTAAAACATACTTAACACACGAAACTGGCTTAGAAACAGACCCACCTAGGCCTAAGTAATTATGAAATTTTTCTAAAATTTTTAATCTCTCGGGGGGGGGGGGATCAATCCCATGATCACCCTCCGTAGTTACCCCACTGAGTTGAATTATAAGCCTAAATTATGCTTGTCAATGATTTTACACATTGACAACAATTTGACATAATGGACGATAGATCTTTTTTTCATTTCAGTGACAAAAAAGTGTACAGAAATGAACGTGACAAGCGCCAAAGGGAAAATATTTAGACTCAAGGTCGAAAGGGATCACCATTACGGAAAATATTTCGCCTGTTTATGATAGGGAAAGTTCAGAGGATGAACGTTTAACGTTTCAGCTGGAAGTATTTTTCAAGCACTCTTCAAAGTACACACTACGAAACTCTCGCAAATGAACATAAACATTACGAACCGCACATACAAAAATCGCTGTATTAGGCCTGTGTATACTGTCAGGGAATAATTTACAACACGCTTGATATTAAAACAGAGAAGAGGAGTGACTGACATGTGTAACGTGGGTCTCGGAATCACGACAGTTTTGTCACACGTGTCTCAAGAGGATTCCAGTAGCCTACATCATGCGCTTACACACTGTAACCAGCTGTATTCATGTAATTACAGATAGACTGTATCGCGCAAGCAAGCGCGAGAGACTGAGGGAGAGTGTAACTGTGTTTAGCGCACGACAAGGTTAATCTATTATATTCACGAGAAAACAGTCCTTTTGTTAAGTTGTGATTGTATAGACCTGTAGCAGGGGTTACCCAACCGGTGGTACGCGTACCACTAGTGGTACGCGGAGGGATCCAAGGTCGTACGCAAGAAGACCTAGCTAGGAGAAAGTATTTACTTAAAAATAAATACATAAATAAATATTTATATCAATACAACAATAAAATTTCATCGGGCATGATGTTTTACCGGTGGATTATCCTACGATAAATTACCAGCAAAATATACTACCTGCTCGAGGGGCAAAGCAGATAGTAGGCCTAAGTGTAGGCAGTTTACTGAGTTAAGAATAATTAGAATTCAAAGATGCCAAAAACATAAAGTAGGCTAAATTTATTCCAACAAAATTTCCAATGTAATTACTCTTCGATATTTATAAATTAATCTCAAGTTACTAGTTAACAGTATCTTTTCCAATTTATTACTTTCATTAAAAACTATTATTCTTTAAATTACTATTAATACAGAATATTACCAATGTGTCATTTTCTTCACACGGACAGGTAAGTTATGTGCTACGCACGGCAACCGTCTGGAGTTGGTGCTTTACCACGCTTTACGCTTACCTTATAGGCCTATACCCAATCTTCTTTACAAAGTTGAAAGTGAAACTTGTTTACAAAACGGCTCTGTACTCGAGGCAATGACGAATTTACCACATATTCCTTTCTCTACGTTATGAAACTAGTCTACTCAAATATACCCCCGTAAACCAATTCTAAAAGATATTTAATTACAAAACACAATATTTAAATTATACGACAATGATTTAAAATGATTACCTTTACAAAAACACAACCTAGTCTTTTGAAAAATTTATGTAGGCCTACTTTATTTTAGCAAAGAACCAACCTGAAATTAATTTTTAAAATCAGTTCCCGTCGTCTAAATTCTATGTATTAGATTTAAATAATTACAGTCCTACATAACTAGGAAAAGTAAGATATACTATTCAAGTTGTATCAAGTTTTTTATTGAGAAAACCTCAACAAACTTTCTTTAAGCTCCGGTGGTAATCAAAATGAACGCGGAAGACCAAAGTGGTACGCTGGTCTGGAAAGGTTGGGAACCACTGGTATAGGCCTACGCCTATAGAAAAGATTAAATATGTAGGCCTAGGTCTAATTTTTTTAAAGTAAAATAAAAAATGAAACTCAAAATTCATTATTGAAAATATCATATACAGAGGTGATAAGCGTTTTTCTACTGAGGATGGCCTCCGGACAAATGGTAGAAAAATCTAAAGACAGAAACTTATTCCCAACAGTTCGGCAGCTATGATATTTCAATAATGTTTACTCCGGCATTGCTAGCCTTCGTAATAGCTCTAAACAATACACCTATCAATGTATTCTTTGGATAGGCCTACGTAGGCTACTACCCCTTACCGGAATCTATCTTTGAGTTGCAATACGTAGGTCTAATCTCGTCGGATAAAACCCGTTTGCCGTAAACAAAAGTAGGCCTAACAGCTGACAGCTGACTGGTCAAACGAAATGAAATACGTTAGTGGGGCTCTCTGACTTCACGCAAATAAGAACTGTAAAGCGAAATTGAATTCGAGTTGATTATTAGAAACCAGCGAACCAACGTGAGTGTGCGCGCGCGATAGAGAAGTTTACGTAGAAGTACGGGTGGGTGGGGATGTGATATGTAGTGTAGGCCTAACCTAGCGACGGCAGACGAGAAATTAAATTCAAGATAAATTAGATTTGCAGCACCAATTTCTGATGCGACGATAGATAGTCTCTCCCGGCGGGGGAGAGCGCGCTCTACTTGCTTTCACTTACTCACCCTCTTAGTGACCTTTCCGACGAACCGTCACACACACACACACACACACACACACACACACACACACACACACACACACACACACACACACACACACACACACACACACACACACACACACACACACAACCTGTTAATTCTATCAAAACGTATAACAATTTTTATCTTTCACCTGGGCACATTTATAATTCCCATAAACTTACTTGAACCGTAAATTGTAGTTTCAATCAAACTCACTATATGACGTAGTAATTAGTATCCAAGATAAGATTGAAAACACACGGAGTACAGAGTAAATAACGTACAGTAATAACAACAGTGCGGGTTCGACTTCAACCCGGTGCGCACCGGCCGTAGCCTATATGTTCCGTTCACGTTTGTGTTTTTATGTGTTCGTTTATTTATTTTATTTTAATGTATTGACGACCTCTCCTATCGAGTGAAACACCTGATGATGAGACATACGTCTTGAAACGCGTCGTAACGACAATAAAAGTAGGCCTAAGTCACTGACGGAACTATTAACGTAAGTTTTTGAATAACTTCAAGTGACTTCGATACTTGTGAAAAATGAATCTTATAGGCCTACAAGATAATGATTGACTTAATTGATTTTTCTATATTTTATATTTCAAACGTAGGCTATACACAAGTGCTGTGTAATAAGCTTGTTTTTAGACCCATATTTAAAAA
This sequence comes from Magicicada septendecula, assembly GCA_034769895.1. Taxonomy (NCBI): domain Eukaryota; kingdom Metazoa; phylum Arthropoda; class Insecta; order Hemiptera; family Cicadidae; genus Magicicada; species Magicicada septendecula. The sequence goes on from CM068370.1 coordinate 495,430,701, forward strand.
TGGTTACTACTGTATTAGAATACACAGCTGAGAAATCAATAAAATAGACTGCACCCACTGTTGATGACAGACAGCCTTGTTCTGTCACTCATGTCATCAACAACTATTTCACTGACATGATTTAATAGTAAGTCTAGGTCTATTTATTACAAGTAATTAAATAAAGTGTTCCCTAATTTCGTCCTTTTTATTTGAAATTGTAACGGAGGCCTATATAATGGTAGGCTCCACTAGAGTTTGCGAGGGCAAGGACAAACGACAGAGACTCTGCAAAATTAGATTCCCTACGTAAATTGCAGAGCGGGGAGTGTTGTCATTGCATTGCATTGCATTAGGTCTAGGCTATGTAATGGGGCGTCTTTGCACCCATGGCTGATATTACAGCTTCCGGGAAGTGCCCGATGGCTGTCAGATGAAAACAGTGCTGGACTTTCACAAGGCAGGTGGCCTAAAAATCAGGAAGGACACGCCAACCAGTTAACTGAGAAGGCGGCGGAAATTTTCAAACATCTTTATTTTATATAGGTTCCGGGTCATGGTAACACTGCCACCGGTGACGGGGCGAACGGCAGATGTCACACGCGCCCGGCCCGGTAGGCACGCGCCTTGTGGCGCCGGTCGTTCCCCGCGAGCCAGGGAACCTCCGTGTCGGTGGCAAACGGTAACAGTACCAAGCAGTGTGCCAACATTCTTGGGGAGGGAGAAGACTTAAAAGGAAGGTAACAAGGAAGTCAAGTTTCTGGGGAACCTAAATTGCAGCAAACAGAATTATGGGGGGTCGTCTAAAATCGCCCGAGGGCGTTTACTCGTATAGGGGGAGGTGGGTCTGACGTGCTAATGGTTCGTAAGTAGGGAAAGGACGAAGTCGCTGCAGAAGCAAAGAGAGTTTCGGCAAGCGACCGGACAAAATCAGCGATGGTAGGAACTCGAAGGTCTCCACGAATAACATTATTCCTCACAAACCATGGAGACCCCGACAAGGATCGGAGGGTACGGGACTGGAAGGCTTCCAGCCTACACTTGCTAGTGGTCGAAAAAAGCGACCACCATGCGGAAGCAGCATAGGTCAACACTGACCGGAGAAACAAGAGATAGATAGTTATTTTAGTGCGGAAAGCCAGGCGGTTGCGGCATGAGAGCACGGGAAATATTTTGGCTCGGACGCCTTGAGCTTTATTGAGGGTGTCAGTCACGTGGGCGTTGAAGCTAAGGCGCCGGTCAAGCCGAACGCCCAAATACTTCACCGACTTCTTCCAGGCGATAGGCCTCCCTTCTAGGGAGAGGGACAGGCACCGGGAAGTGGACTTACGGGTGAAGCAGATCGCCTCGGATTTCTCCGTGTTGATCATCACCCGCCACTTCCGTAACCAGTCCGGAAGCTGATTCAACTGACGCTGCAGCTTTGTACTCGCCAAACGCGGGGACAGGGAGCTGCAGTGATACATTGCATCGTCAGCGAATAAAGATAACGTGACTCCAGGATTAACAGGCGGGTAGTTCGTGTACACTAGGTACAGAACGGGGACGAGTACAGATCCCTGCGGAACGCCAGCGGCGACGGGTCGAACTGATGAACAGGACCCTTCGACGCTAACCCTGAAGGTGCGATCGCTGAGGTAGGACCGCAAGAAATGCACAATGGACGGTGGTACGGGGGAGTGAGCGAGGTTATAGAGAAGGCCTTCGTGCCAGACTCTGTCGAAGGCCTTGCTCACGTCCAACAAGACAGCGCCAGTAGACTCTTTCTTGTTGGCGGCGTCGGACAATGCTGTGTCGAGTGCTCTCTACGGAACCCGAACTGTTCGCTCCGAATAAAGTTATCCAACAGCGGCCAGATGCGGGCTAGTAGGAGACGGTCAAACACCGTAAATTGCAGAGCGGGGAGTGTTGTCACCCACCTGGCCTGGCAGTACTTACCGTTGACCTGTGCGCTCAGTGTCTGTGACGTCGACGACAAGCAAATTCAATAAACTAAGTGCACTGTATTTCCCGCCAACATTCTTACACATACTGACACATGAGTCACCGTAGTTACACCTTCAGCAAACCAATCAGCTTTAGGACGCTACCACTAAACTGAACTAAACATAGTCTAATATGGCGTTCAATTTTGTGTCTACCTTTCACCAAACATAGGCTATTTATTTGTCACCAAATAAGTCACAAGATGCATTTTGTATTAACTTCGATTGTGTTTCTTCTTCTCCTTATTTTAGCTTCACGGAATAGGCACACTGCCTGTTCTAATTTCGACGAAATAAATTTCGATATCAAATAATTATCCAGTTATGGGAAAAATTACAAAAATCCTTTAAAGTAGGATAAACTCCATTTCTTTAGTATTAGGCCTATAGCAATTGTAGAACACACAATCATACTATAAAATTAAAAATTCAATAAAATTCGGATTTCAGTTACAATTAGGCCTACTGTTGTAACTACTATGACCACCTGCTGAGTTTTACGAGGAAGGGAAAGACTAAAGGAATATATTTCTTGATTACAAAAACAATTAATTCCAAATTGCATCAGACAAAGGCTTGCAATATAATAGAAAATAATATACCTAACAGGCCTACATATTTGAAGTCTATAGATGTGATTCTAAGTAGGCCCAATGTGATTGCCTCTAGGCCTATTATACATAGTCTCTGAGTGGAAGATTGGATTCAACATGCAACAAACATCATATAATTCACTTTGCTGAAAAGAAACAATAATGAAGACACTGGCATTATTAAGGAGACACTGGAAGGTTGGAAATTAAGAAGTTCAATGATGAGATAATCAAAGTATAGCAAATATAACAGAAACAGTGAGAAAAAGAAGACAAGTATTTTTTGGACATTTATATAGAATGGACGACAATAGGTTAACAAAGCAGATCTTCAAATAGGCGTATCTGTGGGGAAAGAAGTCAACATCAAGTTGGATTAAAGAAGTCCAAAAGGATTTAGAAAAACATAATATAACCTACACGCAGAAGAAGTAATTGAAAGAGAAGTTTTTCGGGCAAAAATGTTAAAAATAGAAGGAGTCCAGGGTAGGAGAGAGAAAAACGCAGGTTCAAAGTGGACTGAAGATAGGAAGAAGAGACACAGTGAAAAGATGAAAGAATATTGGAGAAAAAGAATAGAACAAATAATTGAAATTGACATGTGGTCCTTAGATGGTCGATACAAAAAAAGAGACACTAGCTTATACAACCTCCGTATTTTTTGTCTTCAAATATAGAACAATGCGACAGCAGTAACTAACTGTATGAAGGCGCGTGTGTGGTAGCGTGCGTTCATGCGTCTGAAGACACGTGTGAGTTTGGAATAGGATTGAAAAATAATTTAATAAAGCAGCAGCAACAATCTCGAGAAAAGTGCTGTAGGGCTGGATGCGTGTTAGGTGATGGAGGGCGAAGAGTTTGAACTCGCCTCCGGCTGTTTTCACACTTGGGCCTAGCTCGGCTAACTACTGTTACAATTACTGCACTCCGCTCTCGCCTCGGGCCAAACCGAGCAACTTAGACCTAATACACACATTAGCGTGACAGCGTATTACAACTTCTTACAAACTCGCAGATTTCTCGCCGAGTTCACCCTTATGAGGGTGTAGGCTACGCTGTGTTCTGACAGCTTAATGTTCAATGTTCAATCATTGCTTTAAACAAAACAAAATGTTTTAAAACTGTTTTTTTTTTTTTTTTTTTTTGTACTAACGAAGTAGGCCTTCTTCAGAATAAATGCAGTGCCGGGTTTACTACTAGGTCGACTAGGCCGCGGGCTCAGAGGGGACCGCAAGCTACAGATATTTTTTTTAACAGAAGTATTTTTACAATAGTAGGAGGCACTTTGATTTGTTTAAGTATGAATTTTTTAAATTAAATGATCAATTTTTGTTAATAATACAAATGGAAGACAGTTGTTATTTAAATATTGCGCGCTTATTTTTCAGACGTTTACCTTGTTGGCATCCTTGAAAACTAATCTGCGCATGGGAATTTTGAACGTCCGCTATATTGCCCCCGAATTTACACGACCGTACTAACTTACTACCCTTGTTGGTTATCTTTGTTTATCTGCATTGTGACTGAACGGTTTGCGATTTGAGGATATGTTTTTATTTTGTTTTGAATATAAAGAACGTTTTTAGCTTTGTGTGGTGGGCAGCGTGTTGTTTCGTTGATATTTATTAGTGTGAAAACTTTATGGACATAGAATTGAATCCGTACACTCAACGAATTCATCATGAAAATGAACATAATCATTCACACGGCTAGTGGAGCCTACAAACGTAAGCTAAAAAAAAAATGATAGATGGAGTTCGTTTGGAAACTATAAAAAAAAAACTCAAAAACTAGTTTAAAAGGAATAAATCCCAAATGTTTAGTACCAAGCCACGTGTTGTTCAATCAAATATATTGGAACTTACCGTCTGCGGCTTTTCAGAAACAGCGTCTTTATAAAATTTACATGTTTCGGGACCCTTGTCCCATCAACAGTGAGTGCGCGGTCGGTTTTCATACGATGTACATCGGTAACCTTCGTACTCGCTGTAAATATTATATTATTATGTTATATTAAGTTATTTTTATATTGGATTTTAATATTTTAAGTGTTTGACAAGTGTATCAAATTTAAATTATACACAATTACTTTTAAATTCTGATGATGGGACAAGGGTCCCGAAACACGTAAATTTTATAAAGACGCTGTTTCTGAAAAGCCGCAGACGGTAAGTTCCAATATATTTGATTCAAAAACTAGATAAATTTTTAAAACTACGCCAGTTTCTAATGATAGCCCTACAGGTTTTCAATAGTAGGCTACTGGATTTAAATTTGATAGTGTTAATCTAATATCAAATTACTTCTGCAGTAGGGTCTAGGCCTATATATAGGCTATTACTTCAAACTCACAGCCAGGCGGGGGGGACTCAGGAAACTTGGCCCAGGACCGCAAAAATCTTAAATCCGGCACTGAATAAATGTCAATCATGTTGTATGTAGGCCTGTTGCATAATAATTACGACAACATCAAAAAATTAAATCATTCCTTCCGTCATAGCCTATCTGAATTTGTTGAAAATTGCTCCATGACAGTTTAGGCCTATCTAAATATTAATGGTAGCCTGTCTCGACAGAGGAATTTTTTAAAACACAGCTGTAGATGAACGGAAGATATATTTGGACTGTTGAATTTGACGGACGTTTGCCATGACAGAAAAAAATATATAAATGCGACGTTTCGACCATCCAATGGACAACCGTCTTCAGCCTAATTAGCCTATGAACTATAATACATGTTAAGAAATATATACACGTAGAGTATAAACGCAGAAAATTGGTCCGGTTCGGACCAAAGTCTCAGCGTTTTCTTGACCTTGTTGGTGTGCATTGTATTTGCGTTTTGTGAGTGTTGTGTTTTTTCATAGTAACTACTCTATTCATTTATATGATTTAATCTTTTCATTTGGACTGTTGAATTTGACGGACGTTTCCCATGACAGAAAAAATATATAAATGCGACGTTTCGACCATCCAATGGGCAGCCGTCTTCAGCCTAATTATAAACTATGCTCTGTACGACGGTGATTGGCGTGTGGACCCTTAGCCTCCCTGCTGCCTCTCCCCCATTGTAATACTTCCGTCCGGGCTCGACAGCATCTAATTGCCGCGTGAGTCACCTCACTGTGCGTCCAGTATGAAACAATTTTTTTTTGCCTCGCCCAATACTGGTAAAATTTTGTTATATTTGAAATCAGCGAAATATTACGAGATAACGTTCATATAATACATGTTAAGAAATAAATACACGTAGAGTATAAACGCAGAAAATTGGTCCGGTTCGGACCAAAGTCTCAGTGTTTTCTTGACCTTGTTGGTGTGCGTTGTATTTGCGTTTTGTGATTGTTGTGTTTTTTCATAGTAACTACTCTATTCGTTTATATATTATTTAATCTTTTCATTATTTGTTAAGTGAACCTTGTAATTCTTATTTTGTCGACTCTCTATCACTTATTGTTGATAGAGTAGGCCTATTACTTATTTCTTTAAACATGTAGGCCTGTTAGTGTTACCCTGAAGGTGGCCCTTAAGTTTTAATTGTCCTATAAAAACGTAAGGAACGAGAATGAAAGGCGAGAAGATAGAGAGGGCAACAGAAAAAAATGATTAAGATAACAGAATAAAACGTCTGAAATGGGAACCAGACATCAAACAGACAGACTATAGCTTAAGGGAAGAAGAAGGACAACTATGCGACGCAAAGTGGATACGACGGCGCCCGCTTAAAACAGAATAATATATTATAATACGAAAAAGAGTGACGGAAGCGATGGCTCCTTTGGGAGACCCACTTGAAAAGGTCAGGAATTCGTAAGCGAGAGCCGTGTCTCAGTTCGGCTAAACTGAGTCAGTTTGTTTGCGTATGCGACTTACACCGGTCGACACTGATATATAAATCAAGAGTCGTCTAGGGAATTTTATTCGTGTATACTTTCAAAATTAGTAGGCCTATTTATGCTATTTATTAGGCTACATTTTAATTCGGTAGCTACAAAATCGTTATTCCTATTAAATTGAGGCCAAATAAAAGATTATTTTTGAATGAAATCATATGTAGAACAGATATGCTACAATAAATTTGTCCAAAGGCCCCCCCCCCCCATTGTTCCGTGTTGCATCATATTGCAGTTAGCCTACAACCAAGACTTGACAGTTTGGTGAGAATCTCTTAAATACGAAACGAAACTGTGTATTTGTCTTGAGAACTTCGGCTGTAAGGTCGTGGTCCAAGCTTGTTTTTTTGTAAACGTTTCGGGCGTGGCGTCGACGGCTATCTTCAGTACAAGGAGAACGACAGTGGATATTTGTGTACGACAGTGCACAAACTTGGAACATTCTCGCATACGTTTGCCACAATTTATTAACCATTATTATTAAAATTGTAAACAACAGTATTTCAAAAAGTATTTGAACTAAACAAATTACAATACACAAGACATAGTGGGGAGGTGTAACGTCAAATCGTACAACCGGTTTCTAGCCAATCAGAGTTCTGTGATAAACAGGCGGTCCGTAATGCGTTACGACAATAAGACAGACTTTAACTGAATAACATAGGCTACTTATTTACAGTCAGGACTAAACTATTAAGACTAAATTAAAAGTAAAGTTTCGGCAGTAAGTTTACTACATCCCACGTTAGCGTTGACTCGTTTCTTCCATTCAAGGTGGCAGCCAGTGGTGCTGCCGAAACGTCTGGTTTTGTCGGAAACACGGCCAAACAGCCCGGGAGTTTGTTTTAATTCAGATGACACCGGCCGTGTATTAAGCCTTCGTAGAACTATTAACACTAAACTTACCGTAATATTTACCTTGGACAACGAACCTTACACCCCGGCAGGCCGAAGTTCTCACAACATTGAAGCCGGCCGTGAAAGCCTCCAACATAATTTATGTATGTATTTGTCTACATTACAAAGGCCTACCTTTCTTACCCGCACATTTAGTAGAAAACAAGTTATTAATTAAATCAGGAGTATATAATACATCCTGAAGAGTACATTCTAATCTATTACCATCTACATAAGATTCTAAGTCTATGTTACCTATTCCATATGCTACCATGTAATCACCGTTGCTTATCTTCACATTTACTGGATGTGCGAATTCTTCATACGATGAGAACCAATCCCTTCGATGTGTCATGTGATCCGTTGCTCCTGAGTCCAATGCCCACATATCTGTTTTTTGGTTTTCTCCTTTGACTCCTAGCAGTGCTATTCTGGGAGATGATCCCGGATGCGATGAAGATACTTCATTTTCAACTTGTAGCGTTATATTGCTACTCTTCTTCTGGCGACAGTTGTAGCTCCTGTGACCCTTCCTTTTGCATTCAAAACACCTGAAGCAATCCCTTTTCAAATGATTGGTCCTACCGCAGTTGGTGCAGAATAATCCTTCCTTTTTCTTCTCCGGATAATTTTTAATATGCCGATGATACTCATTTTTCTGTTTTTCGTTGCCAACTTTTAATTTTGACATCAAAGCCGTTGATGACTCACATGTATCGTCCTTTTCTTGAAGTCTAGCTTCTTCAGCCATTAATCGGTCAGTTAAATTTTCTAGATTTTTCTTACTCTCTTCGACTGAATCCCAGGCACTGTGAAAGTGGTTATACTTTTTGGGCAAACAAGACAAAATTCGAGTGAGAAGCATGCCTTTTGGTAGTGAACTTCCAAGAGTGTGCATTTTCTTCGATAGAATTTCAAGCTTTGAAATATTTTGGGCAACACTTTCACTCTCAACCCACTTATAATCGAAGAACTGTTTTTGCACAATAGACAGAGTTTAATCGGATTTTCTATCGTATACCGAGCTTAATTTTGTCCACATTTCTCTGGCGCTTGTGCAACCCATAATCAGCTCCAATGGCTTGTCTTCGATCGTAGTCACAATCAATTTCCTGGCAGTTTTGTCAGCCTTCAAAAACATTTGCAATTTTTCTTCATATTCATCTTCTTTTGGGTCTTCATGTGGTCTTTGTAATTTTCCTTCACAAACCGCTAGCACATCGTCGTCATCTTCTAGAATTGTTCTTATAACGAAGTGCCACTTGTGCCAATTTTCTTTATTTCGCAACCTCTCAATTTTTAGATTCGAGATATCCATTTTGCTTCTTCAACTAGTTAGCACTTTCTTCTTTTTTTTATATATTTGTACACACACTTCATTTCACACTGCACTACACTCAAGCAAAGCCTGGGCCCATAACCTATGGAAGGTTTAATAAAATAAAAGCGACACTTGATGTAAATACAGGCGCTGATTTATTTAGTATACAAATACACAGAAACTGATACACTTAGCCTGACACACAATTGTTAACTGAACTGAACTGCACTAAAGATCGACACTTTATATACCTTTTCTAAGACAACCAGAAAGATCCAGAAATCTCTATAGGTATACACACATCAATGACAAAAATGTTCCCCACTACAAAACTCTAGACACTTCCACACTACAAAGAAAAACGCCGGCCCAATCAGAGCCTCACGGCACGCCCACGCGCCATGCAAGCAATACAATAACCCTGTTTACAACTTTGTTTACTAGATGGATGGAGAGTTTTCGAGATCTTTCTCTTAACAAAAAGTAAAACCATCATATTATAGGCCTAAGGTAAATTACCTTATAATATGAAAAATAGTAGGCTAAATAATTACCTTCATCCGTCTTGTGACTTCTGATTCCAACGTAGGCTAAAGCCTATGACGTGTTTCGGAACAGAAGTTCCACCGACAGATTAGGCCTATCGCTGCTTCGAGGTCAGGTCGCCAATATCAAAATAAAATTATGCCTACTGAAAAACTTGATAACTGATATTATTAGTCTATATATTGATTATTATATAATCCGCTGTTGTTTCGTCGTCATATCTCCTCTGATGTTGCAAGTCGCTATTTTCATCTCTTTCTAAAACCGATCTCGTGTCCGTTGTCTTTATCATTATATCTGTCCTGGTTTCCGAGGCTACTGTTGGAATTGCGAGTTGTTGATTGAGACCAACCCTATGCCGGCCACACCTACATAATGGCCAATCAACCATCTTACATAAAATAGAAAAAGAATATGACTGTAACATAGGCTTATCGGAATCAAAAACAAAAGTGATGGCCTTTATAGGAGATGAACCAAATTCGGACCAAAATATGCATAGACAACACATGCATAGACAGTTCAACTATCTGGGACGTGATATTACTACTTACGATCAAGATAGAGATATAGAAAATAAAGTGACAAATTTCACAAGAATGTATGAAACGATTTAGAGAATGTTGGGAAATAAATGTAGAAAAGAAACACAAATAAAATTTTATGACGCAGTGGCAATACCTACTCTATAACACTAACTTACTAGGCTATACGATTCTGAAACTTGGGTCATAAAGAAAAAAGATGAACAGAAGATTCTACAAGCAGCAGAAATTAATTTTCTGAGATCAGTTAAAAGGTGTAATAGACGAGATAATATAAGAAATGAAGAGATAAGAAGTGATTTAGATATTTTTGCAGTTAGTGAAAGGATCAAAGAATAGGCCTACAGAAGAAAATGGGTTCAACACATCAATAGAATGGAAGAAAGTAGAATACCGAAGATGATGAAAGATTACAACCGTAGAGGCAGAAGAAAAGTTTGTAGGCCTAAGAAAAGGTGGACTGTGGAATAGGAACATTCTTATTATTGTATTATATTATTATATTGATACATTATATATCTGTAATATAAATATGATACTATATTAAAGTAATTTTATTTTGATGTTGGCGAAATGATTTCGAAGAATGGATAACCTGACGATAGAAATTCTGTCCCGAAACGCGTAATAGGCTATACGTTGGAAGCAGAAGTCACAGAAGGATATATTATTTATAGCTACTATTAAAATTAGTGACTTGGATAGAAAAAAGAGAAACGAAGACCATATGAATTAATTACAATATTAGGAATGCATATTATAAAACCGGTTACAATGAAGAGAACTCCCACTACCTGAGCCTATGTGGGCACCTACAGCCAGTCAGCTGAGACGATGTGCTCCCCACCACAACAGCAACCAACTACAACAAACCAACAGTCGGCTGCCGTATAATTTACAACACTATAGGTTATCGGTTACCACAGGCGATCCGTTTGTGTGTGTGGGGGGACTTCACCGCCTACATATAACTTATTCAAGAAAAGGAAGCTAAATAAACAGAGCATTAGCAAACAAAATGCGTAGGTAGAGCTCTATAATATATAGGTATTCGCACCCGCCATCTTTGCTCCGAGACTTTTAAATGTAATGTGGCGGGAGCAATGTAAGCACGCTGTGCGTTGCATTATTTAATGTAAATTATGTATGTAAATATTAATATTTTTACATATCAGGGTTATAACCTTAGTGTACTAATTTGATTTATGTATTACACACGAATATGTACAATAATCATCTCATCTTGTCAGTGAAAACAAGGTTATAAATACTGGTGTTAGAGATATTATTAATGTTATGTAGAATGTTTTGCAGATTGTTGTACTACATCTCATAATCATAATGACTGGTTGTTGTGCTGTAAATTGCAAAAATCGAACAGAAACTAATTTTAGAACATTCAAATTTCCGGCAGACCCTATTCGATGTGCAAAATGGATTCAAAATATGAGACGAGACAAATTTATACTAAGCAAGGGAATGCGTCTGTGTGAGGTAAATTTAATGGTTGTACCTTAAAAGTTTGTGAATGTTAATCATAACGACTAAAAATGTAACTTAATACCGTACACCTTTGCACTTTTAGGTGGTTCATTTTGAAAGTTCACAGTTTGAACAGGCACGAGTAGATTGTTGGAAAAAACTGAAGCCTAATGCCATACCGACTTTGTTTGACGTACCAAATCCACCTCCTAGGATCGGCCCAGTTCCACGCAGATCACTGTACAAGGTGGTTTAGTTTTTTAATCCATTAATTATAAATATAATGTTAGACTATAACTAAAGCCCGGATTCACGTGCAATTGCATCTTTTTTTTTTGCTAGTTCGTAAACGGCCAGCGACAAGTTATTTATCCGAATCGGGACGTGTAGGTATTTTAACATACATTTTATTTTGCACAAAATTGGACGTTTTGGGGGTTACTGCATAAAATTGCACATTTACCTGTTTTTCGAAAATCAGCAGCGCGATAGCCAAGCGCGAAACATACACGCAGATCGTAAACAAAGTCGAGAACAAACTCAGCACGAAGAAATTCTAGTCCAGTAAGCGCAGCTTTTGACGTAACAAAATTTTGACTGTCGATGAAATTTCACGAAATTTGATATGTATGTTCTATATGCACTCTAGAACAAAGTTAAACTGTACGCTTTTTATTTGGGGGTGAGAACCACCCCTTTTTCAAGGGTGATTGATAAAAAAAAAAAACCCCCAGGATCCAATAGAGAATCAAATTCTAAGCAAAAAAGTCAGTACGCAACTGTTTTGAAAAATGCGTTGTTTTCGAGTTATTCCAAATCAACATTTTCGATTTTTACCCCCAAAAAACAGGATTTTAGCGTAATTTTTAGCGAATAACTAAACAACGTTTGAGTTTATAGTAAAAATGAATAGGACCAAAATTATTCTATACGAAATAACAAACAAAATGCGTTTTGGTCGGGTTTTAATCCACGAGGTGTTTTCAAGATATGGCCGTGAGAAGTTGTAACTTGCAAATTTTTTGCCTGTACTAACAAAGTTTAACCCTTCCTACTAACCGAGAAAAATACTTTTGACTATAAAATGTCTAGTGCAATGAAAAATACATTATTGTTAATTTTAATAAAATGTTAAGCTAAACTTTTTATTATTAATTTTAACTAAACGTTAAGCAAAAAACCTGAATATAAACTTAATAGTAAGTAAGTTTAAAATGTAAATTCGTGTTTATTAAAAATAGTTTTAGTAAATTTATTTGGAATTTTGGACAAACGAAGTTTAGTAAACATTAATTCAACAGCCATCTATTATAATATAAATGTAAATTTATAAGTGTGTATTAATTGCATAAATATTTTATTGATTTTTCACATGTATCTGGCCCCGAAGTTGGACGCCATTTATAAATGTCAATTTATGCAAAATAAATGTAAATGAAGAATTACCTTTGTGATAATTAATTATGTAATTGTGTTTGCTATTAAATATATAAATTTATCGATCTCACATGTATGTGTGGAATTGAATTTTATTTATTATTCTAATTATCTATACCAACGTGTTGGAACACAGTTTATATAGTGAATTCTATATAATTCAGGTGCAATAGATAATATGTATTTACTTGCTTTAATTGATTACACTCATGCCGTGTGTGTAACAGCCATTTAACATTACGTATAACTATTCTGATTCTCATCAACACATACGTGATATCATTTACAAGATTAACGTTATCAATTCATTTACTTTATTTACACATATGAGACTCTTAAAATCTATCTGTATTCCTTCAAATTTCAGGTTGACATTTGGGTTGTATTTGGTAATAATGAACGCATATTTATGATCAACTTAAAGTTCTAGTTTAATTATCATTCATAATATTTTATAATTGTACATATGATACGTCGCTGTACCTGAAATACATACATATTTTATAATAACAAATACATGTTTCAATATATGCTGAAAACAAAGAAAACATACATACATATATAAATCAAACAATATAACAAGTCAATATTCTACTTATTTAATGCGTTCATTAAATCCCAAATAAGCTTTTGTTAATACATTCATTAATTACTTTATTCAGATTTATTCATTACTTCTCTTAATAATTTTCTCAGGTGTGAATTCTTTGAAAGAAACCAGGTCAGTAGAAGTTACTAATTAGAAATAATTATAATAATGGTTACTTGGTTATTGAATATCCATTAGTTGTTGTTGAAGTCGAGTTCCAGAGATGAAGATGGCTCGTAGACCCATTCCGTCGGATGCTGCTTTATCACAATCACTTAACACTCACTCTTCCGATTACTCGCGTAGGCGTTCGTATATGTGAATAATTAAAGTTCAGTGTTCAATCAAATGTTTCATCTTACTGTGTGTGCTGTGAGTTCGTTTTAATGTTAATATACATGTCTAGTTCCACTTATCGCTGCTTCATTAAACATTCGTATTATTCATTAATTTGTTTAATATTTCGTGTTCATTATGTTGTTAATAATGTGTAGTACACTATATTAGGTTCAACTGTTTTGTATGTCGTTAAGTGATGATGTCTGTTGATGTAACGGTCTGATTGTTCACTTTGTATAATTTTAACTCCGGACTCGAGTTAATATTCCGCACGATTAATGTACTCTTCTGAAATTTAAATAATACTAACTCCGAATGATTAGAATAAACTGTTGAAAGTTTATGATATACCGTCTCTCGCACTTGAAGTTAAACTATTTGAAGATTTGAGTGTAAAAACTGTCTGAAAACTTTAGTATCACTTGTTTGAAAATTTGAGTGTAGACTGTCTAAAAATTGAGTATCACTGACTCTCCTCTGTCTTGGGTAGATAGTTTTTATTAATTCGTCCCTACTCAAAATTTTGTCTCTGGCGCGCTTCACGCCTACTTCATTTCGAGATTGGTCAGTTTTTAGTTTTCTTGGAAAATACTGTCCCACCATGTCAAGATTCTACGTCATAGTTCTGCCGATAGGTCCTTCGTTTCAGTTGCTATGGAAACACTCCTTACCACCAAATTTATCGCTGGCTGAGAGCATCTGATAGGTTCTGACGTCTCCCCGATTTTTGCTCTGACGAACGTTGACCCGTTTCGACGAAACTATGGCTATTAGACACTTGTCGATCAATCTATTGTCTGAGTAAACTCTGTGTTTCTATAGATTCCCATTATCTGTACTTTCAGTCTTCCTGGCGCATTGTTCCAAGTTCTAACCCCTTTTTTCTGGCTATTAACAATTTTGAACATCTGCCGGCTGGTGAAGTCACCCCAACTTTCCCTTCGTAAATTCTTGTCTGTCAATTAGACGATAACTCCAGCTGCGTAACATGACTTTAGTCTTTGTCAGGCCTATCTTACTGTATTGTTTCTTAAGGTGCAGTGCAGTCGTTCCATTGAAATATGTAGTTTCACTCGTTTTTGTCGTTTATCGTATACTGACGTAACATGGTCAACATCTGCTACAATTCTCGGTACGGGTGTGAATGTCCTCGCTTACTTTGTTACAGCTGCAGAGAGCAATAATTCTGGACGAAACTTTCCCTGTCATCTTACGCCACCAATTTCTATAGTTGGATCGAACTTAATGTGTTTCTATTGTCAAGTCAGCGACGCCTCACTGACATCTTCTCATTACTCCTTATTTATTGCGCCAACTATAAGTCGTTGACACTGCCTCGTGTGAACGTACTCTGCCGAGGTGAAAATTTAAAATTTTTTAAATTTTCTGCTCGTTACAGTGTCCTCAATTTCGATTTGACGATGTGACCTCAGGGAACAACTCAAATCTAAATTCTGCGCCCTGTACGTCGCCTCGCCGTGTTCATCTTCTTCAAAAGGGAAAGCAATACATGATAACCTATTCTTAAAGGTTTACATTACAAGTGGTACACCCCCTTTTGGTTTCACTCGGTTCTCTGAATTTATTGCTAGCTATTTGGGATAGCTGAACGCATTTCATATTTTCGTATTTACATATAAATACCTTATCCTTATAATTATAAGACAAATCATAAATTTAATGAGCAATTAAATAATTTAATCAATTGAATAAAATTTTACTTTCTAAAATATCATATTCACAAGATATTATCAAACAATCAATCGGTTCCATGTAACATTTTACATGACATCAAAAAAAATCTCCTATACATATACATTCTGTGCATTACTAATGATCTTACCAATAAAATCTTTTAAGATGTTATAAAAATTTAAATTGTTAATTAACATATTCGCTACGTTATTCGTAATTATTTGGATAATTTACATACACGTAATACATTTTGTTTTAATGATTTACCTACTTCATGCTAACATCATTTACAATCTTAGCCTACTAATTATATACACTCACATTAATAAAGTTCATTTACGATCGAGTTCTTTAAATAATATCACTTATTTGATTTTAAGTGTCCCTTTTTTCACTTTGTCCTAGTAACTTATCACTATGTGATTCAAGTGATGGCAATTAAATGTCCTTTGCATTCACTGCAATATTTTACAAATGTCACAAAATGTTAATTTATCTTATTATCTAACATTTAATTAGTGCTTAATTAACTAAATACACTTTATGTTATGTTTGACAATTAAAGTACATAATTTTCTTGGTTAAGCCAGCTTGAATGATATCAACGCGTCAATTACCCTAACACAGATGATTCATCAGCATCAGCTAGCTTCTTATGACATCTTCTTCAATTTCTTCCTCTTCCTTCATCTTCAATTTTCTGGTTCATGGTATTTTTTTAATTGTCTGGCATTGAATTTCCCGCGGAGCTTCTTGTCATCATCGCAATCGACGAGTAGATAAGTAGCTTCTCCGAGAATTTGATGCACTTTATATGGTCCGCAGTACAGTTCGCAAAATTTTTCAATTCTTTTCTGGACCGCGTCCGATTGATGATATGTTCTGATTAACACCTTTTCACCAATTTTGAATTTTGTAATGGTCTTGGTCTCATTACATAACTTCGCTTGTTTTTCCCTCTTCTCCTTCATTTTGATGAATATTTGGTTATGGTCCACTCCTTTAACTAGAAGTATGTCCTTGTTTATGTATTTCTCCCACGCTCTGGTAGGTTTCTTCCCGTGCTGTGCCTCGTACGGTGTTACTTCTATCGTCTCGTGGTACGTTTCGTTAATACAACTCTCAACGATTGGTACGTAACGCGACCACTTTGTATGTTGATCACCAACGAAGATCCTAAATAAGTTCCCAAGCTGTCTGTTGATTCTTTCAGCCAGATTCGCACAAGGGTTCCTTATTGCGGTAAATCTTGGTTGAATATTTAGTTCAGTTAACCCATTTAACCATTTTTTAGATGAAAATTGCGTTCCGTTGTCTGTGATAATTACTCTAGGAGACCCCAGTTCTTTACAATACTGGAGTATTCTTCTCAGTGTCGCTGCGGTCGTTGCCCTCCGAAGTGTGAAAAGTCGTACGTATTTGGTAAAGTTGTCAACTATAACAAACAAATATCTTACACCGGCGGACGAAGCAGGTAGCGGGCCAAAGTAATCGGCGCTCACTATGTCATCCTTGCGTAACGGTATAATGGCTTTCGTTCCTCCGAACACGTTTTTGTTGCCGGAATCTTTTTTCCGTTGACAAGTGTCACAAGCCCGTACGTAATTTTTCACCCTTTTCAACATACCATCTATGGTAAAATACTCTTGCAATAATTTAATACATCTCTTAGCACCGGGATGACCATACATACGGTGTATTTCAGCAATTATTTCGCCGGACACACTGTTCGGTATGTACAGTTTCCATTCCCTCCTACGTAATCTGTACAATTTCTCATCAACGAATCTATAAAATTTATTTAATTCCTTATCTATACACTCTTCCCTAATCTTATCAATAACATTCTTAAGCTTATTATCTTGAATTTGGTACTTTCCAATATCCATTAGGATTTTGCTTACCTTCTTATCCATTTTGATTGTCATGTGGTTAATTAAGTATTCGGAAATATTGTCACTAATTTCTTCTAGCGTGGCATCTTCTGGATTTCTGCTTAGCAGATCAGCAATAATATTGTCCTTACCTTTACAATGGACAATGTCGAATTTGTACTCCTGGATACATAAGATACAGCGTGTAATTCGCGAGTTGTTTAAGTGACATTTATTCATAAAAGTCAGTGCCTTATTATCAGTAATGATAGTTAACGGTTGTCCTAGTATGTATATACGGAACCTCTCAAGACATCGTACAATACACAAAAGCTCCTTCTCCGTAGTGTAATAATTTATTTCTGCACCCTTGAATGTCTTGCTGGTAAAAGCTATTACTCCAATTTTTCCTTCCTCGTCCAGTTGATATAGTTGTCCGCCATATGCAAAGTTGCTGGCGTCACACTGCATATAATATCTTTGATTTATTCGGGGAAATTTTAAGACGACTGTTTCCACGAATAACCTTTTAACCTGCTGAAAACATTCATTTAACTCCTGTGTCCAGGTAAATTTCTGTCCCTTCCGTAACAATTCAAGTAATGGTTTAGTGGTTTCAGCGTATTTGTCTGTAAAACGATTGTAGAAATTTGTCAAACCCAGGAAACCTTTTAATTGTTTTTGGTTCCGAGGTGTAGGGAACTTCATAATGGCATCGATCTTCTCGTCCGTTGCTCGTATTCCTTGTGTCGTTAATCGATACCCAAGGTACGCGATTTCTTGTCTGAAGAATTGCGACTTCTCCAAATTGATGGTTAAATTTGCCCTTCTTAAATTGGATAATAATAAATCTAAATGTAACAAATGCGTTTCTAAATCTTCTGAATAACACAGGCAATCGTCGACATAAATAATGGTATTTTCTTTAACTTCATCTTCTAATACAGCGTCCAATCCCCTGGTCAGTGCAGCAGAACTGGTACTCAGTCCGAATGGTGTCACTGTAAAACGATAACACTTGCCGTCGTACATAAAAGCGGTGAAGTTCCGGCACTCCAACTTCAGTGGTACTTGCCAGAAACTGCTAGTTAAGTCTACGGTGGATAAATATTTCATCTCGCCACATCTCGCCAAAATGTCGTTTATCGGAGGAGCACCCTCGTAGTCTGGGATAGTCACGCTGTTCACCTTCCTCGCATCCAAACACAATCGTACACTACCGTCCTTCTTAATTACAGTCACAAGTGGGTTGATATATGCGCTGTTGCATCTCTCAATGACCCCATACCGCAACATTTTCCTAATCTCATCATCTACCTTCCCTTTATACGCTAATGGGACAGGCCATCCTCTCTGGAAGTACGGTGTCTGGTCGGTGACTTGGAACTCGTGAACGTACCCTTCGATTCTTCCGGGGCATTCTCTGAATAAACTCCTATTCCTAACCAGAATCTCCCTTAATCTTTCCAACGTTCCTTTATCTCCGCATTCAACACTTTCTATCTTCTTGTCAATGTTTCTGATGATCTCCTCTTCTTCTTCTACGTCCACCACTTTTATATGCATCATTGGCACTGTGTACGTCGCTTCGTCATCCTCTCTTCTTAACTCGACGATCCTTCTTCCCATGTCAATGAGACATCCTGTTTCTTGAAGAAAATTGGTTCCTAATATGCAAGGTTTTATCAAATCTGGTATTATGAGAAAAACACATTCATATTTAATTTATTCAATATAGATATCACATAATATTTGTTTTCTTATTAGCTTTGACTTATTACCAACCGCGCTAATTATTAATGTGTTAGACATCGGTAATATTTCATAAGGTGTAATGTCCTGTTTGTTTTGGTGAAACCACGACTCGGATAATCCGGCAATAACGGATCCAGTATCGAGCAACGCTTGTACACTAACCTTATTGTTGAACTTGATATTTATCTCTGGTCACTTAATTATTCGTTGGGAAATCTCTTCATCAATCATTACATAATAAATCGCTTCGTAAGTCCAGTAGGATTATATTCGTCTGGTAGTCATTTGTTTTGTCGGCTATCTCCGTTAATGAGTGGAGGGATTTTTTTTTTCTTCTTCTTGTTGTTGACGGTTCCTTTTGGGTTGAGTGCCCGATGCGCCAGCTGTCGTGTTTGTAAACTCTATTGTGTTGACGGCGCGTCGGTCCGCATTACGATGTTGTTGGGTATTTATGGCCGGTCTGTCACCCCAAGGTTTCTTCTGCACTCCACCTCCTTTGTTCAAACCGTTTTCACTTTCCTTATAGGCATTTCTTCCCTCGTTTGTCGCCACATAGTTCGACTCTCTATTATTTCTCGGTTGAATCTGTGTATACTCTATGATCAATGATTCGAAGTTTGGTATCGTCACAATTCCTCTTGTGAACACCGCGAGCTGAATCTCACGCCCAAAGTGACGAGATATCTTACGTATAAGCTGATTGTCAGTCAGAGTGGGTGTTAACTGCCGACTCTCCAATAAAATACGTTCAATATACTGAATAGCAGTAACTGGTCCACGCCAATCAAACCTGCCATACTCCAAATGATCCCGGATACTGTCTTGTCGTTCTTGGCCCCAATATTTCAGAGAGAACGCTTCCTTGAATTGTTCGAAATTTGATATTTGGTTACGTATCACTCGCCACCAAATTCCTGCGTCTAACTCCAGATGTCTACCAATCCACTTGATATTGTCAGCGGGGTAGTATAACTCTTGTATTTCGGACAATTCCTTGAGGAATTCCATAGGGAATCTGTCCGTGCCATTGTATTTAAGGTCATTGTGGTTAGGCCCGTTAATTCGATTTAATATACCACACTCACCTTCCATAAACTGTCGCTGCAGTCTTTCCTGGTTTTCTTTCACTTTAGTTAAATGTCCTTTTAACTCTTCGATCCTCGTTGTCTTCTCTTTCGTAGTCTCGTCCAACTTCTGTTCTGTTGAACGTTGTCTACCGTCAACTTCTTCCAACTTCTGTATAATATTATTATTTGTTCCTTCTTGCTCCTGTTGTTTCTGCAGTATGGTATCGTGTATCTCGGCCTTGAGTTCTTCGTGTTTCTTATTGTAATCCTTGACGTGAACATCAAACTTGTGATTAATCTTTTTAACGGTCGTCTGGGTAGTGTGTATTGCTGCCATCCATTCTTGACGATCATTTTCTTGTTTTTCTTGTACTTCTACGTACTTCTTATTGGCTTCTTCTCTCAAGTCTTTCACGATATCATCTTGCTTCTTCTGTAGTTCGTCAACCTTTCTTTCCCAGGTCTGCTGGCTTTCACGTATCTCAGACCTTATTTGTGTAATCTCTTCCTTATGCTGGTCGAGTTTTTCATTAATTAATTTACTGTTTTCTTCTTGTTCTTCCTTCTGCTTATCTAATTTCTCACTAATTAATTTAATATTTTCTTCTAGTTTCTTGCTTCGTTCTTCTTGTTTCTCGTCTCGTTCTTCTTGTTTCTTTTCTTGTTTTTCGTTCTGTTGACGAATGAACTCCATCAACATTTGTAGAGTTCCATCTTCTAGTTTCGATGTCTGTCCTCGCGCCCTATCTTCTGGACTCTCTACAACACTACTTGGTTCGCTAGGTGTAGTATTGTCTTCTGTATTCACTGTACCTAATTGGTTATTTACGTCGAATTCTACGCTATCGGAATTGCTCGCCATTTTTGCCCTCCTACGCGTAATCATTCAAACTGACCTACACTAATAACACTTATCTTACTTCTATTTCTATGACACTACTTTCTCTACTACTTCTACTGCCTGTTCTTTACCAAAGCTGTACGTGTTAACAATCTTTGTTAATACGTATCATGCCGTGCGAATGGGCGCCATTTATAAATGTAAATTTATAAGTGTCTATTAATTGCATAAATATTTTATTGATTTTTCACATGTATCTGGCCCCGAAGTTGGACGCCATTTATAAATGTCAATTTATGCAAAATAAATGTAAATGAAGAATTACCTTTGTGATAATTAATTATGTAATTGTGTTTGCTATTAAATATATAAATTTATCGATCTCACATGTATGTGTGGAATTGAATTTTATTTATTATTCTAATTATCTATACCAACGTGTTGGAACACAGTTTATATAGTGAATTCTATATAATTCAGGTGCAATAGATAATATGTATTTACTTGCTTTAATTGATTACACTCATGCCGTGTGTGTAACAGCCATTTAACATTACGTATAACTATTCTGATTCTCATCAACACATACGTGATATCATTTACAAGATTAACGTTATCAATTCATTTACTTTATTTACACATATGAGACTCTTAAAATCTATCTGTATTCCTTCAAATTTCAGGTTGACATTTGGGTTGTATTTGGTAATAATGAACGCATATTTATGATCAACTTAAAGTTCTAGTTTAATTATCATTCATAATATTTTATAATTGTACATATGATACGTCGCTGTACCTGAAATACATACATATTTTATAATAACAAATACATGTTTCAATATATGCTGAAAACAAAGAAAACATACATACATATATAAATCAAACAATATAACAAGTCAATATTCTACTTATTTAATGCGTTCATTAAATCCCAAATAAGCTTTTGTTAATACATTCATTAATTACTTTATTCAGATTTATTCATTACTTCTCTTAATAATTTTCTCAGGTGTGAATTCTTTGAAAGAAACCAGGTCAGTAGAAGTTACTAATTAGAAATAATTATAATAATGGTTACTTGGTTATTGAATATCCATTAGTTGTTGTTGAAGTCGAGTTCCAGAGATGAAGATGGCTCGTAGACCCATTCCGTCGGATGCTGCTTTATCACAATCACTTAACACTCACTCTTCCGATTACTCGCGTAGGCGTTCGTATATGTGAATAATTAAAGTTCAGTGTTCAATCAAATGTTTCATCTTACTGTGTGTGCTGTGAGTTCGTTTTAATGTTAATATACATGTCTAGTTCCACTTATCGCTGCTTCATTAAACATTCGTATTATTCATTAATTTGTTTAATATTTCGTGTTCATTATGTTGTTAATAATGTGTAGTACACTATATTAGGTTCAACTGTTTTGTATGTCGTTAAGTGATGATGTCTGTTGATGTAACGGTCTGATTGTTCACTTTGTATAATTTTAACTCCGGACTCGAGTTAATATTCCGCACGATTAATGTACTCTTCTGAAATTTAAATAATACTAACTCCGAATGATTAGAATAAACTGTTGAAAGTTTATGATATACCGTCTCTCGCACTTGAAGTTAAACTATTTGAAGATTTGAGTGTAAAAACTGTCTGAAAACTTTAGTATCACTTGTTTGAAAATTTGAGTGTAGACTGTCTAAAAATTGAGTATCACTGACTCTCCTCTGTCTTGGGTAGATAGTTTTTATTAATTCGTCCCTACTCAAAATTTTGTCTCTGGCGCGCTTCACGCCTACTTCATTTCGAGATTGGTCAGTTTTTAGTTTTCTTGGAAAATACTGTCCCACCATGTCAAGATTCTACGTCATAGTTCTGCCGATAGGTCCTTCGTTTCAGTTGCTATGGAAACACTCCTTACCACCAAATTTATCGCTGGCTGAGAGCATCTGATAGGTTCTGACGTCTCCCCGATTTTTGCTCTGACGAACGTTGACCCGTTTCGACGAAACTATGGCTATTAGACACTTGTCGATCAATCTATTGTCTGAGTAAACTCTGTGTTTCTATAGATTCCCATTATCTGTACTTTCAGTCTTCCTGGCGCATTGTTCCAAGTTCTAACCCCTTTTTTCTGGCTATTAACAATTTTGAACATCTGCCGGCTGGTGAAGTCACCCCAACTTTCCCTTCGTAAATTCTTGTCTGTCAATTAGACGATAACTCCAGCTGCGTAACATGACTTTAGTCTTTGTCAGGCCTATCTTACTGTATTGTTTCTTAAGGTGCAGTGCAGTCGTTCCATTGAAATATGTAGTTTCACTCGTTTTTGTCGTTTATCGTATACTGACGTAACATGGTCAACATCTGCTACAATTCTCGGTACGGGTGTGAATGTCCTCGCTTACTTTGTTACAGCTGCAGAGAGCAATAATTCTGGACGAAACTTTCCCTGTCATCTTACGCCACCAATTTCTATAGTTGGATCGAACTTAATGTGTTTCTATTGTCAAGTCAGCGACGCCTCACTGACATCTTCTCATTACTCCTTATTTATTGCGCCAACTATAAGTCGTTGACACTGCCTCGTGTGAACGTACTCTGCCGAGGTGAAAATTTAAAATTTTTTAAATTTTCTGCTCGTTACAGTGTCCTCAATTTCGATTTGACGATGTGACCTCAGGGAACAACTCAAATCTAAATTCTGCGCCCTGTACGTCGCCTCGCCGTGTTCATCTTCTTCAAAAGGGAAAGCAATACATGATAACCTATTCTTAAAGGTTTACATTACAAGTGGTACACCCCCTTTTGGTTTCACTCGGTTCTCTGAATTTATTGCTAGCTATTTGGGATAGCTGAACGCATTTCATATTTTCGTATTTACATATAAATACCTTATCCTTATAATTATAAGACAAATCATAAATTTAATGAGCAATTAAATAATTTAATCAATTGAATAAAATTTTACTTTCTAAAATATCATATTCACAAGATATTATCAAACAATCAATCGGTTCCATGTAACATTTTACATGACATCAAAAAAAATCTCCTATACATATACATTCTGTGCATTACTAATGATCTTACCAATAAAATCTTTTAAGATGTTATAAAAATTTAAATTGTTAATTAACATATTCGCTACGTTATTCGTAATTATTTGGATAATTTACATACACGTAATACATTTTGTTTTAATGATTTACCTACTTCATGCTAACATCATTTACAATCTTAGCCTACTAATTATATACACTCACATTAATAAAGTTCATTTACGATCGAGTTCTTTAAATAATATCACTTATTTGATTTTAAGTGTCCCTTTTTTCACTTTGTCCTAGTAACTTATCACTATGTGATTCAAGTGATGGCAATTAAATGTCCTTTGCATTCACTGCAATATTTTACAAATGTCACAAAATGTTAATTTATCTTATTATCTAACATTTAATTAGTGCTTAATTAACTAAATACACTTTATGTTATGTTTGACAATTAAAGTACATAATTTTCTTGGTTAAGCCAGCTTGAATGATATCAACGCGTCAATTACCCTAACACAGATGATTCATCAGCATCAGCTAGCTTCTTATGACATCTTCTTCAATTTCTTCCTCTTCCTTCATCTTCAATTTTCTGGTTCATGGTATTTTTTTAATTGTCTGGCATTGAATTTCCCGCGGAGCTTCTTGTCATCATCGCAATCGACGAGTAGATAAGTAGCTTCTCCGAGAATTTGATGCACTTTATATGGTCCGCAGTACAGTTCGCAAAATTTTTCAATTCTTTTCTGGACCGCGTCCGATTGATGATATGTTCTGATTAACACCTTTTCACCAATTTTGAATTTTGTAATGGTCTTGGTCTCATTACATAACTTCGCTTGTTTTTCCCTCTTCTCCTTCATTTTGATGAATATTTGGTTATGGTCCACTCCTTTAACTAGAAGTATGTCCTTGTTTATGTATTTCTCCCACGCTCTGGTAGGTTTCTTCCCGTGCTGTGCCTCGTACGGTGTTACTTCTATCGTCTCGTGGTACGTTTCGTTAATACAACTCTCAACGATTGGTACGTAACGCGACCACTTTGTATGTTGATCACCAACGAAGATCCTAAATAAGTTCCCAAGCTGTCTGTTGATTCTTTCAGCCAGATTCGCACAAGGGTTCCTTATTGCGGTAAATCTTGGTTGAATATTTAGTTCAGTTAACCCATTTAACCATTTTTTAGATGAAAATTGCGTTCCGTTGTCTGTGATAATTACTCTAGGAGACCCCAGTTCTTTACAATACTGGAGTATTCTTCTCAGTGTCGCTGCGGTCGTTGCCCTCCGAAGTGTGAAAAGTCGTACGTATTTGGTAAAGTTGTCAACTATAACAAACAAATATCTTACACCGGCGGACGAAGCAGGTAGCGGGCCAAAGTAATCGGCGCTCACTATGTCATCCTTGCGTAACGGTATAATGGCTTTCGTTCCTCCGAACACGTTTTTGTTGCCGGAATCTTTTTTCCGTTGACAAGTGTCACAAGCCCGTACGTAATTTTTCACCCTTTTCAACATACCATCTATGGTAAAATACTCTTGCAATAATTTAATACATCTCTTAGCACCGGGATGACCATACATACGGTGTATTTCAGCAATTATTTCGCCGGACACACTGTTCGGTATGTACAGTTTCCATTCCCTCCTACGTAATCTGTACAATTTCTCATCAACGAATCTATAAAATTTATTTAATTCCTTATCTATACACTCTTCCCTAATCTTATCAATAACATTCTTAAGCTTATTATCTTGAATTTGGTACTTTCCAATATCCATTAGGATTTTGCTTACCTTCTTATCCATTTTGATTGTCATGTGGTTAATTAAGTATTCGGAAATATTGTCACTAATTTCTTCTAGCGTGGCATCTTCTGGATTTCTGCTTAGCAGATCAGCAATAATATTGTCCTTACCTTTACAATGGACAATGTCGAATTTGTACTCCTGGATACATAAGATACAGCGTGTAATTCGCGAGTTGTTTAAGTGACATTTATTCATAAAAGTCAGTGCCTTATTATCAGTAATGATAGTTAACGGTTGTCCTAGTATGTATATACGGAACCTCTCAAGACATCGTACAATACACAAAAGCTCCTTCTCCGTAGTGTAATAATTTATTTCTGCACCCTTGAATGTCTTGCTGGTAAAAGCTATTACTCCAATTTTTCCTTCCTCGTCCAGTTGATATAGTTGTCCGCCATATGCAAAGTTGCTGGCGTCACACTGCATATAATATCTTTGATTTATTCGGGGAAATTTTAAGACGACTGTTTCCACGAATAACCTTTTAACCTGCTGAAAACATTCATTTAACTCCTGTGTCCAGGTAAATTTCTGTCCCTTCCGTAACAATTCAAGTAATGGTTTAGTGGTTTCAGCGTATTTGTCTGTAAAACGATTGTAGAAATTTGTCAAACCCAGGAAACCTTTTAATTGTTTTTGGTTCCGAGGTGTAGGGAACTTCATAATGGCATCGATCTTCTCGTCCGTTGCTCGTATTCCTTGTGTCGTTAATCGATACCCAAGGTACGCGATTTCTTGTCTGAAGAATTGCGACTTCTCCAAATTGATGGTTAAATTTGCCCTTCTTAAATTGGATAATAATAAATCTAAATGTAACAAATGCGTTTCTAAATCTTCTGAATAACACAGGCAATCGTCGACATAAATAATGGTATTTTCTTTAACTTCATCTTCTAATACAGCGTCCAATCCCCTGGTCAGTGCAGCAGAACTGGTACTCAGTCCGAATGGTGTCACTGTAAAACGATAACACTTGCCGTCGTACATAAAAGCGGTGAAGTTCCGGCACTCCAACTTCAGTGGTACTTGCCAGAAACTGCTAGTTAAGTCTACGGTGGATAAATATTTCATCTCGCCACATCTCGCCAAAATGTCGTTTATCGGAGGAGCACCCTCGTAGTCTGGGATAGTCACGCTGTTCACCTTCCTCGCATCCAAACACAATCGTACACTACCGTCCTTCTTAATTACAGTCACAAGTGGGTTGATATATGCGCTGTTGCATCTCTCAATGACCCCATACCGCAACATTTTCCTAATCTCATCATCTACCTTCCCTTTATACGCTAATGGGACAGGCCATCCTCTCTGGAAGTACGGTGTCTGGTCGGTGACTTGGAACTCGTGAACGTACCCTTCGATTCTTCCGGGGCATTCTCTGAATAAACTCCTATTCCTAACCAGAATCTCCCTTAATCTTTCCAACGTTCCTTTATCTCCGCATTCAACACTTTCTATCTTCTTGTCAATGTTTCTGATGATCTCCTCTTCTTCTTCTACGTCCACCACTTTTATATGCATCATTGGCACTGTGTACGTCGCTTCGTCATCCTCTCTTCTTAACTCGACGATCCTTCTTCCCATGTCAATGAGACATCCTGTTTCTTGAAGAAAATTGGTTCCTAATATGCAAGGTTTTATCAAATCTGGTATTATGAGAAAAACACATTCATATTTAATTTATTCAATATAGATATCACATAATATTTGTTTTCTTATTAGCTTTGACTTATTACCAACCGCGCTAATTATTAATGTGTTAGACATCGGTAATATTTCATAAGGTGTAATGTCCTGTTTGTTTTGGTGAAACCACGACTCGGATAATCCGGCAATAACGGATCCAGTATCGAGCAACGCTTGTACACTAACCTTATTGTTGAACTTGATATTTATCTCTGGTCACTTAATTATTCGTTGGGAAATCTCTTCATCAATCATTACATAATAAATCGCTTCGTAAGTCCAGTAGGATTATATTCGTCTGGTAGTCATTTGTTTTGTCGGCTATCTCCGTTAATGAGTGGAGGGATTTTTTTTTCTTCTTCTTGTTGTTGACGGTTCCTTTTGGGTTGAGTGCCCGATGCGCCAGCTGTCGTGTTTGTAAACTCTATTGTGTTGACGGCGCGTCGGTCCGCATTACGATGTTGTTGGGTATTTATGGCCGGTCTGTCACCCCAAGGTTTCTTCTGCACTCCACCTCCTTTGTTCAAACCGTTTTCACTTTCCTTATAGGCATTTCTTCCCTCGTTTGTCGCCACATAGTTCGACTCTCTATTATTTCTCGGTTGAATCTGTGTATACTCTATGATCAATGATTCGAAGTTTGGTATCGTCACAATTCCTCTTGTGAACACCGCGAGCTGAATCTCACGCCCAAAGTGACGAGATATCTTACGTATAAGCTGATTGTCAGTCAGAGTGGGTGTTAACTGCCGACTCTCCAATAAAATACGTTCAATATACTGAATAGCAGTAACTGGTCCACGCCAATCAAACCTGCCATACTCCAAATGATCCCGGATACTGTCTTGTCGTTCTTGGCCCCAATATTTCAGAGAGAACGCTTCCTTGAATTGTTCGAAATTTGATATTTGGTTACGTATCACTCGCCACCAAATTCCTGCGTCTAACTCCAGATGTCTACCAATCCACTTGATATTGTCAGCGGGGTAGTATAACTCTTGTATTTCGGACAATTCCTTGAGGAATTCCATAGGGAATCTGTCCGTGCCATTGTATTTAAGGTCATTGTGGTTAGGCCCGTTAATTCGATTTAATATACCACACTCACCTTCCATAAACTGTCGCTGCAGTCTTTCCTGGTTTTCTTTCACTTTAGTTAAATGTCCTTTTAACTCTTCGATCCTCGTTGTCTTCTCTTTCGTAGTCTCGTCCAACTTCTGTTCTGTTGAACGTTGTCTACCGTCAACTTCTTCCAACTTCTGTATAATATTATTATTTGTTCCTTCTTGCTCCTGTTGTTTCTGCAGTATGGTATCGTGTATCTCGGCCTTGAGTTCTTCGTGTTTCTTATTGTAATCCTTGACGTGAACATCAAACTTGTGATTAATCTTTTTAACGGTCGTCTGGGTAGTGTGTATTGCTGCCATCCATTCTTGACGATCATTTTCTTGTTTTTCTTGTACTTCTACGTACTTCTTATTGGCTTCTTCTCTCAAGTCTTTCACGATATCATCTTGCTTCTTCTGTAGTTCGTCAACCTTTCTTTCCCAGGTCTGCTGGCTTTCACGTATCTCAGACCTTATTTGTGTAATCTCTTCCTTATGCTGGTCGAGTTTTTCATTAATTAATTTACTGTTTTCTTCTTGTTCTTCCTTCTGCTTATCTAATTTCTCACTAATTAATTTAATATTTTCTTCTAGTTTCTTGCTTCGTTCTTCTTGTTTCTCGTCTCGTTCTTCTTGTTTCTTTTCTTGTTTTTCGTTCTGTTGACGAATGAACTCCATCAACATTTGTAGAGTTCCATCTTCTAGTTTCGATGTCTGTCCTCGCGCCCTATCTTCTGGACTCTCTACAACACTACTTGGTTCGCTAGGTGTAGTATTGTCTTCTGTATTCACTGTACCTAATTGGTTATTTACGTCGAATTCTACGCTATCGGAATTGCTCGCCATTTTTGCCCTCCTACGCGTAATCATTCAAACTGACCTACACTAATAACACTTATCTTACTTCTATTTCTATGACACTACTTTCTCTACTACTTCTACTGCCTGTTCTTTACCAAAGCTGTACGTGTTAACAATCTTTGTTAATACGTATCATGCCGTGCGAATGGGCGCCATTTATAAATGTAAATTTATAAGTGTCTATTAATTGCATAAATATTTTATTGATTTTTCACATGTATCTGGCCCCGAAGTTGGACGCCATTTATAAATGTCAATTTATGCAAAATAAATGTAAATGAAGAATTACCTTTGTGATAATTAATTATGTAATTGTGTTTGCTATTAAATATATAAATTTATCGATCTCACATGTATGTGTGGAATTGAATTTTATTTATTATTCTAATTATCTATACCAACGTGTTGGAACACAGTTTATATAGTGAATTCTATATAATTCAGGTGCAATAGATAATATGTATTTACTTGCTTTAATTGATTACACTCATGCCGTGTGTGTAACAGCCATTTAACATTACGTATAACTATTCTGATTCTCATCAACACATACGTGATATCATTTACAAGATTAACGTTATCAATTCATTTACTTTATTTACACATATGAGACTCTTAAAATCTATCTGTATTCCTTCAAATTTCAGGTTGACATTTGGGTTGTATTTGGTAATAATGAACGCATATTTATGATCAACTTAAAGTTCTAGTTTAATTATCATTCATAATATTTTATAATTGTACATATGATACGTCGCTGTACCTGAAATACATACATATTTTATAATAACAAATACATGTTTCAATATATGCTGAAAACAAAGAAAACATACATACATATATAAATCAAACAATATAACAAGTCAATATTCTACTTATTTAATGCGTTCATTAAATCCCAAATAAGCTTTTGTTAATACATTCATTAATTACTTTATTCAGATTTATTCATTACTTCTCTTAATAATTTTCTCAGGTGTGAATTCTTTGAAAGAAACCAGGTCAGTAGAAGTTACTAATTAGAAATAATTATAATAATGGTTACTTGGTTATTGAATATCCATTAGTTGTTGTTGAAGTCGAGTTCCAGAGATGAAGATGGCTCGTAGACCCATTCCGTCGGATGCTGCTTTATCACAATCACTTAACACTCACTCTTCCGATTACTCGCGTAGGCGTTCGTATATGTGAATAATTAAAGTTCAGTGTTCAATCAAATGTTTCATCTTACTGTGTGTGCTGTGAGTTCGTTTTAATGTTAATATACATGTCTAGTTCCACTTATCGCTGCTTCATTAAACATTCGTATTATTCATTAATTTGTTTAATATTTCGTGTTCATTATGTTGTTAATAATGTGTAGTACACTATATTAGGTTCAACTGTTTTGTATGTCGTTAAGTGATGATGTCTGTTGATGTAACGGTCTGATTGTTCACTTTGTATAATTTTAACTCCGGACTCGAGTTAATATTCCGCACGATTAATGTACTCTTCTGAAATTTAAATAATACTAACTCCGAATGATTAGAATAAACTGTTGAAAGTTTATGATATACCGTCTCTCGCACTTGAAGTTAAACTATTTGAAGATTTGAGTGTAAAAACTGTCTGAAAACTTTAGTATCACTTGTTTGAAAATTTGAGTGTAGACTGTCTAAAAATTGAGTATCACTGACTCTCCTCTGTCTTGGGTAGATAGTTTTTATTAATTCGTCCCTACTCAAAATTTTGTCTCTGGCGCGCTTCACGCCTACTTCATTTCGAGATTGGTCAGTTTTTAGTTTTCTTGGAAAATACTGTCCCACCATGTCAAGATTCTACGTCATAGTTCTCCCGATAGGTCCTTCGTTTCAGTTGCTATGGAAACACTCCTTACCACCAAATTTATCGCTGGCTGAGAGCATCTGATAGGTTCTGACGTCTCCCCGATTTTTGCTCTGACGAACGTTGACCCGTTTCGACGAAACTATGGCTATTAGACACTTGTCGATCAATCTATTGTCTGAGTAAACTCTGTGTTTCTATAGATTCCCATTATCTGTACTTTCAGTCTTCCTGGCGCATTGTTCCAAGTTCTAACCCCTTTTTTCTGGCTATTAACAATTTTGAACATCTGCCGGCTGGTGAAGTCACCCCAACTTTCCCTTCGTAAATTCTTGTCTGTCAATTAGACGATAACTCCAGCTGCGTAACATGACTTTAGTCTTTGTCAGGCCTATCTTACTGTATTGTTTCTTAAGGTGCAGTGCAGTCGTTCCATTGAAATATGTAGTTTCACTCGTTTTTGTCGTTTATCGTATACTGACGTAACATGGTCAACATCTGCTACAATTCTCGGTACGGGTGTGAATGTCCTCGCTTACTTTGTTACAGCTGCAGAGAGCAATAATTCTGGACGAAACTTTCCCTGTCATCTTACGCCACCAATTTCTATAGTTGGATCGAACTTAATGTGTTTCTATTGTCAAGTCAGCGACGCCTCACTGACATCTTCTCATTACTCCTTATTTATTGCGCCAACTATAAGTCGTTGACACTGCCTCGTGTGAACGTACTCTGCCGAGGTGAAAATTTAAAATTTTTTAAATTTTCTGCTCGTTACAATAAACAGGAATAAAAGTAAAATCTGAGAATATATACCTAACAAAGTGGTAAGTGGTAACGATTGGTGGTAAGGTATTTGTTGTTTTTTAGACAAAATTATTCTCCTCTTACTATGGTCTGAATCAGTAAGTTTTAAGATGAAAACTATTATTTCCATATTTTTAAGGACGTGGGACATAATTTCACACTTTGAAATTATATTTTTGGCACGAAAAACTATAATAGTTTATTCTTCGTATTGTTTAAATTAGCAGCCATCCTTACTATTTCTTTTATGAATTTGCTAACTGCTATAATTTTATTTTTTTTTTATTGTTTGACTAAGCTTTTCGTCATTACTGACATCTTCAGGTCTTAAACAACCTGTTGTTAATGTTGGGGTATTAACAAGTTGTTAATGTTGTTTAAGACCTGAAGATGTCAGTAATGACGAAAAGCTTAGTCAAACAATAAAAAAAAAAAAAAAAAAAAAAAAAAATTTTAGCAGTTAGCAATTTCATAAAAGAAATATAATAGTTTATGTAATATCGAAAACAAACTTATACTGCGTCCCATGTATACACAAGCGCCACCATAATATTATGTCAGTCTCGGAACAAAGATGGCGAGTGCAAATACTCCCTTTTATAGATCCTTAGCGTAGGCAGAGGTGCCCATCCCCCCCCCCAAAGACCATGGTGCAATTCCCCACAAAGTATTCCAAAAATCCCCAAAATTAGATTTCGTACCAAAATATGAGTTGGTAAACAGAATTTACCAAATCATAAGTTTAACTAACAGACTACTATTATTGCACTGAACAAGCCTACTATTATTCTTTGGACTATAAATTTGGTTCTCACAGTTTGTTGGCCGAAATATCACAACAAACTTTGACTGAATGGTCTGTAAAGCCATTTTATATTTTAATAAGCCATTAACATTAATGAGTAAAAATGTTCAAAAAGAAATAAAACATTTTACATAAAAGGGAAAGAATTTATAAAGAGAAAAGGGAAAAGTCTGAAGGCACAGAAAAATGGATGCTTGAAATAAATTTAGGCTACTCATATTATTAAGCTTCCGGCGGTGTTAAGAACTTTGAGGGTGATTTACTGTTGTTATTGGGGTAGGCTAATATTTCCTGGGGGGGATTTGAAATTATTCAGATATTGGGTGGGAATTAAATATCATTCTAAACTGTAGGGCCTAAAAAGGTCACAAAGAGAAAGTTTGAACACTCTATTAAAGGTAGGCCCTATTCATTGTTATTGGAGCGGAGGGATAAATTCCGGGGGGGGGATTTTAAAGTAAAAGAAAAAGTTTGAGTAACGGGGAAATCCCCCCCCAAATTACAAAAACCTTCTTGAAAAACTAACTTACACCACTGCACCTTGCTGAGGGCACCCCTGTGCATAGGTAAGGGCTCGAATTTAGTCAAACGAAAGTTAAGTAGGCCTATACGCCCACCTATAAGAATGTTTTAGTTTGAACAAAATCCAATAGGTTACAGAAGTTTTCAATTTTTAGAGCGCGACGTGAAAAATTTTCAGAACTTCGATTTTTAGTGTCTAGCCTTAAAAAAAAACTGTTTAGCCTTTCCTTACTGTTTCAAATAATATTACAGGCACTACTTAATGGCTCCCATGTATACCACCGAAGTAGCTTAGGAGTAGGCAAGGTAGGCTGCCTAATGTGAGCCGTACGGAATACAAGGAAGGCAGTGTGGCCAGCACTACGCTTCAGCCGGCCATTATTATCCCCAGGATGTTATCCTAGGTACTCATTTTCAACAGGCTCAGTCGACCTGGGGGCTGAAAAACGCACCTTGATTTTATGGTGCGGGCCCGGGACCTCTAGATTAGTAGCCAGGTGCCATACCCACTGGTCTACTGAGCCGTCTATTACAGACACACTGTACAGAAAACTAGGCCTATTTTCCGAAATATGATGTTACGTTTGCAGGCTAGTTCTTGTGACGTCACCTATTAACGCAGTCAATAGGCTATAGACCTACATTACACGTAAACATTTCAACATTTGGAAATTTTTGATAAACAGATAACCCACAACTAGAAAATGTTGTGGAACGAAAAGCGAGAGCACAGTGAAGAAAAGACAGCTACAAAAAAAAAGAAAGATTAGAGACTTTAAACTGTACACTGCAAAATAGATGAAAAAGAAGATAAGGAAAAAACTTGTAGTAAAAGGAGCTCGAGAAATCTTTCAAATTGTAGGCCTTGAAGTAAACGGTAGCATCACTTGCAACGAATAGCACAGGGTAGATTGCCCTTAACCCTTTCTAGCCCAATGAGTATTGTAGGCCTTGAAGCAAACGGTAGCATCACTTGCAGCGAATAGCACAGGATAGATTGCCCTTAACCCTTTCTAGCCCAATGAGTATTGTAGGCCTTGAGGAAAACGGTAGCATCAATTGCAACGAATAGCACAGGGTAGATTGCCCTTAACCCTTTCTAGCCCAATGAGTATTGTAAGCCTTGAAGAAAACGGTAGCATCACTTGCAACGAATAGCACAGGGTAGATTGCCCTTAACCCTTTCTAGCCCAATGAGTATTGTAGGCCTTGAAGAAAACGGTAGCATCACTTGCAACGAATAGCACAGGGTAGATTGCCCTTCACCCTTTCTAGCCCAATGAGTATTGTAGGCCTTGAAGAAAACGGTAGCATCACTTGCAACGAATAGCACAGGGTAGATTGCCCTTAACCCTTTCTAGCCCAATGAGTATTGTAGGCCTTGAAGAAAACGGTAGCATCACTTGCAACGAATAGCACAGGGTAGATTGCCCTTCACCCTTTCTAGCCCAATGAGTATTGTAGGCCTTGAAGAAAACGGTAGCATCACTTGCAACGAATAGCACAGGGTAGATTACCCTTAACCCTTTCTAGCCCAATGAGTATTTTACAAAAATTCACAACATAACTTCCCAATGATTAGGCCTATTTTAACACTCCAACTCCTTACAATAAAAATAAGCGTTATTGAAACATTGTTAAAAGATAGGCTAGGCTGCTTATTGGCTGAACCGATGTGCCTATATTTCATATTTCAAACCTAGGCTATACGCTAATACTGTGTAATAAACCTGTTTGTATAGGCCTATTTAAAAAAGAGTTAGGCCTACTACCTACTATATATTAGCGTACATTAACTACAGCTGGGGGGGAAAAACAGTATAAAAAATAAAAGATTAACAAAATTCGTCAACTTTTTCGACCCTCTGGAGGCCTGTCTGGTTCCGTTCGTCGTCCTCCCTCCCCGTAAATACGCCCCTGACAAAGTGAACGTGTTTCAAAATTCGCGCGTGCTGTTGTACACGAGGTCTTCAAACAGTTGTTGGAGAAAACAAATGACGTTCTGGCATATCTACACTAGAAAATGCGAAGTAGCATATTGAGGAAAACAAATTAACAATAAATTTTACGCCTGAAGTAGGCTAATTTTACAAAAAAATGTTCTTATGCGAGGAAAATAAACCAACCATCGTGTACGACTACGCCACGTGTTACACGCGCGCGCGTGTGTATACATATAATCTATATAATGTAAAAAAAAGGAACGTTTGTTGAAATTGCGTCCACTCAGAACAGAAAGAATATCCGACGGCGATAGAAACATAAAAGCTTTAGGCTGGACATTGTTTCACGAACCCAATAAAACGCAGAGAGAGAAGGAAGCCTCTTATCTCCGTGCCAAGATAAAATGGACGGATAAAAGGCAAGAACTGTAAACCTTTCTCACACCACAATAGGGCTATGTGTGTAGGAGTGCTACTGAAATTGAGCTAAGTCGTAATCCTCCAAGCATAGCCAGCTGCTTTATTATAGCCTTAAATATTATAGCTTTATATAGGCTTACAGGCTATTTTCTCACAATTGTTCTTCTGTAATTATTAATAATAAATAACAGACTACTTGTTTTTTACAAGACTTTTGTTTATATTTTTTAATAAAATTTATAGGGCCTATACAAATTTATAAAAAATATTTTCTTTTAAAAAACAAGAGTAGTCTATTACTTATTAGGCGCACGCGTGCGCGGGGTAAAACATTTGCTTTTAACTACTTAGGTTTACGTAAAATTACATTTTCTCAATTCTTATCACTATTTTCATTGTTTAACAAAATACAAAAACAAACAGTTATGTAGCAGCAAACATTTATAACAGAAAATAAGTAAGCATATAAATGCAAAATTAAGACAGTACAAAAGAGTAATAGGCCAAGGCCCTGAAGCCATAAGGCATAAAAATGCATCTGAATGTTCGGGAGTGTTTTACGCAGAAAAAAATATTAAAAGTACAATAGACTGCTAAGAAAACATTATGGCCCAAAACAAATGAATTAAAAAAAAAAATTAGATTAAGCTCAAATGAACAGGCCCTAAAGTTAGAGATTTTTCTAAACTTCCCATAGAAATATGCAATAGAAAATTACAATTTTATTGATACTTATTGAGAATGGAAAATAAAAGGTTAACGAATAAGACATTTCAATGCCAAAAAAAAAAAAACATGAAAACAATATTTAGGTGGCACGAAGGAGTACAGAAGAAAAGATCCCAAATATAGACGAATAAACGATTAACAGTAATAAAAACAACAGTAGGTTTACAGAGTAAGCCTAAGCGTATACGGAAAAACTTTAGCAAAAATAACAGAGGAATTCAGACTGGACGAAAATATCACCAGACATGGGAGGCGAGGTGAAATCACGGAAGAAGAAAGAACGCTGAGAAATACAATAACGAATCCATGCAACGCGGTCATGAGTGGCCTTAATAAAAAAAAAACTAATTGAAGTTTTTCATTTTTTTTTTCTAATAATTTGGTCAGGGGCTATAATTCTGTGTATGGAAAGGAATCTGTTAGAAGATGGGTGACAACAGCGTTAATTCCTACCACTTTTTGTTGATCCCCCCCCCGCAAATGGAATTCTTTATATGACCACAGAATGATGGCCGCATCAGTGTTTGCTGAGCAGAAAAGACAGGCCTACTTAGGTTCATTGTTAAGCAAACACATTTTCTTACAGAAAGTATTCAGTTAGTCACGAAAACGTGTTGGTGTTGTATGGCCCACCTTATGGCTGTCACACCATTTCCATCTACTTTTAGCAGCATATAACTTACTGTAGCGTACGCAGGTTTTTTATGGGGAGGGGGCGCTACCTTGACAACTAACCACTTAGGGTGCGGTTACATGAGCGTTTTTTTTTCGGCCGTGCACGTTCGTAGTGTTTGGAAAACGTAGAGTGGTCACACATACGTGCACGGACGGAAGTGTAGTCACACGGCGGTGCATGCCCGTGGAGATTAGAAGAACGCACAGTGGTCACACGTGCGTACACGGACGGAAGTGTAGTCACACGGCCGTGCATGCCCGTGGAGATTAGAAGAAAGCACAGTGGTGACACGTGCGTGCATGGACGGAAGTGTAGTCACACGGCCGTGCATGCCCGTGGAGATTAGAAGAAAGCACAGTGGTGACACGTGCGTGCATGGACGGAAGTGTAGTCACACGGCCGTGCATGCCCGTGGAGATTAGAAGAACGCAGAGTGGTCACACGTGCGTGCATGGACGGAAGTGTAGTCACACGGCCGTGCATGCCCATGGAGATTAGAAGAAAGCACAGTGGTCACACGAGCGTGCATGGACGGAAGTGGAGTAACACGGCCGTGCATGCCCGTGGAGATTAGAAGAACGCAGAGTGGTCACACGTACGTGCACGGACGGAAGTGTAGTCACACCGCCGTGCATGCCCGTGGAGATTAGAAGAACGCACGGTGGCCACGCATACGTGCACGGACGGAAGTGTAGTCACACGGCCGTGCATGCCCGTGGAGATTAGAAGAACGGAGAGTGGTCACACGTACGTGCACGGACGGAAGTGTAGTCACACGGCCGTGCATGCCCGTGGAGATTAGAAGAACGCAGAGTGGCCACACGTACGTGCACGGGCGGAAGTGTAGTCACACGGCCGTGCATGCCCGTGGAGATTAGAAGAACGCACAGTGGTCACACGTACGTGCACGGACGGAAGTGTAGTCACACGGCCGTGCATGCCCGTGGAGATTAGAAGAAAGCACAGTGGTGACACGTGCGTGCATGGACGGAAGTGTAGTCACACGGCCGTGCATGCCCGTGGAGATTAGAAGAACGCAGAGTGGTCACACGTGCGTGCATGGACGGAAGTGTAGTCACACGGCCGTGCATGCCCATGGAGATTAGAAGAAAGCACAGTGGTCACACGAGCGTGCATGGACGGAAGTGGAGTAATACGGCCGTGCATGCCCGTGGAGATTAGAAGAACGCAGAGTGGTCACACGTACGTGCACGGACGGAAGTGTAGTCACACCGCCGTGCATGCCCGTGGAGATTAGAAGAACGCACAGTGGCCACACATACGTGCACGGACGGAAGTGTAGTCACACGGCCGTGCATGCCCGTGGAGATTAGAAGAACGGAGAGTGGTCACACGTACGTGCACGGACGGAAGTGTAGTCACACGGCCGTGCATGTCCGTGGAGATTAGAAGAACGCAGAGTGGCCACACGTACGTGCACGGGCGGAAGTGTAGTCACACGGCCGCGCATGCCCGTGGAGATTAGAAGAACGCACAGTGGTCACACGTACGTGCACGGACGGAAGTGTAGTCACACGGCCGTGCATGCCCGTGGAGATTAGAAGAAAGCACAGTGGTCACACGTACGTGCACGGACGGAAGTGTAGTCACACGGCCGTGCATGCCCGTGGAGATTAGAAGAAAGCACAGTGGTCACACGTACGTGCACGGACGGAAGTGTAGTCACACGGCCGTGCATGCCCGTGGAGATTAGAAGAAAGCACAGTGGTCACACGTACGTGCACGGACGGAAGTGTAGTCACACAGGCGTTTTATAATCGCACGGCAGCGTTGTTGTTTATTCAGACTGGATGTGTGACGCGTAGTAGGTCTTGCTTAGCCGTGCTTCTGGTTAGACGTCGAAGGCGTAACAGGGTCAAGAGATTCTGGGATCCACCCTCTACTAAGTGAAAGAGCGCACACAGGAAAATTTCAACTTTTCCACCCGGAACAACAACACTACAAACTTCGTCCCATGCTTTCTGCTTTGAATTTCTGTCATGGTATTCCCCACTGTTAATCTCATACAGACAAGGTCTTTTTTCAACTACAGTGATCAGTAACTCACTGTCTATATACATATTTTCCATGGCGCTGGAAGGTAAAACGCAACTGCACAGAAACGTCCGTATTACCACCCGCGTGTGTGTTAAAAACGGAACTAAAATAACGCAGCCGGTTGCGTTTCGATGCGGGGGACCTTGAAAACACAGCAGAATTGACGACCCGTGCGTTTTTCCCCACGGGACGTCAATTCTGTATGACCAATTTCATTGCCACCTGTGTGTTAAATTCAATGCGTTTCCCAACCGCAGGCAAACGGCCGGGAAAAAATGGCTCGTGTAATCCTACTCTTAAAGTTCCTTTCACCGTTATCACTTTTCAGTTGTTCACCTTTAAAGATCTACAATGCTATCGCAAGTTTTGCAGAGACAGTAACATACATGTACAAATTTACCACGATGTTCTTCTTGATTGTTCTGAATAGTGGATAAATCATAAACTTGGAAAAGCTGATTTTTTGTTAATATTCCGAACAACTATCGAAACAAACAAGATTGGACGTAACAACAGGAAAAAATGTACGTAACCACGTGAAAATATCAGGAAGACACAGAAACACGGAGTACATATTATAAAATGAGGACAGATAAGAAGACGACGCGAGGAAAAAGTTACGGAAGAAGGACGATGGGGTTCCATGTCGCAGTGTCACCCCTTACTGCTGCCGTTCCCCAACACTGCACCTGTGTATCACCGTCACACCGACTTGTTAACAATTTAAAGATAAAGCCCGGCACACACGAGAACACATACGTCTCTTACTTATAGTTGAAACATTTTCGTTAAAACTTAGTTCCATTGTAACAACATACAGTGCTCAAGAAGAATTCAAACTGTCTCTTTCACCGTTCTAATTAGGGGCTGATCCAGCAACAAATTTGGGGTGGGGTGAGTGCTGGTTTGGGGGGAATATGAAAAGTAGGACCGTTCTTTAATGATCTAAAGGAGTGAATGAAGATAAAAGTGCAATGTGTTATTATCAATTTATGAATAGCCTACAGTGCGTCATTATAAGTTGATGAACGTCATTTGTAGTTCTGTTACTATTTGTCGACAAAGTAGGGCTACCACGCGTCCTCGTTTGCTCCGGACTGTACTCGATTGTAGGTTATGTCCGGGCGTCCGGACGTGGTTCGACCAAAAAACGATTTGTCCTCGTTTTTGCCACAGTTAATTTAAATTCCTAATTAACAGAGTTTTTAAAATTATTTGTTTTAATTCATCGATGAAAAGACCGGAATAAAATCTATGCATGATAGCATCATAATAATTAACGATATAGGCCTAGGCCTACACATGATTTCGGTAATGATAGTAGGCCTATATACCCCATGTCTAACGAAATAATGGATCCAGTCAGACAACGAAAAAAGTAGATGCTGCATCCAGTCAAGCAAACAAAATATGTCTAATTTAGTTAATTCATAATTAGAAATAAACCCACTTATATAATTATAATTTATAACACAGTTTTATAATTATAAATAAACTTATTGTTGTATTGGAGTGTTAGTGGTCTCAAATATTTCTACTAATAATTTTATACAACCACTATGTTATCTTTGGTATTGACGAGCGCTTTCGGCAAGCCATCTTCAGGTCATTTACCAACCTTCGTAAATGACCTGAAGATGGCTTGACTGCCGAAAGCGCTCGTCAGTACCAAAGATAACACAGTGGTTGTACAAAATTATTAGTAGAAATATAAATAAACTGTGAAATAACGAAAATATTGGTTTTGTTTACATGTGCAGATAATATACCCCCACCCCCGGCCCGCCAACACCACCGATTTTACCAAAATGTCCTCGTTTTGATTGAAAAATACGGTAACCCTAGATAAAGAACCCCAGATATGAGATGGGGATTCCGCTTCTTCACCCACTAAGAGTGGGGAATACTGAAGAGGTGGGGGAGGGGAAAGATGGTCGAGCCCAGTTGTGGTATGTCGTTTGGGGCCACGAGCGAAGTTGTGTGTAATTATAAAATATTTATACCCGGCGGAGCGGAGTCCAAGACGGAAGTCGATCCGTTTCAGCGTAATCTACTGTAGCCTACTGCACGCCAACATCAAAGGACTAAAATGAAGACGAATTATGAGTACATTTTATATTAAAAGCTTTTCACAATACGGAATCGTCGAAACAGCCTTTTTTCAATCGCTTCGGATTCACTGAATTATTTATTAGATTAGCGTCTTAAAATCGCTCTTTTGCTAAGAAATATCTTTAAAGTGAATTAACATTCTTAAACCGATGGAAATGAAATTTCATCTTTTTTCCGTTCTAATAAACAGTCGAAAGAGTGTTGTTAGTATGTTCTAAGTTGCTTCGGTAAAAACACTGTATTTAGGCCAAGTTACAGAGCATAATTAAGAATGAGTTTTTAACACAGAGATGCAGCGGTTAGGAGGGTGGAAATAAAAATAGGAACAAACAAAAACGAAAAGTCAAAACTTAAAAAAAACTGTCGATAAAAGTGAAGCCTCTCGTATAAATAGAATTATATACAGTAGAACTCCATTTATCCGAACTAATGAGTCCCAGACGTAATTCGGATATGCAGAAATTCGGACAAACATAAGAAAAAGGTTATGTTATGGAAGAAAACGTCTCCTTATGGCAGTGTCAAAACAAGCGAAAGCCTCACTCGTCGTAGGTTCCTTTTCCGGTTCAACTAAAGCAACGTTGTCATCGTCTTCGTCGACCTGCTGAGATTCATCGTTTACACTTTGGATAATTTCATCATCGTCAAAATTTCGTACACAGGATCCTGTGAATCGCGCTGCAATCACTCGTTTGTGTCGTCCACGTCACACTCGGAACAGCCAGGAATTTGTACAATGATTTCTTAGATGTCTTCAATTGATACAGCTTCATTTCCTTCGACACTTCCTTTTGCTCTTATTGACTCTTCCTTCTTGTTCATTGTTTCTTGTTTTGTCGAAATTCCATTAATATTATTCCATGCTCTCTTTAATGTTACGGTTTCTAACAAATTTCACGAATCGGCTACATTCGTGAAACAACAGTCCTTGAAATGAATTTTCTTATGGTATGCTACTGTACCTTCTTTATCTTATCTGCTAACAGCAG
Organism: Magicicada septendecula; assembly: GCA_034769895.1. Taxonomy (NCBI): domain Eukaryota; kingdom Metazoa; phylum Arthropoda; class Insecta; order Hemiptera; family Cicadidae; genus Magicicada; species Magicicada septendecula. Next base: position 495,472,938 of record CM068370.1, read on the forward strand.
CTTACGTAAAAGTTGCCTTCTGTAATGTCGTCTCATACACTCTATTACGCCTTGAGAGAGGATTTCCAAGTGACCGTTGCTGCAAAAAAACATTTATAGTTTTTATTTTCAGCCGTTCTCATCACTTATCTGGACAACATTCCATCTTCACTTCAAAAATTAGAAACAAAGTTCAAAATCAAAGAACTATTTTCTTTTTATGTCAGAAATAGTGGCTGCGCCTAGATTATAAGTTTTGGCCAACTGTTTGCGAAACACTCCTTTTTTTTAATTGTTCAATTATTTTCACTTTGTCCGTCATCAATAATACGATACGTTTCCTTTTATATACGAAGATACGATACGATACGAAGTCATTTTATATACACACTACGTGAACACAAAATGAAAACAACTTGGCAAAATACTGTGCTGTATAAACAGAACGCACGACATACACCACACAATAGACAGCAAGACACTGATCAACTGTAAATGTGAGATAGGTGAGTGACATGTATTTCATTTACTTACGATGTTTTTTATTTGTACGCTAAGTGCAATTTGAATAAACTTATTTTTTAGAAATTGATTTTTTTTTCTGATATCGATTCGGATAATTGGCGATTCGGATAACTGGAGTTCGGATAAATGGAGTTCTACTGTAATTAGGCTAATTTATTATGTTTGTATAACACTTTTAATTGTAGTAGGCCTACACTACAGTATATCAATCTTGCGGTTACGAATCGTAGGGTAGACAGGGGCAAAAGCGCGCACTTAAATTTTAAATTCATCTCAAACTGCACTTAGACTCATTATATTTTGACAGAAATATCATGAATCCCTTAAAGTTAGATTTAGACCCCCTTATTATAATTTCAACTACTGCAACACATGTAAATAAATATATTACCAAAACGAATCAAATACAAACTGTTGCCACCATAGGTGGGGCAAATGTACGCATATGGTGGGGCAAACGTTTACAATTAAATTAATTTGAATAAATTAATTTTTTTAACTTTAAACAACTTTACTAACATTTTATTAATGACTTTTTCACTTTATTTAAACATATTTTACGATTTTTTTCTTATTTATTAACTTCATTAACAAATAATAATTAAAATTTGAAAGCATCATAGTTGTTTTGACACAATATAAAATTATTACAATGCTGCAATGACATATTACATTTGAACGAATGTATTGCAGTAGAAATTATGTAAGAAACTAATAATGCTCACTTCAAATAGTAGTGGGGTATGATTTATAATGCGAACTTTCGCCCCACCACTCTGTGCAAACTTTTGCCACACAGGCTACTTTTTGCTATTAGATCAGTGCTGTTATCTATTAGTATAGTTGTATATATTATAACTCCTAGTTTTAAAAAGATGAATTTAACTCTTGTTTTGTGTAACAAACTAATACCTGAACAAATTCAAATCAATACAAAACATGATGACACAATTTTCAAAGCACTCAACATCGAAAATACTGAAAAAGATATTATACCTATACACAAAGATCACACACAATAATACCAGTATAAAATACCAAAAACCAATAGGAAGCCATAACAACAACCAATCAAAACACAAATGTTACACAAGTTTCAAAATTATGAGGGCTGAGGATGGGAACAATAGGATTCCCGAAACATGTTACAAATGAAGGAAAAAACATCTTGAGGTAAAGAAATGATAAATAGTAACAAATTATATTTATATATATACACATACATAGGCCTATATATATTATATATATAGCCTATAGGCTATATAGAACATCTCGAATGAATCTCGAAACGTCGCATAAAACCTGCATTTTTATTAGACCGAAACTCGATACCAACTTGAGGCTATATAGGCCTATGTATATACATAGTATGCGTGTATTCCCGTTATAAATACCTTAGCCCCCCCTATATAGCATCCCTATTGTAAACCGTTTGTGTGCTCTAAAATGATGTGAAAAAATCTGCTAGCTTTAAATGTTGTGAGGTTATCTTTGTGTGTGTGTAAAATGGGATTCATTAGAGTAATAGACCTACTGACGTTTACTATAATTCTATTACACAGAATGTAGGCTATACAGAGAAACTAAGAGAACATGTTGGTGAGTGTTAAAAGAAACGTTGTGGCGTTATCAGGCAGTAGGCCTACGTGCAGCATTAACTTGTCAGTCACTCTATTCATTAACAAGTGGTTGGAGCCCAGCAATAAATATGCAAATATGCAGCACGAAAATGTGAGTGTAATAAACAGGTGTTGACACCTCCCTTCTACCCCTGGCTACTGAATACAAATTAACCTACTGCAGTGGAACACCTACTTAAGTTACCTGTTGTACGTAATTATCACACGCACGCACGCACACACTACATTACATCCTCTTATGAATGCATGCGAGAACGCCAGTTGAAGCAGTAGGTTACATTATGTTCGGTCGCGGACTCTTAATTGTGTTACGTTTTATATTATTATTATTATTATACAGTATTATTATAAATACACTAGAGGTACTATTTAAATTATTTTTAAGTTAAGAGTAATTGCCACAATTTTCACAACCACGTGGAGGTCGTAACGCTTCTATTAATGAGGTTCATAATGCTAACTCATTTATGCACTCGGTTTAATGAAAGATGAACAAATAGGGGGACTCACTGTAAACACCCCTGAGACGCTTAAGGGCACTCGTAACCGGTTATACTTACCATGTTAAATTTATCAACTTTCAGACCTGTTATCTCAGAACCTGTAAAAGATATAAATCTGAAATTTTAGCACGCTGGTAAGCACTTTATGCACTACAAACGCTACTTCAGTTATAAAGATATCTCAAGTTCCTGATTTGTTATAACTTTTATATATTTGCTCTGAAAATTTCCATACAAAAAGCACACTTAGGTATAACTTTATTATTATTTTTTTATTATAAGCACGTTATTATTTTTCAGTGCAACTGTATAGTTCTAGTAGTGTAGTTACATCTTCATTAACCAAATAGTCAACAAAAATTCAGCTTGATAGTTTACTTGGTTTCTAAAATAATGGATCATTTATCTAAAAAAAAATATATTTTCAGGAAAACGCATTTAAAGTTTTCAAAACAGTTTTTTATTGTTTTACCTTATTTAAAATAGTTCAGTTCCACACTCGGTGTCTTTATTTATGTCCATTTGTTCGTTTAGTGTTCTCTTCAAATTTCTAATTGACTGTGTAACCTAATCAATTCATCTACTGCTTTCTCTGGCTCAACGATTCCTTGGAAGTCAGTTTTTCCATTACCTTAACCCTAGTTTGATCCCTAATTTTTGTAAGACTTGACACTTACTTATATTACCTTAATTGAAGGTCAAGACAGCATCATGTACACCCAAAACCAAAGTATCCAGTCCAATAAATATATTTTTTGGCAATCTATTCCAAATCAAATGGTTCATCAACTCGTTTGCTTTATGTCTACTATCATGAAGACAGGTTTTTAACAAATTATGATGACTTAGGTCAGCAAATACATACATTACAGACTAGTAGTAAATGTTTATTGAAATTCTCTTTTCAATAGTAAAAACCGCATGTCTCTACGATTTTTTATAGGCTAAGGTAGTTACAGATTTGTAAAAAATGGCAACATTATCAGCACTTTTGTCACACTTTTCCTATGATCTCAATCTTTTTAACAAATCATAAAAAATGTATAACTTGGCGTATTCACCTAAATATGGTATCAAATTAGTCAGAAAATATTGAAGATTTTTTAAAGACAAAAAGCCAAAAATCAATTTGCCGGTTACGAGTGGCTTTAAGCGAGAACTGAATAGGCCTACATATTGAATTAGGAAAATTCTACTGTTGCTAGTCATATAGATCTGAAGTAACATTGTAATTATTGTACACACATTGGTAGGCCTATATCGGCAGCTTACATTTATTTTTGGAGCGAGCTTCCGTTTTCCAACAGTAAACGTTGCAAATAAATATTTGGCAATGCGTCCTTTGGGAAATATTTCAAAACAAGAATCTACTGATTTATGTTCTGTGTGCGTCGATAAAATACGTGTAGGCCTATATATTATGCACACGGTAAGTGAATCTTATTTCAGCGATCTACGTATCGAGACTCTGCCGGTTTACGTTAACGCTAAGTCGTAATCAACCTACTGATACTGATACACCGATGCGACTCAAATAGCCCTAGCGTGTGCATTAGCCTACGTGTCGCTCGTCACGTTTTGGGGAACCAGCAAGTTAGATGCGATGTAGGCCTACCTCAGGCATCCAGTATTTGCGTGCGCTTGCAACTTCTTTAAAGAGAGATGGATTGCTCGTCTTAATTGAATGCCAGACGGCAGGCTGCCTAATGATGTGTGTCAGTACAAGACTGTTGAACAACGAAGTATAGGCAGACCTAAGAACAAAATCCGGCATATTGGTGATCACATAGGCGATTTGCCTAGTCCGTGATGGAAGAAGAAGGAGAAGATATCACTTCTTCTTCTGATAGTTCTTATCCGTTTCGGATGTTAGCTATCATACAGATTATTTTAACTTTCTGCACTGCTGCACGGAATAAGTCAGTTGTATTCATGCCAAACCAGGTCCTTAAATTTCTCAACTATGATATTCTCGGTCGCCCAACTCCTCTTTTTCCAAGTACTTTTCCCTGTAGTATGGACTGCAATAAGTAAAATCTCTGTTCATTTCTCATGAGATGTCCCAGATACTGAAGCTCTCTTATCTTTACTGTGCTAATAACTTTCCTATCTTTCTTAATTTTTCTAAGAACTTCAACATTAGGTATAATGGAAATGGATGGACAGCCATCCGGAGCTTAAAGTTCCCTAATCGGATCTCCCGGGGGGGGGGGGGGTAGGACAGTTTTGAACAGTTATGAATTAAAAAAAGATATCACTAGTATGTGGATATTTTTCACTATGGCGGCGTCAAACCACATAGGCCCTACACATTAAAGGCTGAACTAAAAAACTCATAAAACGAACTACGCTTGGCTCACAATCATACTGGCAAAGGACAGAGCTGAAAGGCCAAACAAAAAACAAAGGAAACGAACCGTGACATCAGTGACATGTCAAAAACGAAATAAAACAAAGGAAGACTGTTAATTAAAAGTTCTTCCCTATATAGGCTTCAAAGTGAGTAAGGTTTAATACGCTCGCGGGTGCAGCGGTGTAGAGCACCAGTGCAAAGAGAGTTCTTTATATCTTTTTAATTACAATGCCTTTTTTACTGTAAATACAGTGACATTAGTACTCACTCATGTGAAATTAGCGGTAATACGATACGCCATAATTTCTGTTTTTCCGTTTAACGATTACAGATTTAATAACTGTATTGATTATGTCCAGCCACTTCGTAACCTAAATAGGCTACAGCGTACTTAAGCTCTTTCGCCTCAATGCAAACGCTTCTTACCTTTAATACTGGATTTAAAAACATTACCAGCGACTATGTTAAAACAAAATCATCATCATCATCATCATTATCATTATCTTCTTAATGGTTTTAGGCTTTGGCGGCCTGTTCCTATTCCACAGTCCACCTTTTCTTAGGTCTACCAACTTTTATTCTGCCTCTAGGGTCGTAATCTTTCGCCATATTCGGTATTCTACTTTCTTCCATTACATTTATGTCTTGAATCCATTTCCTTCTGTATTCATTAATCCTTTCATTAACTGCAAAAATATACAAATCACTTCTTATCTCTTCATTTCTTATATGATCTCGTCTATTACACCTTTTAACTGATCTCAGAAATTTAATTTCTGCTGTTTCTGTCTACTGTTCATCTTTTTCCTTTATGGCACAAGTTTCAGAACCATACAGTAGTGTAGATATTGCCATTGTTTTATAAAATTCTATTTCTTTTCTACATTTATTTCCCAACGTTTCTGCACATCGTTCCACACATTCTTGTGAAATTCGTCACTTTATTTTCTATATCTCCATCTTGATCTTAAGTAATAAAACAAAATCAACTAAAATATATTAAACAACAAGGCATTAATTAGGTCTTGTGAGCTTTTTTTACGTGAGGTGGCTTATTTAATTATTAATAATTAAGCTGACTTGAAAAAAATAAAAGGTTCTTCTCTACGTTAGACGATTTTCAAATTGTGGATGACGTGAACGAACATAATTTGGAACATTAGTAGTTCTCTTAATTCAATTGCTTCACTCTAGAGTTGGGGCGATAGGCCTATACCTATAACAGGTATTTTAGAACCATATTTTTGTGGAACGGATTTAACAGTGACTGAAAAGTTGAAATAACTGTTCCGATTCAACGATAACTGAAAGTCGAGATACCCGTTCCGATTACTCGCAGCCTCGCGGTTCCGAGTCGCGGGACCCCCTACGCTACTAACGAGTAAACAACAACATGTAACAACAAGTAAACGAGTACTACGAGTATTAGGAGTATTACGGGTAGGCATACACAAGCAACAACAACTAAACGAGTACTACCAGTATTAGGAATATTAGGCCTACGAGTATGATGCCACTTTTTGGTGCTGAATACTTAATTCTGCCCATGTACCGATTGCCATACAAGTACGAAACGAAGCAAAACAGCGAGGTTCAGAAAATCTCTACGCCAAAGAGACGAAGCTGTTAATGCAGATATATAATATAGATTATAAAATAACAAATTATACGCTATATTATACTAGTCACTAACTTGATACATTTTGAAAAAGCGAAATATATTGTGTTATAACCTACACAGTGCCTGATAGTTGACCGGCAATACAGTAGGCTACTTTTTGTTAATGTGATGTGGAGACTATTTTAACTTCACTGTACATCTCACGTAAATGATGAGATTATTGTAACTCTTGTGGCTTACTGTTATGTTTTTATTAGGGCCTTTATGTTTCTGATGTTTTTTTTACATTAGGTCTATTTGTTGTGCTATTACGTGTACTCTAAATTACATTGCCTGAGTTTCGCAACTGATTTGTCAAACAAAAATGGAATCAATAATTTAATATTAAACCTATGTCAGTTTGTTTACTCCTAGTGAAAACTTAAATTAGTATTCCCAAAGGGAGATAAGCGTATAAATTCTCTTGTTTCTTATTTTCTATTAAACAGTAACAGCTTAATAAAGTCACAGTGTAAAGTAACACTGTTAATACTTTTAGTTTCAATTTATTTCTTATAACAAATTATATAATACAGGTAGGCCTATATGTATAATAGATATATAATAACAGGTATTTGTATGTGTTAATTTTTTGGAACGGTTTCGTTCGTAGGCCTATCTGTTATTTTGAAATACTAGTTTAGCACACCTCTATTAGAGGCTCGCAACACACCATGCCAAAGAGTTACTTTATGACAGGATTTCACCCCGCGCCGATTCATAGCGATCGCAGCGTGTCTCTGGATGAGGACGGACTCCATATGAAGGCGAGGGAAATACGCATGCGCACTCACCACCTACAGAAGCTTCCTTTTACCACCCTGCGTTAGTTCTTCTCGAATTTTTACACTGATGTTGGCAGTCAATGGTGCTGTTGAAACATCTGTTTTAGTTAGAAACCATGGACCTCGGCCAGACAGGTATTTGTACGTGTTATTTTTTTTGTTCGTATCTGTTATTTTCAAATACTAGTTTAGCACACCTCTAGTTCCGTCGCAACGTGACCTAGGACCCCTGCGTCTACACAAAACGTGTTTAGCAGCAAACACTGAGGCAATGCAGTCTACTATGTCTCGATTCCCGGCAGTCCTTATTAAAACGATAAATTACGCAACACAGTAACGTGCCAAATGTTGCGACACTAGCGACACTAGTGGGTAGCATAAAAACTAAAACACGCCACTAAAAACTTTCCCCAGTGTCTCAGAAAAGTGCACCATCAAACGCTGCACAAAATATGGCTGTACTAGACGGCGCGACGTCACTTCGTTAATTAAGAAAGTTCCTACCTGCTACCGGCAACGTGCTACGATAATGAAAATACTTGCCTTGACTTTCATTTTTCCCATTTCAAAGAGTAAAATACCTTCGGTTTCTGCTGACTTTTACTGCTAAATGCAGACAGGAATTACGATGTAATTAATTAATCAAAATTAATTAATTGACATTCTTTTTAATTATAGGAAATTACTGTGATATACTTTGCATATCTTTCATTTAATTACGCGCCACGTCGTTGCGCCATGTACAATGTAATTATGAAACGCGTTGGGCACCATATACGATGTAATTAATGATGCTGATTTAATTGCATAACTTATTTACTAAATTTATATATTATTTCATCTGTATTTATGAAAATGCTATCTGTACGACTCTGTCGTGTTTCTCTACTTTATTTGGCCCTACAGTTGGATGTCGTATACAATGATAATTAAATGTATTTCTTTAGTTAATTGCATGAATTAAATTATTGTTTAATTTGTAAACCACAATCAAACTTGTTAAACATAGAATTGATTTTGACTTTAACTGCCAAATAAGCTTCTAGTCTGAGTATATTTACAAGTATGGTAATTGATAAACTATATTAAATTGAATCATGAGTTATAGATCCTATTTAGTGAGAAGTTATCTCGTGAGTCAGGTCTTACACAAATCAATATAAAACGAACGAATCCATTCTAAAATACGTTTATTAAAATATCGAATCTCATCCGTATTCATATTATAACATAAATCATAGAATAAGAGCACTTACGAATCTTTCTAAAAGACAATAAAATTCTATACCACATTTAAATAATTGAATGAACAAGTTTAAAATAATTAAAAGAACAATCAAATATAGGCACTTATTCGTGCGTAGTGACGTTACTAGCTACCAATGTGGTGTGCTCATAATTTGCATTAAGTGGTTTTACGTCAAAACACATTAAACATTTATATACGCCAAATACTCATATACTAACAATACACATATTAAGTATATACATAGTAAAATCATGTTCCTGCAACAGACATATTAGAACACATACGTAGTTACAATAAACATATACATACACTAACAAGAATACATGTGCAATACTCTATAACATAATGATCCCTACCTATGGATTCGTATTCTATCTGACTCTTGTTTATAAAATTCTCAGGTGGTTTGGTTCTAAGTGTCAGGTCAGTGGTATTTTGGTAAATTAATAATTATAATAAGAGATTAATTTTGTACGTTACTCTTTCTGTCGTGATGTATCGCTCCCATGGTGTATCCACTCGGGTTCCTTCGTTGACGGTTGATGTTAATCCATATAGCACTTGTGATTGACACTTTCGATTTCTATACGTACATCGTTCGAGAACACTAGTCCGCACTCCGCGACATTCGCTATGAGTTTTGAGATTGCCACAGTGTAAGTTGCGGCATAGCACTTAGAATCTGTCGACTATGCGTATTCGCGTGAGTCTATTGACGCGATTAACAGCTTGATACCGTTACGCACTTAATAGTCTTTCATCTTGCGCGTTTTACTCTCCTGCGACGCCTAGATTGCTTTCAAGTTCATTAGGCAATTATAATCATTGCTATTACTTGACTTTATTCGAAATAGTGTAGTATCACTACTTTATGTAAAGGTTCAAGAATGTCACTGCTAAATATTATCACCTTTATGACAGTGTATTACCTATAGTTTATAAAGTTCGTTATTCGCGCGTCATCGCGAACACTACTGTTCCGTTTTGGCGTTCTAAGTCTTATTCACGCACTTCCGTTAGGTCTGAACAAAGTCTTTATAGTATCTAATGAAATACTGCGAATTACTGGGTTACTGAGATACTCAAAATAACAATGTACTGGAAGAAAACTTTGACTCACTGGAATTAATGAAATACCGACATAACTGAAATACTGCGCAAAGTTTTTATGAACTGAGTAAAATTTTGAATGAACTAAGTAAAAAATTCGAATGAAATGAGAGAGCGTCCCCTTGTGTATTCAGTTTTTATTCTTCCCACCAAATCATTTCTGATAGGACTATTGCATGGACCTCCCTGTGTCCTCTCGTCTCCAGTCTGTATTTCTGGCGAATTCTCCACCCAGCGCCGTTTGGAGAGGGATGTTCTTACTCGGGATTTGCTCTCTGGTCGCCGGCTTCTGTCAGCACCATCACTTTCAGTTGCTCCCTTCGGAATTCTCGTTCCTCATTGGCTGGTTGGCTTTCTTAACTTGAGTTTGACGCAGTCCACGTGGACTCGACGAGTTGCTGTCTTTCGTCCGTTGCCCTGTTCTTGGAATCTGTGCTAAGGCCTTGCTTCCGAAGTCACATCTGCTACTTTTGGTGTAGCGTGTCAAATTCCCTTATTGTTGAGACACTATCGACTTCCTTCGATGAACTACGAGTGGCATAACATCTGTGTTCTCCGCAAGCGTCACTCCGTCGCATGCTTCATTGTCTGTGCACCAACTATTGTTTTACTATAAGTCGCACACATGGTTTCGAACAAAACTCTTACCGTTGGCTATGTATTTTTCTCGTTACTGGACAGATGTAAGGGCAGCATTCCTTTGTTATAACTGTGGAGTCAAGCGTTCCCACGCATGGTCCAGTTCGTCGCAACGTGTGCTGTACTGCTCATTGTTCGTTAATGGTTTTTACGTCGTTTTAACGGAAAGGAAAGGTTTGTTCCTTTTCGTCGCCCACCCTCGAACAAAGCTAACATGTGTCACTTTTGACGGGCTCTAATTGCTGGTGTACTTCTCTCGCAATGCTCAAAATTTCAAAAAAAATCTCGAAATAATAATTACATTATAGAATTAATACTACATTACACACGCCGTAACACTCGTGAACATAATATGATACACAGGCCCGGATTTAGGTGTCCTGCAGCCCCTAGGCACTATTGTTAGCGCCCCCCCCCCAACAAGTAACTTCTATATATTCAATTCTCCTTCACCGCTGAAAAAAGTTGCTGAAAATAGTCACGTCAGCTATCTCTAATGCAAATATCTCATTTGATCTTAAATCTAAAAGGGACATGTGATGGAACTGTGAAAAAGACTAAATTTTTTTAACTTTTATTAATATTTATTCACATGTACACTTTAGTAACACATAGATTAGTTTTATAACAAGTAATATACGTAGGCCTACTTTCTTTTTATAGGTTTCTTTATAGACCTACATGGTTTGGTTTTATCATCAAACATAGTAAAATCAATGAAAGTAATGTAAATTGAATAAATAGAATTGATAGGCCCAGTGTCAATACCGTGTTATTCAATGATATAATTAAAGATTATTTCAAAACTATTTTCTTCAATTTTGGCAATAATGCAAGTGCCCAATGCAAATACAGTAATTAAAAAACCGAAAACATCAAATTTTAAGAAATAAATTTTCGCCTCGTGCCGCCCCCTGAGTATGCCGCCCCTAGGGACGTGCCTAGTGTGCCCAGTGGGAAATCCGGGCCTGTACATACACACGCACGCGCGTTTGCAACTTGGTACACAATACTTGACCAGATAGTCCCTAAAAAGTAACGATAATGAATTTTTTCTCCCCGAGTTGCAACACTGCGAGGCCAAAATCAACAGCTGATTATACTTATACGTAAGTCAGCGGCGTATTTATGGGGGGGGAACGGAACCGGACCCCCCCCCAAGAGGGTAGAAAAACGTTTACGAGGAATTTTGATAATTTCTTAATTTTTATGCCGTTTTAGTATTCTTTCGGCTGTTTAATACAATATTAACTCTTTAATACAACAGCCTATTAACTCTTTAATACAATAGCCTATTAACTCTTTAATACAATAGCCTATTAACTCTTTTTTAAGTAGGCCTATACAATTTTAGTACACGGCATTTGCGCATGCGTTTGAAATATGAAATATAGGAAAATCAGTCGGGTCAATAAGTATGTTGTAAACATGTTTCAATACCGCGTACTTTTATTGTCTTATTACCGTTAGTTTAATGAGATTGATTTCAGGATGTTATGACGCGTTTTACAGCCAGTTTAAAATTAGTAATATTGATTAGTCTTTTGTTTTTTTCTTTTTTTATGAGACCGACTCGACCCCCCCCCCCAGGCTGAATTCTAGACACGCCAATAACGTGTGCTCACATTTGTAAACATTTTCAACTTCCTAACCTTACTGGCGTTGACTGTGACACGTTTTTATCGCAAACAATGTTGAGCCGGTGTAGGCAATCAACTGTTATGTCAAAATTCAAGGCAGTCGAACAGAAAGATTTTACAAGTTACCTATCCGTAAAAAAAGTTACATGTTCGGGTGTTAGGTGGCATAGCCTAAAGTGTTTTCAATTGGTATGAATCTGTAGGAGGATAAATCAATTTCTGAACGACCGAGCACAGTACAAACTAATGCAAATGTGTGAAAAGGGAGTGATGTCATCAGGCCTGCTCGTCATATGATACTAACGATTATTGGCTATGAAATAAGTTTGAATCGTCTCACCGATGTTTATCTCGAGCGAATGGAAAAGCCCAGTGAAGGACGTCATGAACCCGCTCTAGTTGTGGGGAGTGTATGGAGTTCCCTGCTTGTGCGGCCAGTTGTACAGTTGTAGGCCTACATCGGAACTACGAAACGCAGTGTCCATGCCCGCGTTGAACACAGCCGCTACTGTCGTTTGAGGCAGCCGGAGAAGTCTGCTATAGCGGACCTCGTACTCGCCAATGCCGACCATCGCATACACTTTGAAGAGACGAGGCTTCTGTAGTCGGTGAGTGCTTATTTCCCTCGCCTGCGTATGGAGTCTGTCCACACACACTGCCAGAGCTGTTGGGATGCGCGTCGTGAGACGTCCCAATGGTTTCCTATTTCCGAGCCTCCGGAAGGGGCTCCTGCCTAGTGGTCCTGTCCAAACGGAATTATTTAATTAATTAGTGGCCGCTACAACGGCATGCTCGTACTAGGCCGTTCTAGTACAGTATTTGCCGAGGCCGTTTCCAAGAATCACCTGGACGTGGTCGGTAAGCCTACTTGCCAAGGTCAGCTATTAGCGGGTTTGCCTGGATCCTCGCAGCTCGGACGTAAAATGTACGTGCAAGTCGCCTTACGGTGTCATCCAAGGAGCGGACACCGAGTCCACTTCTCAAAAGTCGAGAAAGGAACCGATAGAGGGCTTTGGCCGCTACCCGAAGACCCCTATCGAGAACGCTTTGCAACTTTCTTTTATGAACGGTTGTGAGGTAACCCCAGACGGGAATGGCATAGGTAATGATTGGCAACAGGTACGCGTTGACAATCAACTTACCCAGCCTGCGGGTCATAGCCTTGTTGGTGAATATCGGAAACATTGGCGCGAGACGAGCGGACGCCCTCTGATGCATCGTCTCAGCGTGGGCACGCCAGGTGAGCCGGCGATCAAGGTGGACACCGAGGTATTTAACTTCTCTCGACCAGGGCAGGTACGTTCTACCGAGTCTCACTAGTCCTCGTGGTTCTTTCCGGCGCTTTGAGAATAGCACCGCAGAGCTCTTGGTTTCGTTGATGGCAGCTTTCCAGCTTTCCGTCCACGTTGTATACGCATCGAGTGCGCGCTGGAGTCGTGGGATAGCCCTGTCAGCGTTCCGATCGGCGGTATATACCGTCGTGTCGTTGGCAAACAGGGCCATCTGGACTCCAGGCTCTCTGGGTGCGTCGTTGACGAACACGGAGAACAGGAGAGGCCCTAACACGCTACCTTGAGGTACCCCGGCTGTAATGCGTCTCTCGGAAGAGACATGGTCATCTATTCTCACGCAGAAAGTCCTCTTCGTCAGAAAGCTAGCAATCAAGTGAAGGTAGCAATCTGGGAGCTGGATTTCCCGGACCTTTAACAAGAGCCCGTCGTGCCAGACACTATCAAAGGCCTTCTCCACATCTAGGAAACAGGCGACAGTCTGCTCTTTCCGACAGCCGGCGCCCATGACGAATTCCACCAGTCTCATCAGCTGATGAGTGGTGGAATGCCCCACACGGAAACTGAACTGTTCAGGGACCAGTACATCAAAGTTTCTTAGATGGTCTAGGACTCTCCGTTGTACAAGACGTTCGAGGACCTTTGACGTGGCCGACAGAAGACTAATGGGCCGGAGGTTGCCGGGACGGGAAGCGTCCTTTCCCTGCTTCGGGATCACTATGACCGTCGCCTTTCGCCATTTCTTGGAAAAATAGGCCAGTCTTAGACACGCGTTGAACAGCGCAACCAAGAAAAGTATTCCTTGCTCCGGGAGTCGAATTAGAGCGACGTTCGAAACGCCGTCCGGGCCAGGAGCTTTTCTTGGTACGAGTTCAACGAGCCGATCTGAGACTTCTTCCCTAGTAATGGGTTCGGGCTCCGCAGTGATCGGAAGAGACAGAAAGTCTTCCACTTCGTTCTCGACTTCTTCATTGAAGTCCCAGTCCATGGGCGGGTTTGGAGCGAACTGTCGCTCGAAACACGCGCCCAAGTACTCGGCCTTCGCCTCCGGGCGAGCCAGGATTTGACCGAAAGGTCCAGCAATGGCTGGGATGCGGGTCGGCGCCTCTTCCCTGCCAAAGCCGAAGGTATCCGGTAAGGGCGACTTTCGTCCGATCCGTTCCCCGCTTGGGGCACGGCGAGTTCCCAACAGCATCTCCGGTAGCCTGCATTTCACGACGTAAAATGCCGGTCGCCCGGTTGTACGCTGCCTTGTCGGCCGGATCACGGGTCCGCTGCCAGCGTCTCCGGAGGCGATTTCTCTCGCAAGCGAGAGCACTCGTCTCCTCTGGGATCCGCTGCCAGTGGGGCGTGACGCCAGGTTTCATCCTGGATTCAGAAAGATGCATCTATTGAATTAATCGGCGGGGTGAGTCCCTCTTTGGACGCGAGTTGTGGCGAACCAATAACATTTTACTTGTCTTCTGATTGGCTGGTGCTGTCAGACAACAATTTCGTGCAGACTCCAAATGTTTATAAATATGGGTGTCCTACTCACAGCCACTAGCCTTAACCACAGTTCAGTGGTCACTGACTAGGAAACATTGGTCACTGTTTTGCAGCCTTCTGCACTGAAGATGGCCATCGAAGGCGCGGCCGAAACGTTTGCACCAAACAAGCTTGGACCACGGTTTTACAGTTCGGTAAGCCGAAGTTCTTATAAGAGTCTCATTACTATTTATACACATCATGTATGTCATTAATACTAATTGTAGTTATGTTATAATTATCATAATTTTGTCATAATTATCATGTTATTGTTACATAATTGTCATTAATGTAGGCCTATGTCATTAATAGTCTACTACTGATGCATTATTGTCTTATGCTGTATACAAACTGACTTCGCTACCTTGCAGCAGAACTAGCCTATGACCAAAAACACAGTTTTCAGGAGAGCGATTTAAAAGTTTATTTTGTCTATTGTTTTCCCAAGAAACGTCGCCAAAAGTTTTGTACCCACTTTGCAACAGTCTTATGCATTTCTTAGTTAATTAAGTAATTAACTTCTTAAGAGAATTAAGTATAGCCTACATAGTTCCGCATGACACTGATTTATGATGATGGACACAGATAGGGTAATTCGGTTCTACGCAAAATAAATTGTTATTTTTAGGACTGGACTTAAAATACTTCAGTAGGCCTACACAATAAATAGGCCTACAGAATAACAGAACGTAATGCTCGTACACAAAACAAATTCCTCTTCCAGGTATTAATTTATATGTCAACAAAAAAACTGTAGTAAACCTACTCGAGACGAATAAGCAGACCAGCGTGACAAACTATCTAAGAATAATTAAAGTCTAAATTAGGAATGAATGTAACAGAGCAATATACAAAACGCTATATTTTCCGTGTTAATTAACCCATCAGCTTGAAACTTGGACAGTGAATTACTTATGGAAATAGCTACATTTTCTATATACTCTGTGGTTCTCAGCTATTTTAGAAATGTGTTTTTTTTTTAATATTTAAAACCTCAGCTTTTTACGATTATCTATGGTAGAGTAATAAAATTTCGAGATTAAATCTATGCAGGCTCTCGCCAACTTATACAAAGATTTGTCTGCAACCCGTCTATCTTTTGTTCTATCAACCACGTGGACAGCTGATTGACCAATCAGAAACCCCTAATTTCAGTAAGATCCGTACGTTGTCTGGCATACATCGGGGCAGTTCATCGAAAGCATTTGCCTAGTGAACGTGTGTTCCTCTACAAGAGTTTTTCTTGTATGAACTAGTATAAATCTAAAGTTACGCTAAAACTTGGAACTCTTTTCGAGTTATTCGTCAAGAATCAAGCTGGTGAACAACCATATTACATTATTAAAGTGCTATTCGCGTGATTAGAAGATATGCGCATAGGAAGATTTACTGACCGCGGTAAATCTGTAGTTTCGCGGAACACTTCAAGATTTGCCGGAAGGTGTAAGCATAATACACCGCTTTTTAAATATTACTCATTATGACCCTGAGATTAAATAATTAATAACGTTTTAAAATAATAATAACTTATTTCGAGCGAGAACGCTAATAATTCCGAGAGTGACAATTTGTGTATGTGACATCTGCTTTAGTGTTATCAGTGCTCGACGGACTCATCATCAGAGAGCGGAAACTTGGACGTCACGCCAAGTGTTAAGGATTTCGACTAACGAGTAACATCCGTCTAAATTGAACTATATAAACTCTATTGAACTATTGAACTATATAAACTCTATTGAACTATATAAACTCTATTGAACTATTGAACTATATTGAACTATTGAACTATATAAACTCTATTGAACTATTGAACTATATAAACTCTATTGAACTATTGAACTATATAAACTCTATTACAACAAATATAATTCTATGCATGAAATTTGTGTATTTTAAAATATAGCGTATAAACAATCATTTCTTGTGTGCTAATAAATAACTCCAATATAGACTTGTTCGTAATTTATTTACACACACAATATCCTATGCGTAAAAATTGAGTTGTATCGTTGCAATATATTCACGTTGGAGGAAAATTGAACATCGTATCAGTAGTAATTGTTGAGAATATACTAGAAAACTCTGCATTCAATTTTAAGTAAGTATACCTGTTATTGTAGAGTGAAAGTTTGTATTGTGCGGTGGGAGGTCTAGCTACCTGGGCGGGGCCTCAGCCCACGCACATGCTTGTTTACTGTGAGAAGTCTACAAAAGTAATGTTCTGGAAGTTTTAAATAAAAGGAAAAATCTGGAAGCTTTTTCTATATAAACAGAGATGCACTCGACCAGTTAGTTCAGTTTTAAATCTGTTTTTGTAATGTGTATTTCGTGTGTCCGTTGTATTTATACTTGCTACTAAACTGCTCTTCAATAAAGCGTGTGTTTGCTCCTGTACTTAAATTATTAATTATTTTTACCCATACCTCAACAGGTTATTGGCCCAGTGGCATTTTAAAATCGGAGTGCAGTGTGTAATTGGAGTGCAAGTATAAAATATTAGTGCAAAAATGGAACCGAATATAAAAATTGAAAAACTTCGAGACAAAGATAATTGGCATCAATGGCGCTTCGTAGTACGCACGTTGATGGAAGAGGATGATGATGTGCTGGATGTTTCCGAAGGAAGATTAGCCGAGCCAGCTGCAGGTGCAGAAGATCGTGACGCGTTGTTGGAAAAGTTCAAGAAGGCGGACAAAATTGCCAGAAAGTTAATTGTTACAACAGTGGAGAGAAAGCCTCTCGAACTTATAATGGGTTGTTCTACTGCCAAGGAGATGTGGGACAAATTGAATACAGCATATGATCTAAAATCTGATGAAAATCTGTCGATGATTCAAAAACAATTTTTTGAGTTTAAGTGGACAGAGAGTGAAAGTGTTACGTATAATATTTCAAAAATAGAACAGTTGGCTAGAAAAATGAAAAATCTCGGGGGAAAAATTGAAAAGACTATGGTGATGACTCGTGTTTTAACATCTTTGCCACAAAAGTTTAATCATTTTCACAGTGCTTGGGATTCGGTATCTGACGATAAGAAGAATCTCGAAAATTTGACTGAGCGCTTGATGGCAGAAGAATTTAGATTACAAGAGCAAAAGGAAGTACACGAAGAGACGACAGCGTTGCTAGCTAATCTGAAAATCGGTCATAAAGAACAGAAGAATGACTCTTATAAATATGAGAAGAATAATTAGAAACAAGAGCAGTGTTATAATTGTGGAAGACAAGGTCATTTAAAAAGGGACTGCTTCAGGTGTTATACGTGCAAAAGAAAAGGTCATAAAAGTAACAATTGCTTCATGAATAAGAATAATGGACAGCGAAGATGGTCGAATAATCAAGAAAGAAGTAACTCGTCTTCTGGACAGAAGAAATCAACATCGAGGATAGCACTAATAGGTGACAAAGGCAGCTGTGGCAATCGGGATGATCTCTGGATTGTGGATTCGGGTGCGACGGATCATATGTCGAAGCATCGAGAATGGTTTTCAACGTTCGAAGAATATACAACACCAGTCAGTGTAAGAATGGACAACGGTATGACAATGTCTGCATATGGTAAAGGTAATATTGACTTTGAAACTTATAAAAATAGTGAACGAGTAGAAGGTACTATCTATAATGTATTATATGTTCCTGATTCAATGTATAATCTGTTTTCTGTTAAATATGCGGGTAAAAGGGGTATAGATTATGAAATAACACATAATGCTACGAGATGTACTTTAAAGCATGGTAATGAAATTCTTGTAACTGGTTCCGAATATGAGCCTGGTAGTTTGCTAAAATTAGACATTCAAACTTTAATTCCAAAAGAATGTAACGTGGTAGAACAAAAGAGTAGATCGAGCATTTCCAACGGTAATGTTTTACAATTATGGCACGAAAGACTTTGCCATCAAAATGTAAAACATGTGAAGAATTTTTTGAAAAATCTAAATATAAAATTTACGGATGAAAATTTCTTTTGTGAAGGTTGCGCTTATGGCAAAAATCATAGATTGCCTTTTCACAAAAAGATCGATCGTGCCACTAAAACTCGCGAAATAATTTATACTGACGTTTGTGGTCCTATGGAAGTAGAGTCTCTCGGTAGAAAGTTATATTTTGTTTCTTTTAAAGACGATTTTTCAAGTTATAGAGAAATTCATTTTATTCGAGAAAAATCTGAAGTAATAGAAAAACTAAAATCATTTTGTATCGGGGTTGAGAATCAATTTGCAACAAATATTAAAGAAATTCATTTTGATGGTGGTAAAGAATACGATAATAAAGCTGTGATCTCTTTTTTAAATAGTAAAGGTATAAAATATACGATTAATGATCCATATACGCCCGAACAAAATTCAATTGCAGAGCGCGATAACCGAATCATTGTAGAGGCTGCTCGATCAATGTTATATTCAAATTCAAACTTACCTCTATTCTTATGGGCAGGAGCAATGAATACTGCTGTACATGTAATTAATAGAACAGGCCCGACAAAACAAAATAATAAAACTCCTTATGAGTTATGGAATGGAAAAACAGCTACTGTTGATAGATTTAAAATATTTGGAACCATGTGTTATGTACATATATCAAAAGAAAAGCGTAAGAAACTTGATAAAAAATCGATGAGAGGTTATCTGGTCGGATATCATGAGGATTGTAAAGGTTATCGTGTATATGTTCCGGAAGTGCGAGATGTCATTATAAGTAGAGATGTACTTTTTAAACCTGAAAGAGTATTAGCTGATTCAATTATTTTGAATTCTTTGAACAATAATAATAAAGAAACTGAAGAAAATGAAATTATAACTCCTAAAAATAATGAACTTTTACTTAAAAATGAATCAAATGAGTTTGAAGAAAGAGAACCTTTACAATCTTCAAATAGCGATAACAATCAAACTGGACGACAATTGCGCGATAGAACAAAATTAAAACCTACAGAATATTATGGATGTCCGATCACGTTTATTGCTGAAAAGTTACCATCTAATTATAACGAAGCAATTACAAGTAAAGAAAAAGATAGTTGGCAAGCTGCAATGCAGGACGAAATGAACTCTTTGTATGAAAATAAGACATGGGTATTAGTAGAAAAGCCAAAAAATAAAAAGGTGATTAACAATCGTTGGGTTTTTGTGAAGAAGCTCAATCCAGATGGTACAGAACGTTATAAAGCGCGGTTGGTTATTAAAGGTTATTCGCAACAGAAAGATATAGATTATAAAGAAACTTTTAGTCCGGTTGTTCGCTTTGATACAATAAGATTGATACTTAGTATTTCTGCTCGTGAAAATTTACATATCGGTAAATTTGATATAAAAACGGCTTTTTTATACGGTGACTTAAAGGAAGATATATATATGAAACAACCTGAAGGTTTTGATGATGGAAGCTCACGCGTATGTAAATTAATGAAAAGTTTATACGGCTTAAAACAAGCACCAAGATGCTGGACTGAGCACTTCACTAATTTTCTTGTAAATTGCAGCTTCAAATGAAAGTTTGATTGATAAATTGTTGAATGATTTGAGTAAAAAATTTAAAATTACTAGTACTAAAGAAGTTACTAATTATCTTGGAATGGAAATTTGTAGATTGAATGATGGGTCTGTTTTCATTCATCAAAGTACTTATATTAACAAAATCTTAGAAAAGTTTAATATGTCAGAAGCTAATATTGTATCCACGCCAATTGATTGTAATCATGATGAATATTTATCAAAAACTATTGTAAGTAATGTACCTTATCGTGAAGCTGTCGGCAATTTGATGTTTTTGCAAATTGTAAGTCGTCCGGACATAAGTTTTGCTGTAAATGTTGTATCTAGAGTTTTAGACAAACCAAGTGTAGCTCATTGGTCAATTGTTAAACGAATTTTACGTTATCTAAAAGGTACGATTGATTTTGGATTACTATATTGTAAGGATGGCAACTTTAAAGCTTATAGTGATGCTGATTATGCTAGCGATACAGTTACACGTAAATCAACTTCTGGCGTAGCTTGTATGTATGCAAATGCTGCAATTATTTGGCGAAGTAAGAAGCAACAATCTGTATCATTATCAACAACCGAGTCAGAATTTGTAAGTGCAGCATTAGCAACAACTGAAATAATGTGGTTAAAGAAGTTATTTAATGAATGCGATTGTAAGACTGATAAATATGATTTATATATAGATAATATGAGTGCATTAAAACTTATAAGTAATCCTGAATTCCATCAAAGGACAAAACATATTGATGTGAAATATAATTATGTACGTGATTGTTTTCAAAATGGAGAAATTGATGTACATTATGTTAAAAGTGATGAACAAGTTGCTGATATACTTACGAAAGCTTTGTCAAAACCAAAATTTGTTTATTTAAGATCTAAACTTGGACTTAAGAGTAAAAATGAATTTTTTTAAAAATTAATGTGATTGTGAGAATGTAGAGTTTTAGGGAGGGTGTTGAGAATATACTAGAAAACTCTGCATTCAATTTTAAGTAAGTATACCTGTTATTGTAGAGTGAAAGTTTGTATTGTGCGGTGGGAGGTCTAGCTACCTGGGTGGGACCTCAGCCCACACACATGCTTGTTTACTGTGGGAAGTCTATAAAAGTAATGTTCTGGAAGTTTTAAATAAAAGGAAAAATCTGGAAGCTTTTTTCTATATAAACAGAGATGCACTCGACCAGTTAGTTCAGTTTTAAATCTGCTTTTGTAACGTGTATTTCGTGTGTCCGTTGTATGTATACTTGCTACTAAACTGTTCTTCAATAAAGCGTGTGTTTGCTCCTGTACTTAAATTATTAATTATTTTTACCCATACCTCAACAGTAATGAACATGTAGGCTACTTGGGTTTCTGTAGCTGTGCCAAATGGGTTTCGTTATCAGCGTCCTGTGCTGTTGCTGTTTAGCAGACAACGAAATGCATGTTTGTCCCACATACTGAACGGCTCACAACTCCAGTAGCCTATACCGATACAGTCATGCCACTTTGTTACATAAAGGTTTACAAACTTCATTTTGCACGTTAACTAAAAATCGATACAAAATCAAACTGTAACTTACCCGCAAGGAATATATTACAAGATAAAACTGCTTCAGTATTTATCCGATTCTCTTTCCTTACCTGAAAATAAAAACAAAAAATTAGTTACACACACACACTGTATAAAATTATAAAGCCAAACAAGTGCATAATTCATTACTGAGTAGAGGCGTGCTAAATTAGTATTTGACAATAACAGGTACCAACGAAACGGTTCCAAAAAATAAAATAACACGAACAAATACCTGTTATTATATAGGCTACTTATTATACATACACTTGTATTATATAATTTGTTATAAGAAATAAATTGAAACTCAAAGTATTAACAGTGTTACTTTACACTGCTACTTTATTAAGCTGTTAACCTACTGTTTAAAAGAAAATAAGAAACAAGAGAATTTATAAGTCTATCTCCCGTTGGGAATACTAATTTAAGTTTTCACTAGGAGTAAAAAAAAAAACTGTCATAGACTTAATGTTACAATTATTGATTCCATTTTGGTTAGATAAATCAGTTGCGAAACTCGGGCAATACAATTTAGAGTGCACGTAAGAGCACTACAAATAATGTCAAAAACATTAGAAACATACAATAAAAACATAACAGTAAGTCACCAGAGTTACAACAATCTCATCGTTTACGTGAGATGTGCAGTGACGTTAAAACCATCTGCAAATCACATTAACCAAAAGTACTATATGGCGTATCAACTATCAGCCACTCTGTAGGTTATAACACAATATAATTCGCTTTTTCAAAATTTACCAATTTGGTGACTAGTATAATATATAATTTGTTACTGTAATCTGTATTATATATCTGCATAACACACGCGAATAAATGTATAATCAGTATTAATTTTTTTCATTTATTAAAAACTGCGTCGTCTCTTTGGCGTAGAGATATTTTTGACCTCGCTGTTTTGCTTCGTTTCGTACTTGTACGGCAATCGGCACATGCGCAGAATGAAGTATTCAGCACCAAAATACTACGAACACTCGTCGGACTCGTACTCAACTATGTACTCGTAGTACTCGTTTATTCGTTAGTTACGTAGGGGAGTCTCGCGACTCGGAACAGCGAGGCCGCGAGTAATTGGAACAAGTATTTCGACTTTCAGTTATCGTTGAATCGGAAAAAGTATTTCAACTTTTCAGTCACTGTTATATCCGTTCCACAAAAAATATCGTTCAAAAATACCTGTTACAGGTATATCGGCCCACCTCTAACTGAGCATGATTCATTACTTCCGAGAGCCAGATGATGTTTACTATAGGGTAACTGTAACCGTTCACATGCTGACTCGCCATTTCTTGAAAATCATTATGGGGAAGACAGGGTGAAGTTTACGGGTTGCCAGTGGTGTAGGCCTATTTAGAATTTGTAAACTTGTAAAAAAAAAAACAAGTTAAGAATAATCAACACTACTGTCTGTAATGTGACTGAAAACATGTGACGACATCTGAAATCAGTCCCATTAAAGTAAGCCGTAATAAGGCAATAAACAATATGTGTTATTGAAACATTGTTTAAAAGACTTTTTACATATGAGTTTTTTTTTCATATTTAAAACGTAGGCCTACACGCTAATGCAGTGCAATAAACCTGTTTGTACATTTAAGAAAGACTTACTACTATATTAGCGTACACAGATAAAAAAAAAACAATAAAACAGCCTAAAATTAAGAGATTAACTAAATTTGTCAATTATGGGGGGGTAAATAGGCCTAAATAAGTAACTTTGTAGGCCTAAATAATACGTCTTTGCAACCTTACGTGTTTTTGTAAAATGTATTTATAAAATTATATGACAAGAATCGCGAACTTGAACTGAAGAAAACAGAGTCTTCAACATTCAAACTAGACCCCCCCCCCCCCAACGAGTAGATTCCGGTTACGCCAGTGACTGGACTACCATCTTTTTCCCCTGTAGCGTCTATATACCTGTATAAAACACAAAGTCTGAGAATTTGTTTTTTTTTTGTATTGAATACAAATCCACGCCGTTACACCGATTGCCGCCAAATTTTGCACAGGTAACCTTTGACACAAGGCGAAAAACACTGTCTAACTTGGAATTTGATATTCTGTCCCGTTCGCACGATTTACCCTCTTTTAATTATGCTCTTTCGCTGACGCGTATAAAGATGTCAACAACACCATGGAAACCAGAATTAATTTCCATAGTAACAAGTAAATAAAGAAATGCTATTTAGCGGCATCGGAACTGTACCTTTATCCGTTCCTTCAGTACGTTTTCGATGTTTTAAATATGCGATTCTATCGATATATTACGATGTGGAAAAGAAGTGTAGTAATTGTAAATTGTCCTATTTCTTAATACAAAGCGAAAATACGTGTTGTTTTCATTTGTGAGGTTAGGTGACAACGGGTTTTTGTTTTTAGTTTACTACTGAAATAAATAAAAGCCATGATTGACGAAAACATAACGTTTAACGTGATATAGGCTACAATGCTTATAACACAGTAGCCTAACACTTAAAATAAAGAACCTAACGTTTCTGAGCTAACGGGTACTTACTTGTAGCACAATAAAAATACGCGTTATTGAAACATTGTTCACAAAATACGTATTGACTGAATTGAGTTTGCTGTAGGCCTATTCCATATTTTAAACGTATTACTCTAATGCAATTTAATAAATCTGTTTGTATATTTAAGAAATACCTACTACTATATTAACGTATACAAATCAAAAAACAATAAAATAGCCTAAAAATTTAGAGATTAACAAATCAACTCTGGGGGTTAGTAAATTTGTAACTTTGTAGATAATACGTCTTTGCAACCTTACGTGTTTTTTGTAAAATGTATTTTATTTATAAAATTATATGACAAGAATCCTGAATTTCTCACTTGTACTGACGAAAATAGATAGTCTCCAACGTTATTAAAATTCATTCCCGGGCTGTTTGGCCGTGGTCCATTGTTTCTTACTAAAACAGACGTTTCGACAGTACGGTACCATCGACTCCCATCATCAGTGTAAATAATCCGATCTGTACTAACGTAGGGTAGTACACGTTAGAGACCACAGTACTGTGATTAAGGCCTTAACGTGTACCACCCTACGGTAGTGCAGCTTGAATCTTTTACACTGACGACGGCAGTCGATGGTTCTGTCGAAACGTCTGTTTTAGTAAGAAACAATCGACCACGGCCAAACAGCCTGGGAATGAATATTAATAACATTTACTCCGGCCGTGTAAGCTTAGGAAGTATTTTAGAGAGTGTCCAACTTCCAAACTAGTCCCCCCCCCGCAAGAGTAGATTCCAGTTAGGCCAACGACTGAACTTACCTTCTTTTTCCCCTGTAGCATTGACATATGGCAACAGTAGGCCTACGAAGGCCAACTGCGTCAACAGTACAAGCTCACTCTTCACATAGGCTATAATAAAAAAATACTAAGTACGCCTATAGGCCTACAGTTAGAGGTCTACATGAGTACACAAATAAAACCCTCTGCGCGCAGTTCGGTGTAATCCGTTGTTTTGCCGCAGAGCGTTATTAAATTTTTCCCGTCTGCAGCGTTGATGGAAAGCGTCGGTCAAACGCGGCGGCGGCGCCACTAAAGAGGGTAGCGTAACCGCAAAATGTTGAACGCAGCAACAGGGCAGCCATCGGAATGGGACAAATTAATTCCCCCGCACAAAAGGAAACACAGCAACGGAACAAAGTGTTCACTGAAGTGTGTACGACTGATACAGAGCCGCTGGACTCTCGGGGGGGGGGGGGGATTATACTTTACGCCGTAATTTAATAAAAATCACATTGTTCTTCATTTTCTGTAATTCCGTGTCAGCTCTGCGATTTTCTCAGTTAAATAACGAAATGTGTGGAGGAAAAGTATCCTCGCGAACTGTTCGTCTACTCTAGGACAATCTTATCTTGAGTTAAAACAAATTAACTTAAATTTGAAATAGGGTAGGCTACTTAACCTGTACACACACACACATTCATATGTTTCCATTCTACTTCTTTTTCTTCTCCACTACATGGCTTGAGCTGTAGCCCGTTCCTACTTCACAGAGTCTCTGACCATTTTTTCCAGGGACTTCCACGATCTCTCGTTCAAGTTTTAAAGTTGCTCACAAACTTATAATCTTCTTCTTCTTCTTCTTCTTCTTCTTCTTCTTCTTCTTCTTCTTCTTCTTCTTCTTCTTCTTCTTCTTCTTCTTCTTCTTCTTCTTCTTCTTCTTCTTCTTCTTCTTCTTCTTCTTCTTCTTCTTCTTCTCCTCCTCCTCCTCCTCCTCCTCCTCCTCCTCCTTCTTCTTCTTCTTCTTCTTCTTCTTCTTCATCCATGGCTTGGGCTATAGCCCGTTCCGACTTCACAGGATCTTCCACGATTTCTCGTCCCCACTGGCGTATATTCAAACGCTTGTTTAGCCATACGCGTGTCTACCATGCGTTCCACATGGGACTTCCAATTCTGCCTGTGTTCCTTTATTCTCTCCAGAACCGACCGTAACTTCAGGTCTTTCCTTATGTCGTCGTTTCTTAGACGATCACTCAAACTACATCCCTTCCCTGCTCTTAAAAATTTCATTTCCGAGATCTGTACTTTTGAAATATCTTTTTGCAAGAGAGTCCATGTTTCACATCCATAAATTAAAGGCGGCACAGCCACGACCTTTAGCTGTGCCTCCCTCTGCGTTTTATTCTTCAATATTCGTCTTATTGTTCCACAGGTATAACTAAATTTATTTAACTTTCTCTCGACATCGTGATCCTGCCTATACGAGATATCATATCCTAGATAATTAAAATGTGACACCTGCTCCAAAACACTATTATCAATTCCATTCTACTAGAATGGAATATAATCTCGCGTACTTTTCGACCTCTGCTGGTCGATTTAGTACGTTTCTTCCGCCGATCCTGGACTACGGTTTCCAATTCGTGCAGTACCGACAGTATCGAACAGTGAAGTGCTATGGGTGGGTGTGGGTGTACTGGACGCGTTCATACTGAGCGTGAACTATCAGTCTGCAACGTCTTAATACTAGAACTGTATTAGGCTTACAATGATGACTGCGGCCAGAGGTGTCAGGTATAGAGGCCTACAGTTCTTGGGTTTATTTTTATTGTTTATTGCACCCTAACTGCTCATTTTTTTCTGGCCTCACACGTGGGGCGACTCTTCTTGCCAACAACATTAAAGCAAATACAGTAATAAAAAATTTTTTGTTTAAACATTTGCGTTTGATATTTATTAATGGTATACACGCGCTGCGACTGAACTCAAAACGTGCCGTTCCTCGGAGAATGCCGCAGCTCAGTGCCGGATGGATTTAAGATTTTTGAGGCCTAGGTCAAGTTTTTTGAGCGCCCCCCCCCTTATTAATGGTGTGATCGTCTTCTACCTCTGCTGCAGAAGTACTTGGAACATTGAAGTCAGTGGAACAAGGATGGTACCACGATCGTGTAAATTCGGAGGCAATATAGCGGACGGGGGGAAAATTCGCATGCGCAGATTAGTTTTCAAGGATGCCAACGTCTTAAAATAAGCGCGCAATAGGCTATTACATAAGAACTGTCTTCCATTTATATTATTAACAAAAATGTATCATTTAATTTCAAAAATCATACTGTACTTCAATAAATCAAAGCGACTCCTACTTTTATAAAAATAATAATAATGGCTCCCATGTGCACCACCGAAGCAACTTAGGAGTCAGGCAGGGTAGGCTGCCTTATGCGAGCCGTAGGCTACGGCATACAAGGAAGGCCGTGTGGCCAGCACTACGCTTCAGCCGCCCATTATTATCCCCAGGATGTTATCCCAGGTACTCATTTTCAACAGGCTGAGTCGACCTGGGGGCTGAAAAACGCACCTTGATTTTATGGTCACCTTGATTTTATCTAGAGGAATCGAACCCGGGACCTCTAGATTAGTAGCCAGGTGCCCCATTCCCACTGGTCTACTGAGCCGCCTCTTTTATAAAAATACTTTTGTTAAAAAAAAATATACCGGTATATATTCAAACACTTTTTGCTACAGTCCGTTTCTTGATGTATATAATATACATATTTAATATTTATACTGAAATTACCTCAAGATATTTTTTCCTTATTAGGAACATGTTTCGAGAACCATTGTGTTCTCACTGTGAACACATTGTGAGTGAGAACACATTATACTGAAATTACCTCAAGATATTTTTTTCCTTATTAGGAACATGTTTCGAGAACCATTGTGTTCTCACTGTAAACACATTGTGAGTGAGAACACAATGGTTCTCGAAACATGTTCCTAATAAGGAAAAAAATAGCTTGAGGTAATTTCAGTATAAATATTGTAGTAGACCCCTGTATGCCGGTCGTTACAAAAGAATAATTATAAAATGGAAAATTCAATAATAATAGAATTTTCAAACAATAAAATAATTTTGTTTATGTTTATAGAGGTATGTATACAAGATAAATCTGTTTTTTAAAAGGTTCGGGTAAAATTTTAATAACAGGTAGGTATTTATTGACCGTCGAGCACTTCTTGAAGATTTGCACCAAGTCTGGAGTTAAATAGATTAACTCCAGGTAATAATCGATTGGTGACTTTTCTGACTGGTCCAATATCTTGTTCAAAATAGGATATATTCTTCTCACTTAATTCCTTCTGCCTTATAAATACCCTTAAATTACCCTGTGAAATAAGTACAGATACAAAATAATGGAAATATAAAGATTTATTGACAATTTTAAATAAATAATCGATATTTTATCGATGGAGAGCAATTATCGACTCTGTCTCAGCAATTATCGATTGTGTCATACAGAACAAAATTTTATGTTATATTATATTAAAAGACAGGTTCTTTGAGCGATTAGGATTAATAGTCAGAGAAGGGTGACGAGAAAGTATAACATTAACAATTAAAGATATTAATACAATAATTACTATTCAATAGTATTTAAATAATTCCACTATGTAATGTAAAAGAATGCTGTCAAACCATACGCAGATGATGACGTCACTGCGATATCGAAGGCGGTCTCTGTAGAATTAAAAGATGGCCGCTACTATTTCTTGCGTAGTGAATGTAAACTCGGCATGTCCCAAAATCACGACAAAATTACCTTTGTGAATGTCTAAAATCTTCCCGCACTGGTGTAATATGTCTGTTTAGTTAGTTGGTGTATTCTGGTGAAGTGTTCCGTGTAAACTTGTGTTAATTTGGTTATTTTGTCTGTTTTCACTCCTGGAGTTAAGTGTTTCAAGTTACGGTTAGGTTTGTAAAGTGAATCAGTTGAAATATAATGTTTTACCGTTTACTGTCACTCGTATAGTGAAGTTAGAGGTTTGTTTTCACTATTGTCGTGAATGTTTTTATAGTATTGGCTTCAAAAAGTGTTTAATTTGTCTAACTCTCGTTCACTGATTTCAATGGCTAAACGTTAGCATCATGTTCGACTCGATTTTAAGAACGTTTTTGTCACACACCTATTCAGCTTGATATTCAACAAAAGACTAATTAACTTGGTCATAAATCTTGCCCAGTTAATCCTTGAAAAAGTATTGTTAACATTTTTCGACTTCATACACATTAGAAAATATTACATTATATATGGAATTTTTCTATTTTATTCCTTACTTTTATGAATTACTAATCTTATTATTAGTTTAATCATCTTATTCCCTTTAAATTGATGTATTATAGTCCATATCTGTAGACATTTTGTGGAAATTAACAAATTTTGTTCACACTTTGGAAATATAGGCTCAAAATTGGATTTCCGTCTTTATACAAAATTCCTTCCATTTTAAATATTATTAATACTATTATAATAAATTTTAATTAGTCATATTTCTCTTCCTTTCCTTAAATACATATAAATTACACCTTTGAACTGGTTTTTTGTGTTAATTTGTAGATTTGACATTGCTCTTTAAAATTAATTAATTTATATATTTTGACAATTTACAAAATGTTAAGGTATATTTCCTTATTGTCATTTTAATTCATAGGATCATTCCTAGTAGTAGTTAATTGTGTTATCTTATATAAATCTGGGTAGTTTACAGGATTTATAAGTGAATTATACTATTTTATACTGGTTCTCTGATTTCACCAAATGGCCTAGATTTTAGAATTTTATATTTCTTTCTTTCTCAAATAATTTAAACTTAATTCCTCCTCTGACTTTACATAATTACAATTATATGAAAATAACATGATCTATAACTTATTGTTTTGTGTAGTAGTTAATTAACACTACAGTTATTAAAATAATTAATTATGAACATTGTTTAGTAATCTGCTCAATTTAACATATTGCAGATACAGCTTACACATATCTCTTTTGACTATTTTTAATCTAACATAGCATACCTTTTAGTACATTATTACTGGTATGTAGGTTATTATTTATCAAACATAATTCTTTTTTAAAACACATAACATAAATCTTATTTTCTAATAAACCTTACAAATACATTTATTTAATACATTGATTTTAGGACTGTGAAATAACAGTCTATTTAAACATGTTACACTTATTCATACTATATTAGTACCAGTCCTTTTTGGTTTAAATCATTATTATTGTGATTCCCCACATCAGCAAACACCAACTCCCATACTTTATTTATTATCATTTTTTACAAATGTCTTGTAAATAAAGATTTACATTAAAATAATAAAATACTGGAAACCTTCCATTTTATTATTTTATTATGCTGTTTATTATTTAGATTTTAAAGTTGTGATATAGCATACTACTAAGTTATAGTATCACCAACTTTAAGTTTATTGCTTTTTTTTTTAAAAAACACTTATACAAATTCACTTTCACTGTTGGTTCTGATATTCTGAGTCTTATTATCTCAGACCAGACCTTTAGTCATCATGGACCGTTAAGACTAGTTTATTTTCTTTATTACACAATAGCTTTAGCCGGTGCACTTCTTATAACGCTATACAACACTTTAGTTTTCTCAATAATTACATTTTTATAAGATTTTGGGTATGTTATACTTTCTTTGGCATAGTTTTTGTGGGTTTGGGATTGATAGTAGTTTATATAATAATAGGTTTTACTACGGTGTTTCTTTCATACTATGTCTTCCTCTCCTCCTGTCTTCCTTCTTGTCCTTCTTCCTATCTTCCTTCTGGTATTCATTCTTGTCCCTCTTCTAGTTTTCATTCTTGTCCCTCGTCTAGTCTTCACTCTTCTGGTCTTCTTACCTCATTCTTGGGTAAACCAAGGTACTTGGTGTTATCACGACTGAGGTTTAGTTTGGAGTATTTAATTTCTTCACTGAACTGATTTTATTCTTCTATACAGGTTTCAGGGTATTGTTTTCTTCCTGTTCACAAACTTTATTCTTCCCTCTTCTTGTTTTTAGGGTATTTTGGTATTCACCACTCTTTGATTGAGTCTCTTTTTTCGGGATATTGTCTTATGTAACTGGTTTACTGCTCTGAGCTTCCTGGGTAACTTACTGGTATTATACTATGAGTTGATGAGTTGCTTCAACACTTTCTTTGGTTTCTTTTAACAGTGGTTTTGATATATTATATAGTGAGGATTTTTATCTTATTGTGTTTCATTCCTCTGATTTATTTAAATGTCATTTAATATTATTACAACATTTGTTGATGTAATTAAACTTTATGATTTCATATGACTTGAAATGTAGTGGATTTTCTGTCACGCTACAGAATGCCCTTCTCCAGAAGTAATTTTTTCAGACTATACTTGCTTTGTCTGAAACAATTGCTTATGATAATTATTCAAAGTTTGTTATTATTTTGGACTTCCTTCCATTTTAAAATTCTCTTATTTATATCTGAGTTTATATCATTCTCACTTGATCTTCCTTGATAGTAATAGTCTTCTGAGTTTCATATTTATTATTTCATTTTTATATTTCTTCTTAGTATTTTCTCCTTGGGATATTTTCTCCCTATCGTTCCCTACTTTGTGAGCTGGTTCAGTTCA
Organism: Magicicada septendecula; assembly: GCA_034769895.1. Lineage (NCBI taxonomy): Eukaryota > Metazoa > Arthropoda > Insecta > Hemiptera > Cicadidae > Magicicada > Magicicada septendecula. The sequence continues at coordinate 495,504,839 of CM068370.1, forward strand.
GAGAGGCACTGTACGCTACTTTCCTCTGCTGTCCAATACTTCACACATATTTGAGTACAGAGGCAAATCATCTCTGCTCAAAAAATATATTAATCCTGCTGGAATTATCATCAGACAGATTAAAAAAATTATTCAGAATAGTACACATTTGTTACTATTTAAAAAATATCTTTGGGATACTTCACTTATTACTTATTATACTTCTCAGAGATTTTAATATTTCTATCTCAGTTGTTCATCTGACTTATTATCTGGATGTTTCTTTCATTTGATATTATGGTAGGAAGCTCTTCTATTATTACCTTTTTATACTTTTATTATCATATAAATCTTTTGGTTATAAATTCTTTATTACCTTCTGGTTTTTTCATTATAATCTGCATTATTTGTAGTAGCATATCTTTGTGACATTTTTAGACTGTTTCTTGTTTCTTAAAATTTCCACTTGTTCTATTTTCTAGAATTTTTTATAACTGTCATTATCATAATTGTCATTTAATTTATAAATCATTTTATATTAATTCATTTAATTACATACATTTTTGACATTATTTTCACATTATTCCGGTCATTGCGATTATACTTGCAAATGCTGGTTTTTTTATTAATTTCATTATGAGGTCATATTTTCTCCTCATACCACTTAAAGTTTCATTCTCTCATAATTCCAAAGAAGTTTTTGTACTTTATTTTATTCAATCACTTAAATTGTATTAAAGAATTTTTTCTTTTTTATTTCCTTCAACAACATTTTACGGAAAGGTTTTCACTCTTCATATTGAACTTAGACATGATTAAACTGTCTAGAATTATTTGTTTTAATTCTAATTCTGTTTCCTCTTATTCATCCCATTATGATCCTTTGTTACCATGGTAATTATCTTCTATGCTTACCATAAATCTGGTAGGAAATCTCATCAGTTTATCACACCATAGTGTTTTATTTATAATTGGTTGGTAAGTTGTACTTATACTTGGTTTGTGAAACTTGATTTATTCATAATTCAAAATTCATTCTTCTTATGTTATTCTATAAAGTTTTCTCAAATAATTTGTATGTAAGGTGGGCTTATATGTTTTTTGGCTGGTTTTATTTTTCTAAACTCTCTTGGTATTATTGTCAAAATGTTTCTCTTCAAATAAATATTTAGTAAACTGTCCTTATTTGTTTTTTGACCTTAGATGGTTTTATTTCTAAATTCTCTCCTTCTTTATTATTATATTATAGCCATAAAGTTTTTTTTTTTTTTTTTTTTTTTTAGATAATTGGTATGTAAGGTGATCTCACGGATGTTTAGAATCTTGTGGTTTTAAACTCTAATTCTTCTTCTTCTATCATCGCCATAGAGTTTTTCTTAAATAATTGGTATGTAAGGTGATCTCATTTATGTTTAAAATTTTGTTGACTTATTTCAAACTCTTCTTATATTATTCTTCTTTTCAAATAATTTCTTTCAAATAATCTTTATGTAAGATTGGCTTACATGTATTTTAGAATTTTGGGGTTTTTATGTTTTTAAACTTCTTCTCTTCTATTCTAGCCATAAAGTTTTTTCACATTTTCTTGGTATGTAAGGTGAACTTACATTTTTTTAGAATTTAGATGATTTTTTAATCATAAAATTTCTTCATGGATGCCTGGTTAAAACACCCTTGACTTTACTTGAACTTATTTCTTTGATTTCGTAGGTGTTGTTATTGTCTTTTGAGACGATATAGGGACCAGTATACAGGAGCAATAACTTTTTTGTTATCCCTTCTAGGGAACTGGGTAATTCCCTATTCTTCAACAACACCTTCTCTCCAACGGTATAATGAATAACCTTACCCATGCATTTATTGTATTTGTTCCGCCGTTTCTCCTGATCTTCGGCCACCTTATTACAAAATTGAATTTTATTGAATTTATATTTATGTTCTCTTGGGAACTCCAAGATGTCTGCAATTTCTCTAGGGGGTTGTCTCTCGTACATTGCGGAGTATGGGGTTATTCCTATGGCTGGATGGTAGGCCAGGTTGAGGAATTCTTCAGTGGCCTCCAAGTATTCTTGCCACCTTCTCTGCTGATCATGGCAATATGTTCTTAATAGGCGCCCTACCTCTCGTAAGACTCTTTCGGCCGGGTTACTGCTTGGGTGGTATACGGATGTCTTGTATGTGTGAACCCCCATGGATAGCAGTGTATCCCGCCATCTCCTCCCCTTGAATTGCGTTCCGTGGTCGGTTATGATCGATACCGGTCTTCCGACGGTTGGGAAGTACTGGTCGATCAGGATATTAAGAACTTTCTTCGTAGTCGCCCGATTTGCTGGGTATAGCTTTACGAACTTAGTGTAATGGTCCATAATGATGACAATCTGTATCGGTGGCGGCCTCCACTGCGGGGAAATGGTCCGCAGATATCCAGGAATACTTTCTCAAGTTTAAACTGTGATGTTATTGGAATCATCTGCCCTTCTCTTTTCTCGTTATTAGTTTTTACGAGTTGGCAGATGCGACAGTTTCTAATATACCTCCGTACCTTCCGATTGATGTCCTTTATATAACAGTTTTCTTCCAGGGCCTTTACCACCTTTAAAGCGCCCATATGCCCATATCGAACATGATAACTGATCACTACCTCTTTCTCGATATGGGTTGGAATTATTACCTTCCATTCCTCCTTAAATAATGATGGTTTGGAAAACAGGATTCCCTTATGTATAGTATAATATCGGGATATGGTCTCATCTCCTGCTTCCAATCTTGAGATAATATTAATTAATTTCGGGTCAGCTTGTTGGTGTGTGCTTAGTTGTTCTAGAACTGATTGTAGACCGGCACTGCTGCTGAGAATATGGTACACCTTCAGAATACTCTCCTTCTCCCCTTCGAACGTCTGCTTGTCAATGTCAACTCTAGACAATACGTCCGCGACGACATTCTTCCTTCCGGGGATATACTCCCATTTCAGGTCGTACTCTTGCAGCAATAGTATCCACCGCGTTAATCTTCCATGGCTCAGCTTACATCTCTTAAGGAACGAGATAGATTTATGGTCTGTCCGGACGGTAACGGGATAACCAAGAATATATGTACGGAACTTTCCGCACGCGAACACGACACTCAATAACTCCTTCTCTGTCACATGATAGTTTTTCTCACTCTGGTTCAGAGCTCTGCTGGCAAAACAGATTACAAGATGCTCGCCCTCCTCATCCTCTTGATATAAAGTAGTGCCAAGGCTGATGTCACTGGCATCGCAATTTAGAAAGAAAGGCTTGTTAAAATCTGGATGACGGAGTATAATATGTTTAAGAAATTTTTGTTTTATGAGAGTCAATATGTTTTGTTGTTCATTACCCCAGATCCATTTGTTTTTTGATGACAGTTGCGGCTGGAATCTGGCAGTCAGTTCGGAGTACTTTTCCTGGAACTTGCGGTAGTAGTTACAGAGTCCCAGGAACGACTGTAACTGCCTTCGATTCTTTGGTGTAGGAAAGTTCTGAATTGCTTCGACTTTTTCAGCCGATGGTGAGATTCCCTTATCATTTAATATGAAGCCCAAGAATTGTATCTCTTTAGCAATAAAATGAGACTTTGCTAACTTCAGAGTAATATTGTTTGCTGCTAGCTTCTGTAAGACATGTTCCACACGGTAGCAGTGTTCCTCCCAAGTTTCTGAGGACACTAGCAAGTCATCGACGTATACGGTGGTGAATTTTAGTGCTTCTTGGCCAAGTATTTGATCCATGCAGTGCACAAAGACCGCGACTGAGTTTACCAGTCCGAAGGGCAACCTCTTAAACTGGTAGTTCCGCCCTTCGAATATAAAGGCCAGATACTGGCGACTCTGTGGATGTAATTCCACCTGCCAGTAGCCGCACACCGTATCCCAGGTAGTGAAGTATTTGGTACCGTGGAATCGTTTTAAGATCTCCTCAATCTCACCGGGCGAAGTCCTGTCATTTATGATCATCTTATTTATTTCGCGCGCATCTAAACATAAACGGACTTGTCCGTTTTTCTTAGGAATAGCCACGATAGGACTTGTGTAAGGGGAATGGCTACTCTCTATAATGTCACGGTTAATCATTTGCTCTATTTCAGCTCTTACTGCCTGCTTTCGTGATTGCGCAATGGGGTAAGACTTCCGGTTAAAGTCTACAGTGTCTCGGAATTGTAGAGTACTCTGGAAATTCTTCACTTTACCGGGCTCATCAGAAAAGACTGATTTGTATTTATTGTATATATCGATTAATTTGTTCGCTTGGTTTGTTGTCAAACCTTCGCCAGTTGTACCGCTCCGGAAATCCCTGATCTCCTGGATTTTTTGCGACCATAAATCTTCATTGGATGTGTCATCTATTCTCTGTTCAATTATGGATGTTGGTTGGATGTAATTGATTTTTCGGATTTGCTGATGGATACTATCGGGAACGACTTGGTCACTACCCACCAAGTTCGCCGTCCAAGTATGTCCGTTTGAAAACAGTGATAACGTTTCAGTTCTTAGGTCAATGATGGCGGAATTCCTCCTAAGCACATCACACCCGACCAGTATATTAAATGGCAGACCGCTCGCCACCAAGAATTCCATGTCAATCGCTATACCACAGCTCATCACACTGGCGGAGACTTGTCTACGTATAGTTTTGTTTTGTCGGCCGGTTGCTCCCAACAAAACAATATTATTCAACGGCAATGTTGGTAAAGTTCTCCCGCACTCTTGCTGTATCCTCTCCAGTTCCGTCGTATTTATTATTGATACGTTTGACCCAGTATCGATCATTAACTTGGCTGGGATGCCTTCTACCTTGGCGTCAACATGTATAATTTCATTATTGAAGTTATTGGTGGGACTCCTGTTATCCTCTTCCAATAACTCCTGTCTGATGTCTTTCAGGTAGTTGCATCCGATGATTGTAATACGATTGTGATTATTTACTATATTGCACTCATTCTCATTATCATACCCAGTAGTCAGAAGCAGTAATGGGTTCTGGTTATTTCTTACTGCCTGTGCCCGTTTAAAGGCTCGGCATCATTGTTTCTTTGAGCCATATTATTGGATGCCTCATTCGGGATGCTCAGGGTGGTTACTTGCCGATCTGTTCTATGGTCTTCTGGTCGTTCATGGTGCGACCTCTGTTCAGTGTTGTCCAAACTATTACTCCTACGCGCCGGATAGTACCTCGGTTGGTCCCGTTCTAGGCTCCTCCGCCTTTCTTCGTATCTTCGGTAACTGTTCCCTCTATGGTGGTTGAAACCTCGCTGTCTTCCATCTGTGGCCCGTATGAAGTTCACTCTTGGGCGAGGAAACCTATTATTACTAAAATTACTATTATTGGGACCCACACGATTAGCATTATTATGGTAAGGACTATTACCATAATTGGGGCTTCTCTGACTATTTCCGTTACCAGGGTTGGGATTGCGGTTACCCTGATAACCATTAGAGGGTCGATTCGGGTTTTGCTGGTTGGGACCCGTTCTATTACTGTCATTGTAATTGGTATTATTTCCAGTATTTCCATTATTATAATTATTATTTCGCGGGTATGCCCGACCTCCTTGGTACCCAGTATTTACGTGGTTCGCACCTTGGTTATTATTCTGGTACGTCCTTGGTTCGGGCCCATCACTTCTTCTGCGACTCTGCCTGTAGTAATCTTCGTTTTCATAATTCTCCAGGAGTTCGGTCATTGCCTGGATGGTTTTTATCTGGCTGCCCCTTCTAGCGCGAATCACTTCCTCATCATAATGATAAGACAGCTTGTTTATTAAGCATTCCTCCGGTATGGCTGGTTCTAAGTGCTTGGCCATACACACTTTGCCGAGGAAATACGCTGTCATTGAGCTGCCGACTTGTGGTTGGTAGCGGCCGTGGCAGATATTATCTCTGATGAGATTCTGCGTGGTCTCTGACCAGTACTTGGCTTTGAACATGCTCTTGAACTGCTCATAGTTATTGATGTCGCTCCGGTTTGCCATCCACCAATGGTCATTCACCTCCCGAAACGACTCATCAAGGATCTCTCTATTGTGGATCCATCGGTTCCCTCGGTGTTTCTCGATGTACTCCTCTATTCGTGCCAAGAACTCCATTGGCTTCCGTTTGTATTGTCGGAAATTCAGCCATTCTCGGTTCTCTGACATGGGGAAACTGTGATATCCCGATGGTCTGTTTCTGATTGACTCTATCTCCTCCTGGCTCTGACGCATCTGTCCGGTTATGTGTACCATGGCGGCTTCCACGCCGTCGCATCTTTCTGTTACTTGGGTTCTTACTTTATTTACTTCCTCCAGAGCAAATTTCTTGGTCTCCTCTATTTTTGTTTTCTGCTGTTCTTGGACCTGAGTAATTTCCTTTGTTATTACTTCACGGACTTCCAGCACTTCGTTTTCTGTTAGCCGACATCTTTCGTCTACCTCTCGGATCTGCTGGTTAACAACCACAACTTCCTGTTCTAATTTCTTTACTATTGATTTCTTGGTCTCTGTTATCTTTTTATTTAATTCCTCTTTGGCTAACTCAATTCTCTCGTCTAATTTATTCATGTTCTCTTGGTTAACTTCCCTTAATTCTTCTCTTAACTTTTTATTATTCTCGTCCATTTTCTCCTCCATTTTCTGATTATTTTCCTCCAACTTTTCCCTCAGTTGCTGATTATCGCTTTCTATTTTCTTACTGGTTTCTTCCATTTTCTCTTCTAAATTCTTATTATTTTCTTCCATTTTCCTTTCCATCTTCCTACTAGTTTCTTCGATCTTCTTATTAGTATTTTCTATGCTTTTATTTATTCCACCTAAGTCTTCCTTGGTAGAATCCATCTTCTGGTTAGTGGAATCCAGTTTATTCTCCATCTTTTTACTATTTTCTTCAATGTCCTTTCTCATTTGCCTGAACATTTCCATTATGTTCTCTTCCATTGTTTTAGATCTCTCCTTCTCTGGGACATTGACTTCCACTGTCTGCGTTGTTACTTCAGCTTGTTCCTCTGGTGGTTCAGGTTGTTTATGTTCCACCTGGATTAGTAACACTTCCGGATCTTCAACGGGTGTTGCCTCCTTATCCCCCATGTCAACCTCTTTCTCGGCCTCTGCCGCCCTCTTTTTCGATGTAGCTCGTCTCTGCATCTTTCTGCTGTCTATCAATCAATCGCTGCCAAGCTTAGATTATTAAGCCCTCTAAGTTGGACGCCACTTTGTAGTAGACCCCTGTATGCCGGTCGTTACAAAAGAATAATTATAAAATGGAAAATTCAATAATAATAGAATTTTCAAACAATAAAATAATTTTGTTTATGTTTATAGAGGTATGTATACAAGATAAATCTGTTTTTTAAAAGGTTCGGGTAAAATTTTAATAACAGGTAGGTATTTATTGACCGTCGAGCACTTCTTGAAGATTTGCACCAAGTCTGGAGTTAAATAGATTAACTCCAGGTAATAATCGATTGGTGACTTTTCTGACTGGTCCAATATCTTGTTCAAAATAGGATATATTCTTCTCACTTAATTCCTTCTGCCTTATAAATACCCTTAAATTACCCTGTGAAATAAGTACAGATACAAAATAATGGAAATATAAAGATTTATTGACAATTTTAAATAAATAATCGATATTTTATCGATGGAGAGCAATTATCGACTCTGTCTCAGCAATTAACGATTGTGTCATACAGAACAAAATTTTATGTTATATTATATTAAAAGACAGGTTCTTTGAGCGATTAGGATTAATAGTCAGAGAAGGGTGACGAGAAAGTATAACATTAACAATTAAAGATATTAATACAATAATTACTATTCAATAGTATTTAAATAATTCCACTATGTAATGTAAAAGAATGCTGTCAAACCATACGCAGATGATGACGTCACTGCGATATCGAAGGCGGTCTCTGTAGAATTAAAAGATGGCCGCTACTATTTCTTGCGTAGTGAATGTAAACTCGGCATGTCCCAAAATCACGACAAAATTACCTTTGTGAATGTCTAAAATCTTCCCGCACTGGTGTAATATGTCTGTTTAGTTAGTTGGTGTATTCTGGTGAAGTGTTCCGTGTAAACTTGTGTTAATTTGGTTATTTTGTCTGTTTTCACTCCTGGGGTTAAGTGTTTCAAGTTACGGTTAGGTTTGTAAAGTGAATCAGTTGAAATATAATGTTTTACCGTTTACTGTCACTCGTATAGTGAAGTTAGAGGTTTGTTTTCACTATTGTCGTGAATGTTTTTATAGTATTGGCTTCAAAAAGTGTTTAATTTGTCTAACTCTCGTTCACTGATTTCAATGGCTAAACGTTAGCATCATGTTCGACTCGATTTTAAGAACGTTTTTGTCACACACCTATTCAGCTTGATATTCAACAAAAGACTAATTAACTTGGTCATAAATCTTGCCCAGTTAATCCTTGAAAAAGTATTGTTAACATTTTTCGACTTCATACACATTAGAAAATATTACATTATATATGGAATTTTTCTATTTTATTCCTTACTTTTATGAATTACTAATCTTGTTATTAGTTTAATCATCTTATTCCCTTTAAATTGATGTATTATAGTCCATATCTGTAGACATTTTGTGGAAATTAACAAATTTTGTTCACACTTTGGAAATATAGGCTCAAAATTGGATTTCCGTCTTTATACAAAATTCCTTCCATTTTAAATATTATTAATACTATTATAATAAATTTTAATTAGTCATATTTCTCTTCCTTTCCTTAAATACATATAAATTACACCTTTGAACTGGTTTTTTGTGTTAATTTGTAGATTTGACATTGCTCTTTAAAATTAATTAATTTATATATTTTGACAATTTACAAAATGTTAAGGTATATTTCCTTATTGTCATTTTAATTCATAGGATCATTCCTAGTAGTAGTTAATTGTGTTATCTTATATAAATCTGGGTAGTTTACAGGATTTATAAGTGAATTATACTATTTTATACTGGTTCTCTGATTTCACCAAATGGCCTAGATTTTAGAATTTTATATTTCTTTCTTTCTCAAATAATTTAAACTTAATTCCTCCTCTGACTTTACATAATTACAATTATATGAAAATAACATGATCTATAACTTATTGTTTTGTGTAGTAGTTAATTAACACTACAGTTATTAAAATAATTAATTATGAACATTGTTTAGTAATCTGCTCAATTTAACATATTGCAGATACAGCTTACACATATCTCTTTTGACTATTTTTAATCTAACATAGCATACCTTTTAGTACATTATTACTGGTATGTAGGTTATTATTTATCAAACATAATTCTTTTTTAAAACACATAACATAAATCTTATTTTCTAATAAACCTTACAAATACATTTATTTAATACATTGATTTTAGGACTGTGAAATAACAGTCTATTTAAACATGTTACACTTATTCATACTATATTAGTACCAGTCCTTTTTGGTTTAAATCATTATTATTGTGATTCCCCACATCAGCAAACACCAACTCCCATACTTTATTTATTATCATTTTTTACAAATGTCTTGTAAATAAAGATTTACATTAAAATAATAAAATACTGGAAACCTTCCATTTTATTATTTTATTATGCTGTTTATTATTTAGATTTTAAAGTTGTGATATAGCATACTACTAAGTTATAGTATCACCAACTTTAAGTTTATTGCTTTTTTTTAAAAAACACTTATACAAATTCACTTTCACTGTTGGTTCTGATATTCTGAGTCTTATTATCTCAGACCAGACCTTTAGTCATCATGGACCGTTAAGACTAGTTTATTTTCTTTATTACACAATAGCTTTAGCCGGTGCACTTCTTATAACGCTATACAACACTTTAGTTTTCTCAATAATTACATTTTTATAAGATTTTGGGTATGTTATACTTTCTTTGGCATAGTTTTTGTGGGTTTGGGATTGATAGTAGTTTATATAATAATAGGTTTTACTACGGTGTTTCTTTCATACTATGTCTTCCTCTCCTCCTGTCTTCCTTCTTGTCCTTCTTCCTATCTTCCTTCTGGTATTCATTCTTGTCCCTCTTCTAGTTTTCATTCTTGTCCCTCGTCTAGTCTTCACTCTTCTGGTCTTCTTACCTCATTCTTGGGTAAACCAAGGTACTTGGTGTTATCACGACTGAGGTTTAGTTTGGAGTATTTAATTTCTTCACTGAACTGATTTTATTCTTCTATACAGGTTTCAGGGTATTGTTTTCTTCCTGTTCACAAACTTTATTCTTCCCTCTTCTTGTTTTTAGGGTATTTTGGTATTCACCACTCTTTGATTGAGTCTCTTTTTTCGGGATATTGTCTTATGTAACTGGTTTACTGCTCTGAGCTTCCTGGGTAACTTACTGGTATTATACTATGAGTTGATGAGTTGCTTCAACACTTTCTTTGGTTTCTTTTAACAGTGGTTTTGATATATTATATAGTGAGGATTTTTATCTTATTGTGTTTCATTCCTCTGATTTATTTAAATGTCATTTAATATTATTACAACATTTGTTGATGTAATTAAACTTTATGATTTCATATGACTTGAAATGTAGTGGATTTTCTGTCACGCTACAATATTAAATATTTTATATTTATATATATATATTGCAATGTGACAGGCTGTCACACTATATGTATATGTGGAGCATAATTATTATCAGCTGTTATGGGTGTCCAGGACGATTGAAGAATGTTTGAAAGTAAAATAATATTGCTAAAAATTAAAATTAATAGGATAAATTAGTAATAAGACAATGTAAAGACTATGAAGATATAGTTTAATATGTGAGTGAAGTGTTGTGTAGTGTGGGTAGCAAATAGAAGGTTATGGAAGTTTATTCGTATGTAATAAAGCATTGTTCTAGAAAATCCAAGAATAAGGAAGTCGATGAACACGTGGCGAGTCCAGAATGTTCTTCCGAATATCATAGGATGTACAGAAAATACGCCTACGCGCATATAGGCTGTGACGTCATTCTACAGCGCTGCTGCATGCATTGTGCAAGATTATAAAAGCAGTCGGCAGTCTTCATCTAACTCTCTTAGAGCGAGTCTTCATACAGCACTCAGCGAGAGCAGTCGCGGTGGTCATCGTCCAGTCAGCATCAATCCAGGCAGTCCTTGGGACCCGTGTAGTCGAGATAGCAGCGAGTGTCGGCAGGGAACAACTACGGAATAAGGGATAGTCTACTAATGTTCTTGAGCTTCGTTTTGTTGATCGTGGCGGCTGAAAACGGACACCTAGAGCAAGGCAGTTCCTGGAGGCGGTTGCTGGAACGTGGAACCAGGACGACGGATCGCTGGAGGCCGGGATCGAGATTGTCGACCGGGAAGACAACAAAACAGGGAAGCAAAATTTAACTAAATTTGTTTTCAAAGTATACAGCTTTCAATAGAAAAAGAAAGAACTTTTGAACATTTAAAAATTATATCATTGTGTAAAGTAAAGAAGACATTTATTTTAAATATAATTTTGTTTAAAGAAGACTTTGAACATTTACAATTTACCTCACTGTTTATCTAAAAGAGAACATTTATTTAAAGTAGGCTATATTTTCAAAGAAGACTTAGAACATTTACAATTTACCTCACTGTTTATCTAGAACATTTATTTAAAGTATATTTTCAAAGACGATTTTGAACATTGAAAAGTAAATAATTGTTTAAAATAACGAGAGAACATTTTGATATAAATTTGTGTAAAAGAAAAAGACAATAAATGTATGTATTTTCACTAATTGAAAATTCTTTTCTGCAAGTCTGGTCTGGGTTATAACCTGTTATAGGTTGCAATATGTATATAGGTTATCTGTAGCTTGCGGCCCCCTCTGAGCCCGCGGCCTAGTGGTAAATCCGATACTGGTGCAGCCAGTTTCAGTGGCAGATCGATGTGCACTGTGCCCTCATACAGCGCGCTGCTTGCTTTACGGTAAGCAGGAAACATCTGTCATTCCGTTTGACCCGTTTTCTCTCGCCAACACAAGACTGCTAGAAACTAGGCCAATTGATTTCCTTTTCAATTTGAAAGTGGATTCCTTATACGGGTTTTGCTGCCACTACCCTTCCGCTACCCCTCTCCAATCGCAGTACATACACACGCACGCACGCAGTAGCCTATCCCCCACCCCTCACATACACAGAAATAAACTGTGATTTACTTGTAAAAGTCTATTCACGAACAGAGCGTAAGAAAACTTTGACATTAAAATATCGGTCTTCTTCCTTGTTTCGCATATTGAGCACAGTAAATCACTGCCTACTTCTGAATATTTGAACAGTTCGTATACTTGTTATTCTCTCTGGAAACATGAAACCTTTGTCTGTTTTGAGTAGGCCTACGTAATTTTCTCTGATTGTAATATTTCGCGTCCCAAACGTACGGTTTACAGCGCACGCGCGCACGCAAGTCATTCATTATCACTATTCTCTGGCTATGAACGACTTTCATAATTAAGTAACTAACGTTGTTAAAATTTTCTGATTCCGGGGTGTTTGCCCGTGGGCCAGTGTTATACTCGTTAGCAGACGCTTCGGCCGTGCCATTGTCGGCCATCGTCAGTGCAAGTGAGTTTCGTCTAACACAGACGTCAGACGTTAGTGACCACAGTTCTGGTATTGTCACCACATAATTGCCATTACCACAGTACTGTGGTCACTAACGTGTGACATCTGCGTTAGACGAAGCTCACTTGCACTGATGAAGAAGATGATGATGATGATGGCACGGCCGAAACGTCTATTAACGAGTATAGCACTGGACCACGGCCGAAAAGACCGGAAGACCGGAATCAGAAAATTTTAACAACATTGACTCCGGTCGTATAGCTAAGCCTTAGAAGTTGCTTAAGTATCTAACAATTGAAACTCGGTATGTAAAAATGTAAAATCATACTGGCTACTCATAAAATACTGCAGCCAGGATTTTGTTCTGAGAATGATTCGTCGCGGGGGGGGGGGGGGATGTCGATAAAACTGCAAAAATTTAAAGAAAAAACTAAGCATTTGCTAGTTGTCTTTTTGTGTAATCGAAAAGGTAAGTGTGGATACTCGACAGTTAGTCCTACATTCACTGTGATTAAAATTTAACAAAGTCATAAAACAATAAACATGATATTTTACATTAGGTATAGTACAAACAATACGATAAAACTGACACAAATTTCTCCCATTTTCTGCAGACACTGATAGCGTCCAATAGTTTGTATGAATTTTTTTTAAACTTCTTCTTATCGTGTATGTAAATATTGTAATATAAATTTACAAATATATAAAAATAAAAATAAAATGGTATATATAGATGATATTATGTGTTGATTTGTGATAACAAGGTATTGTGCTCTCCTTTTAGCCCCACTGGTTAGGCTAGCCAATTTGTAATATAATTTCAAATATAATAATAAATAAAATATAAAGATATTGATGATAAGAATTGTGTATGTTGTCTGGATCTCGGTATTGAACTCACTGATGATACAGCTCCACTTTGGATTCACCAAATACAAAGAATAGATTTAATATAAATATGTTATAACTAGGTGTGAATGATTGATAAATAACAAATAAATCAAACTTTATAAATTGTGAAAATATTTTTTTCTTTTTTCTTGTATTGAGTTTTGATTTAATTATTTAATTTAATTAATTAATAATTAATTAATTAATTGAGTGTGTAATTTCCTTATATATCTATTCTCTCACTGTAAATTATTTTTTTGTTAAAAAAAAATAATAGTAACATTAATTATAGAAATAAAAACAATTCTGGTAACTGAGTAATGATTTGCGTTTATTAACATTCAAAATTATGCGCCAGTCAAACTGCGCATGACCAAAGCATTGGCTATTATTTGCTACAGTCGGTAGCGAAAAAATCAACAAATATATTTTTACAAGGTTAAATTTGTGGTTCTTTTAACGAGTCGAAATGGTCAGAGGGCAAGGAACAAGATACATTCTTAACAGGTATTCTTAAACTAAATGGTAATAGCTGAAATAGAACAAAATTATTATTGCAATTGTCAATTAGAAAAATTTAAATTGCGAACCGAGTCGAAGAGATGACGTCACTCCCTTCAGCAGGCAGTGCTCTCGTGCTGGTGAGAAAACAAGTATGGCCGCCGTCTCCTCGATTTTAAACTGCTACGTTGCTGGAATTGGCTGAGATTCTCCCGCAGAAATAAAATGATATTCCCTTTTCTGCGAAGTGGTGTTGGTCCAGGAATATAGTGTAGAATGTCCTCTCGTCGTCTGCGATGTCGATTTCGTGATGGATTTCTTGTGTAGTGTCCGGGGTTCAAATATGTGTATTGGTGTTCTGTGAATTTGGTCCAAAATTGTTCAAAATGGCTGTTGATTTCTTGTGTTGAGTTTTATGGTGTTATTACTGTGTTTTGGAAATTTGTGAAGTGTTAGAAATTGATAGTTAAGGTTATTTTCACTTTTTAGATCCTCTCCGTTACACGCCGCATAACCACACTTGGTTTTATACAAATTATTCTATTTTCAGTACTCTGCTAACACATTTCCAACCATTCGGCTTTACGATTAACAATAGACTAAAAGACGCAACGTCGTCGTTTTAGGGTAATTTGTGCTATGTCTTTTTCCTCTTTATATTGTTTAACTATAAAAATATCTGTCTAAGACTTGGTTCACCATCTAAATATACATAATAAGTTTTCTTATTTTTTACTGTATTTCAAATATTTCTTAATTTTACATAAATCTAACTATGCAGTAATATTGATTAGTTAATTTTACATCTTTTGATATATAGCTGGGTTTGTTTCAAGCTCATTTAAGCCCAAAAATTACAATTTTATATAATGATTGTATGCCTCATATTTTGTACAAATTCGGTGTTTTAATGGTTTTTATTTGTTTTTTTCTTATAATATTTCCATGGAATATACTTAATAACTCCGTGACTACTTTGTTGTTAATAATTTGGTTGTTAAAACATTTCAATATTGATTAATTTACTGTTTAGTCTGATTTGATTACTATCATAGGCCAAGTATCATTTGTTTCCAAAAGAAGTTAAATTTCTTTCCTTTGTCATTCTATTTGCTATTAACTGTATCTGTATTAATTATATTTTCAATTTCTGTATTGTATATATTGAATTCTATTCCTATTACATAGATTGGTTCTCTGATAGATAATTTTTTGGTTTATATGCCAGTCTGTGTTTACTAAAATGGTGTCTTAGCTGGTCTGTTTGTACATTATATATGGTTTACTGTTTTGACTAAAATTATTACATTTTTATGTCCTACTTGCCTCTCTGACTTACACAATGGAAAATTAAATGACATGATTTTAAAATACAATAGAATATCTTGTATCTACTAAACTTTCTTTATAATAATAACATCATTGAACCATAACATAAACATCTTATGCCTAATTTTCTCTATACTTAGAATTATAATGAGAACATATTATTATCAGTCTTTGGCTGTCCTTTGTTATTATGTTTCATTTTGTCACAACCTTATTCTATTAAAATATCTTATTCTTAGTAACAATTTCAGTTATTCACTGTCTCTTTTTATTTACTATAACTATTTTGCTAAAATATTAACATAAAAACACCTTAGAACTACTGACACTTGCAGTGATTAACTGTCTCTTGTGTTACCTATACCTAAATTGTTCATACAATAAAATAAAAACTTCTTATAACTACTGACACTTGCAGTTATTGACTGTCTTTTGTGTTCCCTATACTTAATTTGTTCATACAATAAAATAAAAAACATCTTATACTTATCATATTGTTATTATGCCTAAACACTAAAACACTTTTATCATCTAAATTACACTCAGTCATTAGACTGTCTCTTTAGTTTTTATCCAGTATTTCCTACACTAATGGTAGTCTGTTTTCATATATTTTTTATATCACACTTTATTATAAGGTGTCCTTTATTTTGGCTACATTAATAGTAGTCTGTTTTAATAGATTTTTGATATATTATTCTTACAACTAGTATACAATTTGGTTTTCTGGGATTGTATCTTGTAACTTGTTCTGGGTCTACATATATCAGTTTCAATTTTGTTTCATGGTATGTAATTACATGACTATCATTTTTTGGAATATCTCTTCCTGGTTCTGGTCTCTTTGTGGGAATCTTGATATATTTTGTCCCTTTTTCAATATCACATTAGTAGTTTCTGGTCTTGTGGTTTCTCTGCATCTTGACCTTATTATTATTCCCTTATTAATATGGTTTCATCCTTTTATTTCCTTTTTTATGGTCCTTCCCTTTTTACTGCTTCCCCAATCTACTGGGTATACTGCTGGTTTAACTGGTTTTTACATAGTAGGTTATTTTAATCAATGGTTTTCTTTGTTATTTTTCATTTTTATTAACATTTTATTGACTTAATATACAGTTTCTAGTGTAATCCTTAAAACAATTTATTCTTCTCACTCACTATGGAACTTTTTCCTTTATTTATGTTGCATTAAGTCAAATGTTTAGCGTGATAATTTTGTTATGTTACATATGCTCTCCTGTAAAAGTGATTAGTTCAGATCATACTCTTAGTATGGATGAAATAATTACTACTAATTCTTTTGTATTTACATTTTCTTCGTGATTACATGTTTTCACTTTATATACCTTCTTTTTCCACCGTTGCTTCCTCTCAGATGATGTGTATCTCCTTCATTAGTTTCTTTCTTCATTAATAAGTGATCTTCAATCTTGTGTATAACATTATCATTTTATATACTTTCTTATTTGGTGCTTCCTCACCAGTATGTTTACTCCCTAACATTCCCTAACAAATTAATTGGAACAGTTCAGAGTGGCACTTTTGGCTTCAATCCCTGCTGTCCAACACTTCAATTGAGTCCAGAGGTATTATCATCTCTGCTCAAAATATAAGACTGATGGCATTTTCTACATCCAGTCATAAAAATAAATAAACAATAAAAGTAGTCATTTTTGACTAAAATAAACATCTTTAGATTCTTCACTTCATAATACGTTATATTAATTAATACTTTTATACACTTGACTCTTCTTCTCTCTTAAAGCTTATTCCATATTAGGTGGTTTAGGTATGTGGTATAATATACATTTCATCATGTTTACATAGTAAGTAGTATTTATATTTACTCCTTCTACCATCTGGTATCCATTGAGTTATTTTTATTGCTCATGGTATAACATGAATTAATTCTTTATCACTTTCACTATAACAGTGGTTATTGCAACAACATTATCATTATTAGTATCAGGGTTTTTTTGGTTTCTGGTCTCACTATTTGGTCTTTACTGAGTTGGTCCTTTTTCATTGTTCCATTTTTATTAAATTATTTTCTTTGTGAGTTTGGTTAAGTTGTTTCGATTAAGTCATATGATATTCTGGTTTCCTTTCTCCTTTAGAATTTTGTATCTCTTTCTTACAAAATCTTTTTTCATATTTCAGAGTTATTTCTCATCATTTGTATGAGTAATGATATGAGCTTAATATTTTTTAATTTTAGACATTTTTATTCAACTACATTCTTTCTTATTCATAGTTGTTTTTCAAATATTTTGGTGTAAGTTGTACTTACTGATTTTTGAATTTTGAAATTTTTCTATTTCTCAAAATTCATAATTTCTTCATAATAATCCTTCAGATATTCGGTGTAAGTTGTACTTACGGATATTTGGAATTTTGAAGTTATTTCTATTTCTCAAAATTCATATTTCGTTCATAATAGTCCTTCAGATATTTGGTGTAAGTTGTACTTACTGATTTTTGAATTTTGAAATTTTCTTATGTTCAAAATTCTTTTTCTTTTTTTTTCTTCATAATAATCTTTCAAATGTTTTGTTGTAAGTTGTACTTACTGATTTTTGGAATTTTGAAGTTTTTATTATTCCATCAAAATTCATAATTTCTTCATAATAGTCTTTCAGATATTTGGTGTAAGTTGTACTTACTAATGTTTTTGAATTTTGAAATTTTTATTTATCAAAATTCATAATTTCTTCATAATAGTCTTTCAGATATTTGGTGTAAGTTGTACTTACTGATTTTTGAATTTTGAAGTTTTTTTTTTTATTTCTCAAAATTCTTTTTATTTTCGTTCATGATAGTCTTTGAATATTTGTGTAAGTTGTACTTACGGATTTTTGGAATTTTGAAGTTTATTATTTATCAAAATCCATAATTTCTTCATAATAGTCTTTCAGATATTTGGTGTAAGTTGTACTTACTAATTTTTGGATTTTGAAATTTATTATGTTCAAAATTCTTTTTACTTTCATAATAGTCTTTGAATATTTTGTGTAAGTTGTACTTACTGATTTTTGAATTTTGAAGTTTTATATTTCTCAAAATTCATAATTTCTTCATAATAGTCTTTCAGATATTTGGTGTAAGTTGTACTTACTAACTTTTGGAATTTTGAAATTTATTATTCCTCCTCCAAATATTTTTTAATGGATAACTGATTATAAGTTCCTTTTACTTTATTTGAAATGATATCCTTTAGTACATATGTATTGTTATTATTGTTTTTAATAATCAGGTATGGGCCGGTATACAGCAGTAACAACTTTTTGGTAATGCCTTCCAAAGTACTGGGTAATTCCCTGTTTTTTAGTAGTACCTTTTCTCCGACTTCATAGCTTATTATTTTCTTAACAGTCTTTTGATATTTGTTCTTGCGCCTTTCTTGGTCTTCTGCCAATTTATTGTAGAATCTGATTCGATTGAATTTGTATTCTTGACTCCTGGGGAACTCTATTATGTCTTGTATTTCTCTCGGAGGCGGTTTTTCATAGATTGCCGTGTATGGCGTGGTACCTATAGCGGGGTGATATGACAAATTAAGGAATTCTTCAGTAGCTAATAAATATTGTTGCCACTTCTTTTGTTGGTTATGGCAATAAGTCCGTAATATTCTTCCGACTTCTCGCAGTACCCTCTCCGCTGGATTGCTGCTGGGGTGGTAGACAGATGTCTTGTATGTCTTAATGCCCAATGTATTCAGAGTGTTTCTCCACCTCCAACCCTTAAATTGCGTTCCATGGTCTGTAATTATGGATGTCGGGCTTCCTACCTCTGGAATGTAATGATTTGTTATTATTCCTAGAGTCTTCAAAGTGGTGGCTCTGTTCACAGGGTATAGTTTTGTGAATTTTGTAAAATGATCCATCATAATAATAATATATTTGTATCGATGGCGTCCGCCACTGCGGGGAAATGGACCACATATGTCCAGAAAGACCTTTTCCAGTTTGGCTTGTGAGATAATTGGTATCATCATACCCTCCTTTCTCTCATTGTTGGTTTTCACCAATTGACATATCAGACAGGTTTTGAGGTAGTTTCTCGTTTTTCTATTGATACTTTTTATATGACAATTCTCTTCTATTGCCTTGATCACCTTCATGGCTCCCATGTGACCGTATCGTAGGTGATAGTCCAGGATGATATCCCTTTCGATTGTAGTAGGGATCATGATCTTCCATATCTCTCCATCAAGGGATGTCTTGATGAATAAAATTCCATTATGTATACAATAAAATTTGTTTATCGTGTCATCTTGGTTGGAGAGACGAAGCTTAATATGGTTTAACTTCGGATCGGACTGCTGGTGTTTGCTGATGTCCTGCACTATCTTCTCTAAATCGGATCTGTCCTTAATAATATTATAGATTTTCAAGATGCTCTCCTTTTCGCCTTCGAACGTTTGTTCTTCCAGATTCACTCTCGACAATACGTCGGCTACTACATTTTTACTTCCAGGAACATACTCCCACTGTATATCGTATTCCTGCAGGGCGAGTACCCATCTGGTCAATCTACCATGGCTTAACTTGCATCTTCTCAGAAATGATATTGACTTGTGATCTGTTCGAACGGTCACTGGATATCCGAGGATATACGTCCGAAACTTCCCGCAGGCAAAGACTACACTTAGCAGTTCTTTTTCCGTCACATTATAGTTCTTTTCACACTGGTTAAGGGTTCTGCTAGCAAAGCTCACTACTAGATGGTTTCCACTTTCATCTTCTTGGTACAGTGTTGATCCCAAGCTAATGTTACTAGCGTCACAGTTTAGAAAGAAGGGTCGGTTAAAATCTGGATGGTTGAGCATTACTGCATCTAAGAACTTCTCCTTAATTGATTTGAAGGTTTCGTCTTGTTCTTGACACCATCGCCATTTATTCTTGGACGATAACTGGTACTGAAACTGGGCTGTTAGTTCGGAATAATTATTCTGGAACTTCCTATAATAGTTACACAGGCCCAAAAATGATTGTAGTTGCCTTCTGTTTTTTGGTGTAGGGAATCGTTGTATGGCGTCTACCTTTTCTGTTGATGGTGTTATTCCTTGACTGTTTAGCTGGAAACCCAGGAATTGTACTTCTTTAGCTATAAGCTTGGACTTGTCTAGTTTAAGGGTGACATTATTTTCAGCAAGCTTCTTCAAGACATACTCCACACGGTAACAGTGTTCTTCCCAGTTGGTTGATGTTATTAGGAGATCATCAACATAGACAGTCGTGAATTGGAGCGCTTCTGGTCCTAGTATATGATCCATACAGGCGACAAAAACAGCTACTGAATTCACCAGCCCGAAGGGCAACCTCTTAAACTGATAATTGCGCCCTTCGAAGATGAACGCCATATATTGCCGGCTTGCTGGGTGCAACTCCACTTGCCAATAGCCGCATACGGTATCCCAAGTGGTAATGAATCGTGTTCCGTGGAACCTCTTCAAAATTTCATCAATTTCGCCAGGTGAGGTACGATCGTTAATTATCATTTTATTTATCTCACGTGCGTCAAGGCACAGCCTTACCTTCCCATTTTTCTTTTGTATGGCCACAATTGGGCTAGTGTATGGCGATTGACTGCTCTCGATGATATCTCTACTGATCATATTCTGGATCTCCGTGCGTACGGCTTCTTTCAAAGATTGTGCTATTGGATACGACTTTCGGTTAAATTCTACCGGTTCTCTGAATCGTATGGAACATTGGTAGTTCCGGATCTTTCCAGGTTCGTCCGAAAATACAGCTCGATATTTTTCATATATTTCGACCAATTGATTCAGCTGGTTTTCCTTTAATTGCTCGTTAGTATTGTGGCACTGGAAGTTACGTATCTCCTGAATCTTTTGTTGCCATAGGTCATCCTCCGAATTCTGATGTACTGGCTTGTTGTTTGTTGAGTAGTTGGACAAGTAATTCACCTTATTTTGGTGGTCGAGAAGTTGTCTGGAGTCTAAAGTCTTGTTATTAGTTAAATTGGCTACCCAGGTCGAACCTTCAGCAAAGAGTGATACCTTTCCTCGGCACAAGTCGATAACTGCTGAGTTTCTGCGCAATATGTCACATCCTATCATGATGTTGAAAGGTAATCCGGCTGCAACAAGAAATATCATATCCACACTAATGCCCTGACTGTTGACACTGAGGGATACTTGCTTTCTTATGGTCTTGTTCTGTCGGCCGGTAGCTCCTACAAGTACAATATTATTAATAGGTAGTACCGGTAAGTTTTTGTGGCATTCCTGCTGTATCCGGTCCAACTCATTTCGATTTATTATGGAGACATTGGCTCTAGTGTCTATCATTATAGGAACAGAAATACCCTCAATTTCTGCAATTATGTATATTATTTCATTATCATTATTATTAATATTAATCTCGCTTTCTTCTAGTAGGTCCTTACGGATATCTTTCAAATAATTGCTGTATATTATGGTAAAATTTTTTCTGTTTTTCTTCGAATTCATTCCTTCTTGGTTAAACCCAGCAGATTGGAGCAGTAAAGGGTTATTGGAGTTTATTACTGCCTCCGTTCGTTTAAATGTTCCGCTTCATTACGGATTAGGCCGTTGGAAGCATCAGCTTGGAGTCCTGAGACTGCTTCGTTTGGTTCTGCTCGATCGTCCTGTTGGGCTTCTGTTACAGGTAGTCTTCGCTGATTGTCCAGGCTGGAACTACGTCTGGGCTCGTACTCTCTGTACCTATTACTTCCCTGACTTCCTTGAAAGGTCTCGTACTCGTAGTATCGGCTCCTTCGTTGAGGCTGGTACCTCCTCTGTCCACTGCCTTCCGCTCTGATGTAGTTAATATTGGGTCGATATGTCCTGTAATTATGGTTATTACCTCCATTCGGGTAATTCCGGTTATAATTACCATGATAATTGTTATTAGAAAGGTTGGGGTTCCTCTGACCATTTGGAACATAGTTACGATTATTATTATAATAACCGTTGTTATTTTGTGGACGGTTATTATTATTATTATTATTATTATTATTATTATTATTGTTGTGGTTGTTGTCATTATTGTTAGCGCGAGGAATATTATTATTATTATTATTGTTGTTAAATCTAGGCAAATTATTGTTATTTCGGGTGTTATAACTGTATTCGGCATTATTCCGATTTGCGAAATTATAATTATTATTGTTACCCACATTCTGCCGATTATTATTATTCAAATTATTGTTGTTACTTCTTGGTTCCGGCTTTTCATATCTCCTGCGACTTTGACGGTAATAGTCTTCATGCTCATACATTTATAAAAGCTCGGTCATGGCTTGCACAGTCTTTATTTGACTGTTTCTTCTGGCTCTTATAATATCCTCCTCATAATGGTATGAGAGTTTGCTGACCAGGCATTCTTCCGGTATTCGGGGCTCTAGATGTTTGGCCACGCACACCTTTCCCAAAAAGTACGCCGTTAAAGTCTGGTTTCCATACGGGTTGTACTTTCCATGACAGATCCCGTCTCTGGCGATATTTTGTGTTGATTCAGACCAATATTTGGCTTTGAATAGCCTTCTGAATTGTTGATAATCGGTCACTTCATCTCTTATCGCCATCCACCAATTATCTGCTATCTCCTTGAACGATTCGTCAAGCACCTCTTTATTCTCCCTCCAGCGATTACCTCTGTGTTTGGTGAAGTACTCTTCGATTCTGGCTAGGAACTCCATTGGTTTGTTTTTATAAAACCTGAAGTTAATCCCTTCACGATTCTCACTATTGGGACAACTGGTAATGCTTGTCGGTCGACTATGGAATAGGTCTATATCTCTCTGGTTCTGTCGCACCTGACTGTTGATACTGGTTACAGTAGCTTCAATGCCGTCGCATTTTTCTGTGAATCGGTCCTGCACTCGCTCCCAGTCTTCCCGTTTCCTTTAGTCTTTCCTCCAATGGCTTCCTAGTCGTTTCTTCAATGTTGTTAACCTTCGTATTTATTTCTGTCCTGATACTCTGTACTTCTCGTTCGGTTTGACTCCATTTTTCGTCAGCTCTGGTAACCTTTTGTTCGATTACCGTTAACTCCTCTTCTACCTTCTTGCTGATTGTTTCATTATTTTCAGCTATCTTCTGCCCCAGTTCTTCCTTCAATGCTTCCATTCTTCCGTCTAACCGGTTCATGTTCTCTTCGTTTGTCTCCTTCAATTCTTCTCTCAATTGCTGATTATTGCTTTCCATTTTCTGACTTGTTTCTTCCATCCTCTTGTTGGTTTCTTCCAGTTTTTGGCTTATCTGGGTTAATTCCTCTTTCGACTGTTTATTGTCAGTCTTTATTTCCTCCATTTTCTCCTCGATTTTCTGAATATTTTCTTCCATCTTCTCTTCTATCTTCTTACTGTTTGCTTCCATCTTCTCCTCCATCTTCTTACTATTTTCTTCGATTTTCTTGTTGGTATCTCCGATTTTATTACCCAACTCTTCTTTCAATCGTTGGTTATCATTCTTCATTTCCTCCTCCATCTTCTTACTGTTTTCTCTTAATTCCTCCTTCAATCGTTGGTTATCATTCTTCATTTCCTTACTATTTTCTTCCATCTTCTCCTTTAATTCTTCCTTCGTCGTTTTAAATTCTCTGAGTAACATCTCCATCATTTGATCAAATTTTGTATCTTCCTTTGCGGTGGATTTCTCCGGCTGTTCCTTCTGTGGTGCAGGCTTGTTCGGTTCTGCTGGCGGTAACATCGACTCCACATCTTCCACTGGTGTCGCCTCTTTATCCTTCATGTCTACCTCCTGCTCGGCCTCCATAGCCCTTTTCCTTGATGTAGCTCTCCTGTGCATCTCGCTCCCTCTTCCGACCTATTGACCGTTGCCAAGCTAAAAATAGGAAATTGGACACTCGTCCTTATTTTATAACACTATTACCTCCTATTTAAAGCCCCTTAAGTTGGACGCCAATTTGTAATATAAATTTACAAATATATAAAAATAAAATGGTATATATAGATGATATTATGTGTTGATTTGTGATAACAAGGTATTGTGCTCTCCTTTTAGCCCCACTGGTTAGACTAGCCAATTTGTAATATAATTTCAAATATAATAATAAATAAAATATAAAGATATTGATGATAAGAATTGTGTATGTTGTCTGGATCTCGGTATTGAACTCACTGATGATACAGCTCCACTTTGGATTCACCAAATACAAAGAATAGATTTAATATAAATATGTTATAACTAGGTGTGATTGATTGATAAATAACAAATAAATCAAACTTTATAAATTGTGAAAATATTTTTTTTCTTTTTTCTTGTATTGAGTTTTGATTTAATTAATTAATAATTAATTAATTAATTGAGTGTGTAATTTCCTTATATATCTATTCTCTCACTGTAAATTATTTTTTTGTTAAAAAAAAATAATAGTAACATTAATTATAGAAATAAAAACAATTCTGGTAACTGAGTAATGATTTGCGTTTATTAACATTCAAAATTATGCGCCAGTCAAACTGCGCATGACCAAAGCATTGGCTATTATTTGCTACAGTCGGTAGCGAAAAAATCAACAAATATATTTTTACAAGGTTAAATTTGTGGTTCTTTTAACGAGTCGAAATGGTCAGAGGGCAAGGAACAAGATACATTCTTAACAGGTATTCTTAAACTAAATGGTAATAGCTGAAATAGAACAAAATTATTATTGCAATTGTCAATTAGAAAAATTTAAATTGCGAACCGAGTCGAAGAGATGACGCCACTCCCTTCAGCAGGCAGTGCTCTCGTGCTGGTGAGAAAACAAGTATGGCCGCCGTCTCCTCGATTTTAAACTGCTACGTTGCTGGAATTGGCTGAGATTCTCCCGCAGAAATAAAATGATATTCCCTTTTCTGCGAAGTGGTGTTGGTCCAGGAATATAGTGTAGAATGTCCTCTCGTCGTCTGCGATGTCGATTTCGTGATGGATTTCTTGTGTAGTGTCCGGGGTTCAAATATGTGTATTGGTGTTCTGTGAATTTGGTCCAAAATTGTTCAAAATGGCTGTTGATTTCTTGTGTTGAGTTTTATGGTGTTATTACTGTGTTTTGGAAATTTGTGAAGTGTTAGAAATTGATAGTTAAGGTTATTTTCACTTTTTAGATCCTCTCCGTTACACGCCGCATAACCACACTTGGTTTTATACAAATTATTCTATTTTCAGTACTCTGCTAACACATTTCCAACCATTCGGCTTTACGATTAACAATAGACTAAAAGACGCAACGTCGTCGTTTTAGGGTAATTTGTGCTATGTCTTTTTCCTCTTTATATTGTTTAACTATAAAAATATCTGTCTAAGACTTGGTTCACCATCTAAATATACATAATAAGTTTTCTTATTTTTTACTGTATTTCAAATATTTCTTAATTTTACATAAATCTAACTATGCAGTAATATTGATTAGTTAATTTTACATCTTTTGATATATAGCTGGGTTTGTTTCAAGCTCATTTAAGCCCAAAAATTACAATTTTATATAATGATTGTATGCCTCATATTTTGTACAAATTCGGTGTTTTAATGGTTTTTATTTGTTTTTTTCTTATAATATTTCCATGGAATATACTTAATAACTCCGTGACTACTTTGTTGTTAATAATTTGGTTGTTAAAACATTTCAATATTGATTAATTTACTGTTTAGTCTTATTTGATTACTATCATAGGCCAAGTATCATTTGTTTCCAAAAGAAGTTAAATTTCTTTCCTTTGTCATTCTATTTGCTATTAACTGTATCTGTATTAATTATATTTTCAATTTCTGTATTGTATATATTGAATTCTATTCCTATTACACAGATTGGTTCTCTGATAGATAATTTTTTGGTTTATATGCCAGTCTGTGTTTACTAAAATGGTGTCTTAGCTGGTCTGTTTGTACATTATATATGGTTTACTGTTTTGACTAAAATTATTACATTTGTATGTCCTACTTGCCTCTCTGACTTACACAATGGAAAATTAAATGACATGATTTTAAAATACAATAGAATATCTTGTATCTACTAAACTTTCTTTATAATAATAACATCATTGAACCATAACATAAACATCTTATGCCTAATTTTCTCTATACTTAGAATTATAATGAGAACATATTATTATCAGTCTTTGGCTGTCCTTTGTTTTTATGTTTCATTTTGTCACAACCTTATTCTATTAAAATATCTTATTCTTAGTAACAATTTCAGTTATTCACTGTCTCTTTTTATTTACTATAACTATTTTGCTAAAATATTAACATAAAAACACCTTAGAACTACTGACACTTGCAGTGATTAACTGTCTCTTGTGTTACCTATACCTAAATTGTTCATACAATAAAATAAAAACTTCTTATAACTACTGACACTTGCAGTTATTGACTGTCTTTTGTGTTCCCTATACTTAATTTGTTCATACAATAAAATAAAAAACATCTTATACTTATCATATTGTTATTATGCCTAAACACTAAAACACTTTTATCATCTAAATTACACTCAGTCATTAGACTGTCTCTTTAGTTTTTATCCAGTATTTCTTACACTAATGGTAGTCTGTTTTCATATATTTTTTATATCACACTTTATTATAAGGTGTCCTTTATTTTGGCTACATTAATAGTAGTCTGTTTTAATAGATTTTTGATATATTATTCTTACAACTAGTATACAATTTGGTTTTCTGGGATTGTATCTTGTAACTTGTTCTGGGTCTACATATATCAGTTTCAATTTTGTTTCATGGTATGTAATTACATGACTATCATTTTTTGGAATATCTCTTCCTGGTTCTGGTCTCTTTGTGGGAATCTTGATATATTTTGTCCCTTTTTCAATATCACATTAGTAGTTTCTGGTCTTGTGGTTTCTCTGCATCTTGACCTTATTATTATTCCCTTATTAATATGGTTTCATCCTTTTATTTCCTTTTTTATGGTCCTTCCCTTTTTACTGCTTCCCCAATCTACTGGGTATACTGCTGGTTTAACTGGTTTTTACATAGTAGGTTATTTTAATCAATGGTTTTCTTTGTTATTTTTCATTTTTATTAACATTTTATTGACTTAATATACAGTTTCTAGTGTAATCCTTAAAACAATTTATTCTTCTCACTCACTATGGAACTTTTTCCTTTATTTATGTTGCATTAAGTCAAATGTTTAGCGTGATAATTTTGTTATGTTACAATATTTGTAGGAAATTATATTAATCGGTTTATTCACTTTATCAAGAAATAATAAAAAGATTTTCATAAAATTGGCGCTATAGGCCCTTCAAAACAGACATTTCAAAATCGGATCGTGAGGTGCCCAAGTAGCCTATGTAGTTGTCCTCACATTTTGTTAAGCTTTGCATACAGTGGAAACCAGCAATGCAGTTTTTTTTTAAATAACCAGAAACTCTTTTTTAAATATACAAGCTGGTTTATTACACAGCTTACGGTATGGTATAGCCTACGTTTAAATTACGAAATATTGGAAATCAGTTCAGTCAATAAATATCTTGCGTCAATAATGTTCCAATAACGCGTATTTTTACTGTATTATTACCGTTTAGGCTACTTTAATGAGACTGATTTCAATAGCCTATATTTTACACGTTTTTCAGCCACTTTAAAGATAGTAATGTTGATTAGTCTTGGTTTTTTTTTTTTTTTTTGGAGCCGACTCGACCCCGGACCTCCAAGTCCAAATTTCAGATACGCCTCTGGAGAGGCGTATTTTCGTGGGGGGGGGGCAAACAGGATAGGATCTCCACTCCCAGAGGATCGAAAAAATTGAGAAATTTTGTTTTGTTAAGCTCTTAATTTGTATGTTGTTATAGTCTATTATTGTGTCAGCTGTGTACGCTAATATAGCCTAGAGTTAATGCACGGAAGTAGTACCGTCAAGGTCACTCACTTTCACTGCTTCTCCCTGTCACCTCCACGCCCCTCGCCTAGCGTTGTTGCCGGCTAGTACAGTGTATAGCGTTTTAGCAGTGTTACGAAAGCAAATTTCATACATCCACCTTATATTGCTCGTTTCAAATTTATTTATGTGTATCACGTAAATGAATTTTTTTTATCAGGAATAATTAGTTGTGGGTAACATTACTCAGTTAAATTCTGGGCGCCAGTATTTGAGCTATAAAAATTTGTGTGAGTCGGCAACATATTTTTTGTTGTCGCGTAAATATCTACAGAATTTCTATCTTTGCGTTTCTTCTCTTTCTTTGGCTTCTTTTGTTACGATTTGCAGTTCTCTGAATCTACGATTTATACTGCACTGGTTTTTCTTATGTTAGAATCTAAAGCTTTTAGCAATACACACCCTAACTTTACGAAGTACCATTAGGTCAGTTATTTTGTGTTTTTCGTACAGTGAACTTACTTATTTAAAGTTTTACTTTTTTCTTCATGGGTGGTTATCCTACAGACTGACAGTTGTCTGAGAACACTGACCTTGCCTGCTGTTGTCGCTTTAATTTTTTCATACTCACGGTCTTTTCCCTTTTGTAAATGAATCTGTTTTTGTTCTCTGCACGGTCGTTCCTAAGCAATATGGTTCGGAAGTTCTGTTAGGCATATGTACACATTTGGTATGCAAATTGCGTATACCCGTCGGCATGTCTTTTCGGTAAATATTGCTGTCTGACACTTTTATGAATGAAACTTATTTCATGAGGCATTTGTATTTGTTGTTTATAAAATTATCCTTAGTTTCTTAAGACATCCAACTCGTTTCACGTTTATACATACGCATATGCGTATTTTTATGCTACTTGTGCATGTAACGTCTTATAGTATAGTTCTAATTTTTTTACTTAATTATTAATAAGCAGTGCAGGAAATAAAAATAGAATATTTTTCAGAGTCACGAATAGTGCGGTGTCTCTTCAGTAATTAAATGGGGCAAGCTTAAGACATGAATGCGTATGAAAATTCGTTCAAACAAACTATAGCTGACGCATCGCATTGAATGTTATGTATAAATTACGGAAATTCATTGTTAATTAATTATTAACAATGTATTAATTGTGATGTAATTATTATTAAGAATTATTGACAATGTATTCTAATGTATGTATTAGAAACTTTCTCCCTGTAAAATTTTACTTAAAAAAATACAGTAAAACGCAAGTTACACTATCTTACAAAACCAGACCAACTGTGTGATACTCGTTAAGATTTTAAAATGTTTTTTACTTTAAATAACATTAAATTTTAGCTATGAAATTTCTGCAGTAGGCATCTATGAACCTTCAAAATGTATCGTTGTTTTTTCAGTCTTCTATTGTCATTGATTTTAGAATGTTCAACAGTTTAAAGCACAAAAAATGATTTTAATGGAAGCCTTATTGATAACAACAAAGTAAATATTTAATTTAAAAATCACTTTGTTATATTCTTTACATTAAGTAGGCCTACTTACTAGTGTAGTATTTTTCGGAAGAAAGGGAAACTGTTGCTTAGTGGCAACGATGTAAGTAAGCGGTGTGACCTTGACGATACTACTTCCATGCAGTTAACTATAGTAGCCTAGTAGGCCTACTCTTCACCCAGCATTTGCGTATACGTTTGTGATATGAAATACACGAAAATCGATTCACTCGACAGCCTATGTATTTTGTAAAGGATTTTTCAGTAACGCATATTTTTGTTGTGTTATTTATTACCATTTACTTTCTTACATTTGTGGATGTTATCACATGTTTCTCATCTACTTTAAAGATAGTAGGCCTAATATTGATCGGTATTAACTTGTTTTTTCTTTTGTATAGTCTAAACCTGACTCGACCTACCAGGCCAAATTCTAGATACGCCACGCTGCTAAAAATTTAAACCTGGTAGTCGTGGGACTACCGGTAGACATGGAATCATGGGCAGACTTGTGCTTTGGGAAGGAATGAAGGGTTGGTTAAATAAACAGCTACATAAGTTTCAATGTATTTTAACATATATTGGCCGCTCCGAACACTGTGGCCAAGAGACTTATGTATGATGGTACGCACGGTCTTAGATCACTCTTGAACCACAAGCGATCGCAGATCCCACACACCGAGACGAACGGATTGTTAATAAAGTGCTTAGAGAATTCCTCGTCGACTCCTTTGAAGCGGCGACTTTGACCGGGCTGTTCTGCGCAGAGCATCGAGGGTCCAATGTTGTCGAAGCACAAGTTATTAATGTTCTCATCGTCTGTTTTCTTGCTAGCTAGCCGTACGCTCGATCTGAGTCGCTTTGGGGGCACGCCGGATGACCCAGGTATCGGAGATGCGGGCCGCTTGGGCGCTGACGGGGTTTCGCCAATCTTCAAATGGTTGCCATTGTCTAAGTTCTCGGCCGATTTCTTTGATTTTAGTCTCAAACGATAGGCCTGTTAACGCTCTGCATAGGATTTGCCGGTTTTCGGTTTGAAATTTTTGGTTCGAGTTTTATCGCGATTTTTAGGTCGAGGCATTTCAAATTTTTGAGTTCAAATGTTGTTATTACTTTCTGTGAGTGCTTCTGGCACTCGGAATTGGTGTTATTGGAGAGATTTAGTTCTGAGGATCACAACGCACTTTGTATTTTCGCGATCGGACTTGTAGTTCCCGAGATATTTAAGTTTTAGTGGAGCAATTTAGAAATTTTCGGCGCAAAAACACACTCACGCAGACAAAGCCTAAGGCGACTGACGTCAGTTGTCAAAATTCTCAGTACTATTGGTGGAAGGGGGCCGAGTGACTCGATCACCTGACACCTGGTTTGCTGGGATTGGTTGAGCGGTTCGTGAGATAGTGGTATGCCGAAAGTACATTTGAAACATTAATACTTTTTACTTCCATATTCCTTAAGGAAATGGAAGTATGGTGATGACAAAAAAAAATCGTGTTTGAGATTATTGCAGATTCTGATTGTACTACACTCAAAACATGAAAAAAGTCGTTTTTCGAAAAGTGTCTGTGTGTGTGTCTGTCTGTAGATTTTTTTCTATGCCAAACGATAACAGCCGCAAATTCAAACAGAATCAAATAATGTTTTGCATAGAGCCCTGACTTGTAGAGTACTCATGACCTATTGTTTTTGGTGAAGATCGGTTGAGGGAAAGGGGTAGTTTACCTGCAACGGTTTTTTTTTATCAAGGGACTTTTTTTTTTGCAAACGATAACAGCTGCAAATTCAAACAGAATCAAATAATGTTTCGCATACAGCCCTGAATTGTAGAGTTCTCAAGACCTATTGATTTTGGTGAAGATCGGTTACGGGAAAGGGGTAGTTTACCTGCAACGTTTTATGTTTTAACAAGGGTATTTTCTATGGCAAACGATAACAGCCGCAAATTCAAACAGAATCAAATAATTTTTTTGCATACAGCCCTGATTTGTTGAGTACTCAAGACCTATTGTTTTTGGTGAAGATCGGTTAAGGGGAAGGGGTAGTTTACCTGCAACTTTTTTTATCAAGCGTATTTTCTATGGCAAACGATAACAGCCGCAAATTCAAACAGAATCAAATAATTTTTTGCATACGTCCCTGAATTGTAGAGATCTCAAGGACTTTCGATTTTGGTGAAGATCGGTTAAGGGAAAGTGGTAGTTTACCTGCAAACTTTTACGTTTTAACAACAGTAAAGTACTTGAAAATTCATTTAAACTTTTTCAAACAATGGTAATTGTTAAAAATAAAATAATTTTGTTGCCAGGCAATAAAATTATATTCTTCATATTATTTAAATTAGAAGCCATCCTTACTATTTCTTTTATAAAATTGCTAAACTGCTACAATTTTTGTTTAGACAAAGCTTTTCGTCATCTCTGACATCATCAGGTCTTGAACAACCTTCAGGTAGTTGTTCAAGACCTGATGATGTCAGAGATGACGAAAAGCTTTGTCTAAACAAGAATTGTAGCAGTTTAGCAATTTTATAAAAGAAATAATAAAATTATAATTTTTTCATTTTAATGTAAATTATGTATGAGTTAATATACATGTATAAAATAATATATCGTTCGTGGCAGGTAAGCATATCTCAGTTATGTAATGTTTACGTTTCCATTTTATTATTATGACTACAGCAATTAAAAGGCAGGGAAGACACACACACACACACACACACACACACACACACACACACACACACACACACACAAAATTCGCGTTATTTCTGGCCTCACTCATGTTTATTTTCTTACATTTGCATGCTTTTTAAATGGAAAGTGCCGAAACCCACACCAACATAACGCGTGCAAGCCGAAAAAATGGACATCAATTTGCTTCCTGTGGATCGCTGGGCAGTGTAACTGCACGTGTTTACAGAGGAACGATTCATAGACAGACTTTTCGTCTTTAGGGAATGAACCCTCTGCAAGATGCTGAGGGTCCATGAGTGACTTCGGAGCGCTCCTTCTTTTTCGCGTGTTTGTTCTGTAAAACATACACTGTAGATTCGCAGCTTTACTCTAAGCAACGCTCAATAGGAAATATTGAAAATTTTAGTCCACGGTGTATCCTCATTCACACTAAACCTGCTCTGATGTTTTAATTACGGACATCATAATATTAAAACTTTGGAAACTTGAGCACTACTTAATGGAGATCAACCATTAACTTATACAAGCCATTAATTTTATGCATATTTTATATATATATATGTGTACAACGTTATCGGCAAAGAAGTAGTTTTTGTTAAAATTCCTTCCCGGGATATTTGGCTGTAGTCCAATGTTTTCTACAAAACCAGACGTTTCGGCAATGCCATCGACTTCCATCATCAGTGAAAATCGAGTGCGATAACGTGAGGTGGTATATGTTAGTGACCACAGTACTGTGGTTAAGGCTGAAGCAGTAAGTAGAAAGAAGTAGTTTCTATGGTAATATTTCATTTCGAAAATGATTTTAAATATAAATCTTAGAATATGGAAGTCATGTATGGTTCTCCATACCAATATTTTCTTTTACTGCACCACGTTGATGGCGACAATATATAACTTTATTTTTTTTAAAGCTCCACGTTTGGATGCGCCAAATATGACTTTAATTGTGCTCTTATTTTTGATGTCGATTATAATGATTCAATTTATTTATGATTTAATTTTTAATATCTGTTACTAAATACGTCTACTCATTATTATGTAATTCATTAATTCGGTTGGGCGCCAGAGCAGAGTATCCCAGGGTTTATTAAGAAATAAAAACTCGTTCAGTTCAGATACCAATATACTATATTATTCCACTTTCTTACAACTAAGGCATTTGACATTTTATCATAACATTATGATATTTAACAGAACATTATTAATACGTTTAATATGCTTTTACTACTAGCTTCAACGTATTATGATTCTTTACTATTACTATTATTTTGTATTCTTCAGTTAACAAGCTACAGTATTATATTCTATTCATCTGACATCTATAGATGACTCATATCAAATTGCTATTACTACGATATTCAATTCATTCCCTTAATTATACAGTGATTACTAATACTACCTTTCTAGTATGTCATATTACATAAATTGCATTGTTAGTATCTGAACTCGCGTGGGTTTTTTGAAAATGAGATGAGTTATACTATGGTAGATATTAATTTTTTCTATGTTTATATATATTAGAATTCTGAATTGTTAAGATTTTTAGATGTTACTTGTTTGCAGGATTCCAGACTTGATTAGCTGCTCCACGCCGCTTAATGCACTTCACTATCACTACACATACTTGATTAGCACTTCTTAAACTTGAATATACGCTCGCGTTGTACTTACGTCACGCACATAAATAAATATACTTTCAATTCAACTTCTTACGCACATCTGAAATATCTTTCGAACACGTACTTTACGCGCACTTATGACATATTCTTCCTTCACGTACTTTACACGCACTAATTAAATACTCTTCTTGATACTTTAACGTTTTACTTCCCGATTATTATTAGTGACCTAATTTATACGTTTAAATAACAAACTATTATGACGTTCCGCTAGATTACTAAAACTTTGTATAGAGCTACGCAGGTTTCGCGTGCTCGTCTTGGAATTTACTTAAAAAAAAGAGCCCTTGTCTTCCTTTCGTCTCTCTTTTTATAGTTTTGCTATTGATTCCATCACCACAACTCTGGTTGAAGACACTTTCATTGGCCAGAGTTTTAAATATTCCCCGGTGAATTTGAAATTCTCCATTCCTGTCTCGTTATTTTCACGCGCGCAGAACTGACGCTTTTTCTTATTGGTTAAACAGTGCGGGCACGTTATTTTTTACCGCGTGGTCGCTTAGCTGTTAAAAACGACGCTACTTTCTAAAATTGTAATAAATATTGGGCTGTCATCTTTTGTCTCATGAAGGACATCGACCGACTTTTTCTAACGGTACATGTCGTTTTTTTTGCTGTTTTCATACACAAAGCAATTTATGCGTTTATGACATACTGGTTACAACCGCCTTTTGTATTTTTATTTCGCTGGCGACAGACTGTCGGCACCCAAGCCTCGCCTTGTTCATTCTTTACTCTACGTATTACTTACATTTATGTGTATTACAATTGCATATCTTATCATACATCTATAACTATGATTAATAATTGAAGTTTTTATCTATATATTACACATATTGCATTAATTTATAACGTTCCACAGTAACGTTACAACATAACGGTCGATTTTCGCGAAACGTGCGAGTAAGACATTACATACCTATGGATTCCATGTCAAAACTGCTCCAGGGAGGGAATGAGACTAGCTTGAAGGTTAGACTCCCCTTTGTTTGATTGATTTACAAATTTGTAATTTCTTTTATTTTTACAATTATTTACAATCCTTATTTTAACACACACACACACACACACACACACACACACACACACACACACACCAGCCTTAGAAATAAGCCTACATTTAATGGTTAAGTCTATACGGAACTTTTCTGAAATTTCTAATAGCCACTGAAGCGTAGTTGCGCCACTGCTTCTGAACATGTAGGCCTATAGCCTATAGCCTAACTTTAGTTATTCAAATCACAACTGAATAAGATGAACTACGTGAGAAAGTGTGCAAGGACAGCCTACTAATGTATGCCAACACGTTAAGGTGTAAGATGTTTAAACGACAAAATATTTATACTCTACAACGTCCAAACACACACACACACACACACACACACACACACACACACACACACACACACACACACACACACACACACACACACACACACACACACACAAACACGTTGGTTGCATTTATATGTGGTATGGCCAAAGGCGAATTGTCTCCTTTCCTTTACAAAGGTTAAGTGACGTCTAAAGATAAAATAAATTTCTACGTAAGTGGGCCTAAAAGCGGAGGAAAAAAATTAAATTGACAAAGGTATATCTATATAAACGAACGCGGAGCGAGTCCGGAGTAGAGAGGTAGGGAGAGTTTCTGTGATGGAAACTGAATTGGAATTGGATTGGCGCGAGCCAGCGGTGTGGGTACCGCTCGGCTGTACATCAAATAAAGTTCACCTGCAGAGCGCGCCACCGGCGACCAGACTGGCAACAGTGCCGCGACCGGGGGGGACAGCTGATACGCGGAATTCATAAACGTGCTAGACGCCTTACGAACGACGTCAAGTAGACTATAATACGGTTTCAAACACGCTCTCAATTAAAAATACAGATTTTATTAAAAAGTGTGTAGTAAAAACTGTAATTATTTAGAAACACAGTAGAATAATAAATTAACTTTTGATTAAGAGCACTAGTGCCGCGTTTCACCGACATCCGTTAAGAATTTAACTGCCGGTAAGTCACCCGTTAAGGTTTAAACGGAAGAAACCTCATTTCTGGAAGCTCAGTTAAAGATAACGGCCGTTAAAATCGTCAATTAACTCATGGGGGGGGGGATTTTGACCGCTGCATTGAATTCTACGTGTAATGTTATTTAAAATGAGTCAAAACACGACCCAATTACGAAACTAAGTTCAATTACATAAGTCAGAAAAATCAATTACACGAGTCATTAGGCCTACAGGACAATACAGTACACAGTAGGCATATTACTCGTCGTATTTACACCGTGTTTGGTATTGTTTTTCTTGAAATTTATTTTAAAAAATATAAATATGGATTTATTGAAATAAAATATAACGTTAATAAAGTTCGATTAAGTACCGAAATGTCCAGTAAATGACTCAGAGAGTACGCGTTGTGCGCCGAGGGAGAACGAGATAGGGCTGTGTGTGTGTGTGTGTGTGTGTGTGTGTGTGTGTGTGTGTGTGTGTGTGTGTGTGTGTGTGTGTGTGTTGTGTGAGAGAGAGAGAGAGAGAGAGAGAGAGAGAGAGAGAGAGAGAGAGAGAGAGAGAGAGAGAGAGAGAGAGAGAGAGAGAGAGAGAGAGGCTACGTTGGTAGTCCAGCCGCTCTCGTTAACTGACCAAACTATAGAGCCTACAACTTCATGTGATAGGCCTAAGCGTTGATTTTACAGTGGCGGCTGCTGGTTCCAGTAGTTGGTTGAGTGAATTGGAGAGTGGTTAAAAGACATTAAACTATCATAATCACAGTTATACAAAATTAGTACTATAATTTTATAACCTCCAATAACGAACAACGTTTACCTTGAACCAACGTAAACACTAAACCTGACACAACTTATAGGAAATCAAGAAGGCAGTGCTGATTTCATGACACAACTAAGTTGCCGTACAGCGTTACTAGTGGAGCGTTGCTGCAGAAACTTTGCAACCACCAAGCTTACACTGGGAACGTAGGGCAATTGTGAAGAGTAGCACATGTCCTCTCATATGTCTGTGTACTAAGCTCTGCCATTTACTGTTGAAGTTGCAAGCGGCCTACAACCACCAGTCCTGCGCGCCACATTTGAATTAGGCTGCGAACATTGCCACATAATCCTATACGCCAACATTGACGCATAGAATGTAATACGTTTTCCGTTGAAATTTAAGACACTTTTAGCAGCTTATTGTTTTCGTATACTTATTAGGTTATAGTTAGGTATTCTATATTGGTGGTTGTGCAACGCTCCAACCATAACACCAGCCGCCACTTGTTGATTACCTCACAAACAGTAGGTCTACATCATTTCGCTGAAATATATACTATATTCTCAAAGTAGCAAGTAAATACTTCCTATAGGATATGAAAAAAAAACACACAATCTTTCGACACAGAGACAATGATTTGTAACGGCTTTCGAGAGCCGTTTCTAAGAACTTTCATATAGCCTAGCATACAGCGGTGACCCACTAAACACGGCAAA
Source organism: Magicicada septendecula (assembly GCA_034769895.1). NCBI lineage: Eukaryota > Metazoa > Arthropoda > Insecta > Hemiptera > Cicadidae > Magicicada > Magicicada septendecula. The sequence goes on from CM068370.1 coordinate 495,542,305, forward strand.
ACTGAAACAAAGAGGAAGTGCAAAGTTCGTTGGCAAACAGAAATTGGCGAGATTGTTTCGCAAACTCTGACTACTCGCCAGATCGTTAAACTGTCTGGCGCAAAGCGATAACTGTATGCCTATCAACTCACAGGTAGCACTCTCTCAATCAAATAGTTAGAATTCAGTCAAAAACTGTGTCTAACAACGAAAACGCATGTATAAAAATGCAATTTTATTTCTTAACCAATCTATGTCATAGAACAACACGAGTAGAAAGCCTGAGATTAAACTTTTCCATCAAAATGTATAAATGAAAATACAAGTAGGGCTAAGAATAACCAAGACGCTAATAGAATCACGGTCCTTATCCTCGCTATATGAGATACCACATCCCAAATAATTAAAATGTGATACCTGCTCCAAAACACTATTATATCAATTACAATCCTACGTTAAGAGTTTATGGAATTTGAGGGGAGGATTGATTCCCTGAACCTGTGGCCCGTAGGCTACTAACGCCACAGGTTCGAATGACAGACTACAAATATTTTAGGCCTATAGGCCTATAGTTAAAAGCTGTAACAACGAACCATATCAGATGCAAAGCATAGAAAGAGAGAGAGAAAGTGACAGTGGAAGAGATGCAGACAAAAAGGGACAGGGGTGTGCCAGCAAACCAAGCGATGTAAACTGAAATAACAATGTCTTTTTCTGTAATTTTTTTGTTACGTTTACACGTAACTTGATGGTTTATTCGGTTGCCGGAGTTGTTGGAACGTGCGCCATTTAGGCGTTAGCTTTTATTTTTAAATAACAACTTGGAATTGTGTTTTGCTGGAAGGAGAACCATCAGCGTGGAAGGCCGGACAAATGCGATACGAGGGGAGGGGGGAGAATGGCAGGTAGGCTGCAAGGTGTACACGGGCGGAAAGCGAGTAAGGGCGGTAATGGGGTGCTGCCGGGAGAAAGGATGCGGGCTGATGGAAAGTGAAATTGAATCGAACCGCCTTTATTGTACCAGTAGTGAGAGAGAGGGTGAGAGTGAGAGAGAAAGAGAGAGAGAGTGGTCCGCCTGTGTGCGTCAATTAAGTTGCCGCTGATGCGGTGCGAGTCGGGGGTGAGGCCGGGCCTCGGCAGCGCTTTCTCTACATTAATATTACTAACGTTTCACTTCCTGCCGCTCACTGATCGATGTTTGTTTCGCTAAAGGGATGGATTATCGCGTTGTGCATTTATCTCTGGTCAACCGAACACAAGCGGAGAGGCAGATAAACCTCGCCCACCTGATGATATTGGTGACGTATTGTTAAACTACAAGCTCCCCAGCATCATCACTATGTCCATTTAATGCGAGCTCTACTTTTGCGTCCAGTGATTTCTCATTACCAAATACTGGATTATTCACATTGCAGAGAAAACTAGAAGTCTCAAATTCCCGGGTCCATCTTCTCCAGCGACCATTGGAACAATTTATATTTCACAATTTATTTGAACCAATTTAAACAAATAATCAAATAAATAAAATTGACCTGAAAAATAAAAAAACGGAAGGATACCCAAATGAAGTTTTATATTTATTCCTGTATGCTAGTGAGACATGGACTCTTGGTAAAAGACACGTGCAGGGGATTCAGGCAGCCGAACTGAAATTTCTAAGAGGGAAGGCAAGGTACGAAGGAACGAGGATATTAGACGCGATTTAAACGTTGTACCTATCGTTGCACCAGAAGATTGAAGACCACAGAAGGAGATGGTCTGAACACTTGAACCGCATGCCTGATACCCTTCTACCTGTGGCTGCCTTGGGTTATCACACTACTGGGAAGAGACATGGTAAACCGAGGAGGAGATGGGTTCCGGAACAGGTCTAAGGCCTAGTCCTTGGAGTGATGATGATAATGATAATGATGATGAATAAATTTGGCCGTTTACATAGGTATGGCATTTTAGAATCAGTTGCTGACGACTGAAACACAAGATAAAATAATGGAGGACCCGTACGCGGTACTTTAAGAGAGTTAAATAATGCAATATACTCGTCCAAAAAATAATGAAGATTTTCAATGGAAGAATTGCGAATTTTCAATTTGTACGATAGATTAAATGATTATAGGCCTATATGGTAACCTAGTGGACAGAACACTTTGAAAAAATGTCAAATGCAAAACTGGCCAAACGTATAAGGTTACAAGAGGACATACAACTGTGGGCACACCAACTAGAGGGACCGTAGAAAGCGGTACAGACGTGAAGAAGAAGAAGAAGAAGAAGAAGAAGAAGAAGAAGAAGAAGAAGAAGAAGAAGAAGAAGAAGAAGAGTAGGAGGAGGTGGAGTAGGAGTAGGAGGAGAACATAACTGTAAACTTAAACCATCGACAAATATGTTTACCGAAAAGTATCGTTTCATTCACCAAAATGTGCAATTATTTATTCGTTCCTTTTTTGAGAACGTAGGCCTATAGGAATGTGACAGCCTTTCTTGTTTGCTGAGCTGCGCAGACCCAGAGAATGAATTACCCTCACTTAAGTTGTATAGAGATGAATGAGGGGAGATAACGCAATAAAAGTTCACTTTCTCACTTTACTCACTAATTCTCTCTGTCTGTCACACACACATGCTTCCACTGTTCTCGCCAGCCTGGTTGCAGCCGACGTTCACACTATGAAACACTGTACAAGAATGTTGTGTGCGCATGTGCGAAATTACTGAAAATTTTGTTAGCCTCGAACGAGGTGTCAGTCCACTGCGCACCTCAAGGTCAGTGTTCAGTTTCTATCGTCAGGTTTGTAACTTCGTATTTATTTAGATTAAGTAGTATGTATATATAAACAGAATCGAGCAAAATGTAAAAGCTTCAACGTGCAATACGCATAATTTTACAAGACTTAGTTTGGGAAACGTGGGGTAACTTGACAACACCATGCTTCATCTGTAAACAAGAAATTTCACGAAAAGTGGCCTACATTACAGTAGGCCTATTATTACTTTGTTTCCAGTGGGACTTACAGCCTGCTAGTGGATTATCACCAGCGAATTTATCAGTCTTCCTTCGCCAGAATAAACGTCGATGTTATACCGATCGATAGAGATAAAAAACTACAGCAAGGTCAGAATATTTACAGTATCGCAAACAAATATGAAGTCGTCATAAATCAAGTAAAGAATGAGAAGAGAGAAGATGAGAGAGAGAGAGAGAGAGAGAGAGAGAGAGAGAGAGAGAGAGAGAGAGAGAGAGAGAGAAAGAGAGAGAGAGAGAGAGAGAGAGAGAGAGAGAGAGAGAGAGAGAGAGAGAGAGAGAGAGAGAGAGAGAGAGAGAGAGAGAGTGAGAGACGGGGGCACGTTGTGTCGCAACGGCAGTAGTTTTATCGTTTTTCAAGTGTCTCCCATGGGGGACGCCACACTCACGGAGAGAATTAAAATTCCAACACACTGCACAGAGATAGAATGGCCTTTCGGTTTTGCTTGATGCGCGTTTAGATAGTCTAACGAAAATACGAATTTCTAGATATACGTTTTAGAAACTATAGGCCTACTTGATCAGAGAGGCGTCCGTGAAAATACTACGATTACGACCTATTTGTAACAAAAGGACACGCAGTACATTGGGAAGAGAAATAATGTTTTCAGACTGAAACTAGTCGCAATTATTTAAACAAAACCCACTATGCGGAAATCAATGATGTAACTAAGAGATATATCCCTCATAGATATTAGGGGGATCAGTGTCCCACGCAGTTATTAAATTTTTGTGGAAATTCCATAATCATGTAACGTAAGTCTATTTTAAGCCGGTTTCGAGCGTTAAAATGAAGGTTATCAGTAGGCCTAACTGTAGAAATAAAAGGAATTACGATATTTGAAAATTAGTAAAATAAATTTATAGTGTGTTTATAATAAGTCAGTCGCCATTTGGTAAATTTGCAGCCAAATTTACGTATATTTTATAACATACATTTATACAATTAGCCTACGTGAGAAGAATTCTGATTACTCATTGCCTTGAGGAAAAGGGAGAGTAAAACCTTCAAAGTAGTCTCATCCCCCCTAGACGTTTGTCTCCAGCAACAGATCGCAGATACGCTACTGGTGTCAACATCTATGTTTTCTTCTTCTTCAGGCTGTGGACCTTACGATCCGTTGCGCACTCCTTGGTCCGACCATCTTTTCCTTGGTCTTCCAAAAGCGCCGTCCTTTCGGATTATACACCAAAATATGTTTTGGTATCCTGTTCTTATCTATCCTTTAAACATGGTCTGTCCAAACCTGTCTGTATTACTAAGGTTTTGTAAAATATATAAAAACACTTGGTAAGTTTCACAAATTTTTTAATTAACTCTGACAGCTGTTTCGACTAACTAAGCCATTTTCAAAGAGCGAGTGAATGAAATTACTGAACACAGGATGTTAGTGGAGTGTAGGTGGTGAACATCTGTTTAGGGCGTATCTGGAACATCTGTGTTGTGACGGCGAGGGGGAGGAGTGTGTGGATGAGACAAGGGAAGGTCAGGTGTCTTTAAAAACTAAATACAATCATGAATGCAAAATATAAAATTAACAGAACTAAATATAAACTGAATGCAAAATTTAAAATAATGATGAACATTCAAAATAATATAAAATAAACTAAACTAAATAACAGATTTTAATAAAGGGGATACACAAAATTCAGTCTGTTCATTGGTTAAATTTTTGTTATTTTTTATTGCTTCTTTAATTTCTAAAATTTCTAACCAAAATTTATATTTAGTTCAGTTAATTTTATATTTTGCATTCATATTTTATATTTAGTTTCAAATAAAAGTGTTTTATTTTTATTTTTTGTGTTTAGGATGCGTTTGTGTATTTTATTTACCAAATCGGGGTTGCATCCATTTTTAACTGCTATATATTTGATTGTGTTAAGTTCTTCTTGGTAATCATGTGTGTTTAGGGGTATTGAAGTGAGTCTATGGAGCATGTAGTTGAATGCTGCATGTTTGTGTTGAGTTGGGTGGTTGGATGAGTTATGTATGACCATGTCTGATGTGGTGGGTTTCCTGTATATTTTGTATGTGTGTGTGTTGTTTGTTTTGGTGATTGTGAGGTCTAAGAAGTTTAAACTAGTATTTAGTTCTATTTCAAGTGTGAATTTTAATTTATGGTGTATAGTGTTAATATATTTGTGGAAATTTTCTATTTGTCTTTTGTTGCCGTTGTATAGGAGTATAATGTCATCAACATATCGTCATATAACACATCAGACCAACAACACACAACCCAGTAAGTACATAACACTTACATACTACAACTCCAATACACACAAAATTGCTAACACATTTAGAAAACACAATTATAAAATAGCCTACAGAACCAACAACACCATTAAGAAACATATAAATTTTAACAAAGACACAGACACATACAGTAAAACAGGAGTTTATAAATTAAATTGTAATGATTGTAACCAATTCTACATCGGCCAGACGGAAAGATCTTTTTATTCCAGATTTTCAGAACATATAAAAGCCCTCACCACAAATTACATACATTCCACATTTGCCACACATTTACAAAATGAAAACCATAGTTACACAAACATAGAACACAACATGGAAATATTACACTACTTATCAAAAAGTAGAAAATTAAACACAGCTAAACAATTTGAAATATACAGATATCACACATTACAACCAAACAACATATTAAATGAACAAGTACATTACAGATCACATACACTATTTGATACATTGATCCAAACACAAAATTTGAACCTCAGCGCCAATTCCCTCCCATCATCAATTCCCACCACACACACCTATAGTCCATAATCGTTATTCTGCAACAATGACTTTCAGTATTTACTCACGCTGAGGAAGAGGCACAACACCTTGAAACGTTTGTGAAAGTGAGAACAAAAGTAAGTTCATTTGTGAAAGTTTTTTATATATAATAATATTAGTAAAAGTGAACAAAGAGGATGAATCAACAAGATATTTATAATTTAAACAAACAAACAAAAAAACAACCGAGTCCGGAGGATACTGTGTTATTTAAAAATTTACAGGCATTGCACAAATGCAATGCACAGAAAAGGGCATTGAAAATGCTTCAATAAATCTAAAAAATATATATATTTATGTTCATTCACCAATATATTTATGTTCATTCACCAATATATTTATGTTCATTATATATATATATATATATATTTTATGTTTATTAATCAATGAATTCATTCTTCATTCACCAATCAATGAATTCATTCTTCATTTACCAATGTACAGATTATAAGTTAAATGTAGTCGCATTCATAAGCGAAGTTTTATATGTGTACTACGTTATTGACAACAAAGAAGTAGTTTCTATGGAAACTCACCGGTTCCCATTTTCGATACGCACCAGCGATCGGCCGCAAATGTGCGACACGTCCTTATAAATATTTTCAATGTTAAAATCGAAGTCCTGTATTAGGGCCTACTGAAGGAGGAAAACTACAGATGAAATAGTAAGCCATGAAACGGTTCGCACAGATCGTAGTGGGAGCAGGGAAGGTGTGCAGGAAGTAAGATGTGAGGTGATGAATCATGACACATCAACCACGCAGTTGTTTTGAGCACAAAATAATTGTCTTGTTTGTTCATCATCTTCTTTCACAGCACTACACTTTATATAATATTGAAACTTTCTCATGTGAAAACTTACTTGTCTTTTTCGTCGAACGCGTTTCGGCGTCGTATCCGCCTTCGTCAGCTTAGAAACAGACTGCTTCTAAGCTGTTTCTAAGCTGACGAAGGCGAATACGACGCCGAAACGCGTTCGACGAAAAAGACAAGTAAGTTTTCACATGAGAAAGTTTCAATATTATATAAAGGACAAAATAATTGGTCCGAAAACGACGTGTCAAAGCTACGCATGCGCAATGAGATCTTTTGACACTGCGCAACCAGACACCCGACTAATTATTTTAGCTGTAACTGGAAAACAGAAATATAATAATTGTTTTTTATTTAAAATTTCCGAGCTTGTCAGCCGTGATTAAGTACAGCGTCTCTGATCTGACATAACGTTTAGGCTGTTCCAGCGGCAGTCATAATCAACCCGGGAACCGACGGAGACAAAGTCCCAAAGACTGGTAACAATGAATAGCCTAATTGTTTGGTATTATAGTAAAATGGATAACTTATAACAGTGGTTTCCAGTTTAAAAGAACCTGAGGGCCACGCTTATACTCAAGAACCTACCGACTCGACGCATCACAAGCGTTAAATTGTCCACTAGTATCGTAAAAACAAGAAGAGACAGTATTTAATTTTAAATAAGAAAAAAAATTAATTTATACATTTTACATATCATATCTTTAACGTCACAATCTTTATTATGTCCGTATAATATTGAAGGTATAAAATAAATAAGATATTTAACATTCTATCCGATTTCCGAGGCTTGTATGAGTTCTCTAAGTAGGCCTACATATATTTTTACTTAAGCAGGTTAGTGGCCTGCTGTAAAACCCCCAAAGCTCAAGGACCACGAACTTTGATTTCGGGCTGCTCTTCCCCTAGAGAGTTGCTTTCACCTCAGCTGACGAGCTCTCTCTGCCTGATCGCAGTAGACTAACTAACTCAGCCCATGTGCGCAGCTGTTGGTACCTGAAAAATAAAACACGGAAGGATACACAAAACAAATTTTATAAAACTGTGGCTGTCCCCACATTCCTGTACGGTAGTGAGGCATGGACTCTTGGTTAAAAGGCACGTGCAGAGGATTCAGGCAGCAGAAATGAAATTTCTAAGAGGGGCGCAAGGTTGTTCTCTCTTGTATCGGAGAAGGAACGAGGATATTAGACGCAATTTAAACATTTTATCATTGCGCGAGAAGATTCAAGACCACAGAAGGAGATGATGTGAACACTTGAACCGCAAGCCTGATATCCGTCTACCTGTGACCCTATTGGGAAGAGAAATGTCGGTAGACCGAGGAGGAGATGAGTTCCGCAGTAGGTCTAAGGCCTAGTCCTTGGAGTGATGATGATGATGGTGAACATTCTAGCTTACTGTATTTACAGAAAATCTTCACTGTGAAATCTGAGGTCGATCTGCTTCAGCTAACTAAAACAAGAAAGTCCAACATCATGTTGTAAACCCTTAAAGGTCTGTCCTGTAAGACCACTCTCGGTACAAATAATTATACAGAAAATTATTATGTTGGTATTCCACGATGAGGTCGCTGACCGCATAGAAAAGTATGACTTAGGCCTACACCATTAGAAATCACAGTACAAAAGGTATTCGGACACCATTGGAAATCACTGACTTTTAAGTGCCACATAATACAAAACTTTTCCCCCACTTCTCTAAGAACAAGAAGTAAAACCATGCAAACCATTCGTTTCTAAGGTAGCCATACAGTCAGCTGTGAACAAACGGACTGAAATACCACTAACCATAATACCACCTTCCTTGTGAAATGCGGAAGTAATTTTATTTAAAGTTTTTTCTTCTTCTTCTGTACGGCTCACACTGTTTACTCTGTTGCGGCTCCAAACTGGTCGGACCACTTCTTCTTGGGTCTTCCCAGGCTTCTCTTCTCTTTTGGCTGATACAATAAGGCTACCTTGGGGAATCTGTCACTGTCCATTCTGCTAATGCGTTGTTTCCAGCTGTCTGTATACTTATTGATGATTCCGTTTACTTCTTCAACTTTCAATTCCTCTCTTATCAGATTGTTTCTTTTCATTGCTATTATTTTTTACCAAGCTGTGGAACGAAAAAATTTCATTTCCGTAGACTGAATTCTTGATATTTGTCTAGCAGATATTGTCACACGTTTCTGAGCCATAAATAGGGTAGGAACTGCCATGGATTTGTATAATTTTATTATGGACTCTTTAAGTGGGTTGCTTGAGAAACGTTGGTAGGGACAATTACATTACTCGCAAGCTCCAAAGGGAAATTAATAGCCGGACGGATATTACGGATGATGACAGGCAAATAAAAAGGACAAGAAGCTTTTTCAACTGTAATCATATCTTATTGCGCCCTTAATAAATCAAATAATACCGAACTCATTAGGTTTGCCCACATTTTACAAAAAATGGTGTGTACCGTCCGTGATTTTGTTTTTATAAAAATCTACGCCTCGTTAACATAGTAAATATTTTGTTAGATTAGTAATAACAAGACTCAGGCTTTCCTTGTAGGCATGTAGGCCTATAACTTTACCAACTTTTACCTGCGTAAAACATTTCCTCCATATCGATAATATTTCAAAAGCTTTCCTTATCGATATTTTGTTATTCTTATTTGTTAACAGGTTTGTCTGAACGTGAATGCTTGTTTTATTAAAGCCATTCTTCTTTTCGTGTCTAATGAACATCCGTGGCCTTCACTAATTATAGGCCTAGTTCAGTACCTAATTGGTAAACAGCCTTGACAGATCGTCGGACGGGTAAGAAACAATTAATTACTGAAAAAGATGTGAACTTTATTCATGTCATTAATAACGACTGATAGGTAGGGTGTTGAAATTTAGTTCCATAATTGAGTAAGCGTTAATGACAAAACACACGCTCGTGAGCCCCCTCCACCCCACACAGATTCCTCTGATAAGTGACTGCGATAATTCGCTGTATCATCGTTGGAGTACAGATCACGTGACAGTGGCGAAGATCCCCCCCTCCAGAGGTCTCAAAAATATCAGTGAAATTTGATAATCATTTATCATAGGCCTATTCCTAAGCCAGTTGCGTGTATTAAAATGAGGCTTATAGCCTAAATAATTATAGGCCTATGGGAAAAATCTCGAAAACCTGAGGCAAAATGGGGAGTTCAACCTTCAAGCTAGTCTCATCCCCCCAGAAGCTATTCCATTCCCCCCCAGAAATCAGTGTCATCCTCCCCCAGGAGCAGCTCCTAGTTATTGGTCAGGTGAAGACGTGTTGCTGTGGATTAAGAGTGTGCTCATGCTTAGTCGAGCCACTCAAGATCCCTCTTCATAGTATGAGCGAAAAGTTTGGATTTGAGGAAAACAAAAAACGACCTGTGTCGTTAAACAATGTAAAAATTTAACATCAATCGTCAATCATCGTTCAATCATCAAACATTCGTTAAACATCATCATTACCATCATCTTAACGGTTTTAGGCTTTAGCGGCCTGTTCCTATTCCACAGTCCACCTTTTCTTAAGTCTACCAACATTTCTTCTGCCTCTAGGGTTGTAATCTTTCGTCATCTTCGGTATTCTACTTTCTTCCATTCTACTGATGTGCTGAATCCATTTTCTTCTCTATTCTTAAATCCTTTCATTAACTGCAAAAATATCTAAATCACTTCTTATCTCATCATTTCTTATATGATCTCGTCTATTACACATTTTAACAGACCTCAGAAATTTCATTTCTGGTGTTTATATCTTCTGTCCATCTTTTTTTTCTTTGTGGCCCAAGTTTCAGAACCATACAGTAGTGTAGGTATCGCCATTGTTGACCAAGCTATATTCGCCACTTCAGAAGACGATCTCCAGTGAGCATAAAATAAGAAAAGACTACAAGTGTAACATACTGAATCAAAGACAAAACTAAAGGTCTGTATAAGAGATGATTCGGTCTTAACGTACGATAACATTACTGCATGAAGCTTACAGAGGTTCTGCAGAGGTACACAATGAACAACAAGTGCCACACACAAAACTGTTACCACCGCAAGTATAGACAAAAAACAAGTGGCGAGAATACGGATGATGTATACAGACGTCGGGCTATACAGCAGCATGGCAGCCAAGCAAAAGTGAAACCGTCATAAATCAAGTCGTGTGAGTGTGTGTGTGCGTGTGCGTGAGGCGCGTGCGGTCTGTCGCAGCGACAGCAGTGGCATCGTTTTTCACTCGACTCCCGCGGGAGACGCCGAACCGAACAGAGCCGAGCGCACGCAGAAAATTAAAATTCCAACCCGATAGAGACGGAGGAGTCTCCCCTCCGCACTCTCCCTCTCTATATCTCTCTCTCTCCCCTCTCTATCTCGCCTAGGTTTGATTTGTGTTTTGTACACCACCAAAGGATTTCCTAAGTGTGATGCTGACAGTAAGGTGGGCTCACCAGGGACCTGACCGTACGCAATGTGTAGGCTGCGGTTACATTGCATCAGAATTTGTGTCGTGCGAATTCGTGAGAACTCGCGAAAAACGATTCGTAGGAAATCGTAAGAATAGCGTGGAAACACTTTCTTTCCGAAATCGTACGAGTGTTGTAAATCGCTGGCGACCGACAATGGTTTCTTGCTACGAAATGATCTACAACTTCCAGAGACGGCAAATTTCGTACGAAAACTGATGAAAAACAAATTATTTTGGTCGCATACGACTAGACGTACGAATTCGTGAGTGTTCGTACGCAGAGGTCGGAAGCAAACTAACCGCGTCTACGAACAACGTGTTTGTTCACTTCTGACGAATTCTCACGAACTCTCACGATTTCGTACGACAACATTTTCTTACGAATTCTGACGCAATGTAACCACCGCGTTCTACACATCACGGTTAACTGAAAATTATGTCGTCGTACCATCATCATCTTGTGTCACCACCACGGCCACCACCACCACCACCACCACCATCATCATCATCATCATCATCATCATCATCATCAGTTTCAAAGGAAATCCCATATCCTGCATAGCTTCATAAAGTTTTAAGCTTCGCATACTATCAACTACCTATCTAAAGTCCACCGTCTCTGGGCGTTGCGATGTCGAAACTTAAGAGCTAGACCCACCTCTTTGGCACACGCCATGAAGGAACTCCTTCAAAAAATTCGAATGCGAGGAGTGGGAACACGTTCCTTCCAGTCCTCTGGACTTGCGCTGAATGATTTCCACGTGTTCGGTCCTACGATAGAGGTCCTTCGCGGCGACATCACACTGATGAAGAAGTCCAAAATACAGCGTGGGAATAGCTATTGGATGTTGGATGGAAATTTTTAAGCAATGACATCGAAAAAATCATGTCACATTATGAAAAATGTTTAAATAAACTTGTCAATTGTGTAGGAAATAGATATTCAATTGTAATTTAAGATGAATAAAAAAAATCAAAAATACTACACACATTGCTTTTTTAATATTAACGCAACTAACGTTTTGACGGCCCCTCATAAATACTGGATACAATTTTCCTGTCTATAACAAGAATAGCTGTGTCTACTTTGCCTCCGCACTAGTGACGTCACATCTTCTCACCACATACAGCCTGCAACAACCAGGTTCATTGTGTTAAAACGGCCATGGCTCTGTCACTGGGCAGGAAGGTTTACAATAAATAATCGAGAAGGCCGTGTGTTTTTATTTATCGCGTTTAATTAACGGTGACTGACGGCTCTGCCGATATTGAAATTTAACCCGTGCCATTAGGGCTTCCGTTAATGACTGCGCTAAAACACACGCACACGCGCACACACACACACACACACACACACACACACACACACACACACACACACACGAGAGAGCGTATTATTAATAACGTATCCAGAATGCGACACGTGTCTCTATTAGGAAAAAAAAAATTATATTAAAACTGCCGCTGGTACGCAGGTGTTATCACAAGGAGAAATTTTATCTATCAAGGAGAATAGGCCTATATGTTTTGGTCTCGGTAAAACGTCTAAATTCAGGGCCGTATTTAAGACCTCTGAGGCCCCCAAAAGCAGCTTGAAGTGAAATCCCATCCAGGACTTTCACTGTTGCAACCTTAATGATTCTCTTCCCCGTCCCAAATCTTCCCCGTCCCAAATAATGATATTTATTTTACCAGGGCTAATCAACAAGTTGGTTGCTATAGTATGTAGAATAAACATGTAGAATAGCAAAAGAAGAACAACATGTAGAATCTTTATAAGCATTCTTTTATGTCACGATATTGACTGATGACTCGTTGGGCACTTAGTGAAACATATTAATACAAAGGTATTCTAAATATACAAACACTTGATAAGTTTCACAGTTTATTATTTACCTCTGACAGCTGTTTCAGCTTATTAAGCTATTTTCAAAGAGATTAAGGAACAACTAAGCAAAGAATGTAAGGGTGGTGAACATGTGTTTAGGGTGTGTATCCGGACATGTGTGTGGGGTGTGTATGATGGAGGGAGTGGAGTAAGGGATGGTCAAGTGGTCAAGTGTTTTGTAATATAATTAATATTTCATATTTTTTTTTTTTTAATTTTTTCGGATATTGCGAGAGACGTACACCAGCAATTAAAGCCCGTCAAAAGTGACACATGTTAGCGTTGTTCGAGGGTGGGCGACGAAAAGGAACAAACCTTTCCTTTCCATTAAGACGTCGTAAAAACTATTCACGGACAATGAGCTGTACGGCACATGTTGCAGCCAACTGGACCATGCGTGGGAATGCCCGACTCCACAATTAGGACAAAAGGAGACTACCCTTACATCTGTCCAGTAGCGAGAAAAACACAGAACCAACGGCGAGAGTATTGTTCATAACCATGTGTGCGACTTGTCAAAGACAATGGTTTATGCAAGGACAATAGGACAGGCGACTAAGTGACGCTAGGGTAGAGCACAGATGTTACGCTACCCGTAAGTTGACGAAGGAAGTCGTCAGCGTACCAACAATGAGAGAATTCGACACGCTACACCAAAAGTAGCAGATGTGATTTTGAAACGAAGCCTTAACACTGATTCCAGGAACGGGGCAACGTACGTAAGACAGCGACTTATCCAGTCCACGTGGACTACGTCAAATTCGAGTCGAGAAAGCCAGCCAGCCAATAAGGAACGAGAATTCCGGAGGGAACTTCTGTAGGGGATGGTTCAGAGAAGAGCTTGAGACCAGAGAGCGAATCTCGTGTATGAACGTCCCTCTCCAAACGGCGCTGGGTGGAGAATTCGTTAGAAATACTGACTGGAGACGAAGGGACACAGGGAGGTCCATGGAATGAACCTATCAAAGATGATTTGGTGGGAAGTTTGAGCGTTCATCAGAATCCCAAGAGTGGGAACATCAGAAGAAATAAAAACCGTTTACACAGGGAGACGCACTCTCAGTTTTACTACAAATTTTGCTCAGTTTTACTTCATTTATCTCAGTTCATTCTAATTTGTCGCTCAGTTAATTCAAATTGTATCTCAGTGTACTACAATCATTGGCTCAGTTCATTAAGATCTTTGCCTCAATTTATTATAATTCTTAACTCGGTTTACTCAGAGTTTCGAACAGTCTATTGAACTTGTATTTCGTTTTCATAATAGTTCAATTACAAGAACTTAAGGCAGTGCGTAAGTTAAAATGTATTTCGGTAGAGACGATTAAGACATTATTACGAATAAATGGAAGTGCGCGAATAAGACTCGGAGCGTAAAACGGAATAGTAGTTTTCGTGATGAAGCGCGAGTAACAATCTTTATAAACTCTATGCAATTCACCGTCATAAAGATACTGACATTGTGAAGTGACATTCTTGAACAATTACAGAAAAGTAGTGATACTACAATGTTTAGTAATTAACTCGAGTAAATAGAATTGTGAACAAGTGCCTAATGAACTCGAAAACGATCTAGGCGCCGAAAAGAGTGGTCGTGCGGTATGGACAACTATTAGAAGCATACGGTATCGAACTGTGAACCGCGAAATAGACACATACGCGCGTCAAACTTAGCCGACTGATTACGAGTACAATCCCACGTCTTGTATTATAATAAACTCAAAAGCTCGAAGTGACTGTCGCGTTGTGCGGAAGTGCTTGCGATCGAGTGTTATATGAATTAACCCCACTCATCAACGCAGGGGTACATCATGGGAGAGACACACCACCGCAGAACGAGTAAAGTACAAAACTAATCTCTTCTTATAATTAGTAATTTATCAAACACCACTGACCTGACACTTAGAACCAAACCACCTGAGAAAGTTATATAAATATGAGTCAGATAGATACGAATCCATAAGTAGGGAATATTATGTTCTAGAATATTATACATGTCTTCTTGTTAATATATTCTGTACTATGTATGTATTTTGATGTGTCTGTTGCAGGAACAGGATTTTAGTTATGTATATGATTGATATGTGTATTGTTAATTATGATTATTTCATGCATATAAATGTTTAATGTGTTTTAACGTAAAATACTAAATACGAATTATGAGCACACCACACTTTAGTTAGTAACGTCATTGCAGACGAAGAAGCGTCTACATTTGATCGCTCACTTAATTATTTAAATTCGTTCATTGAATTATTAAATGTGGCATAGAATTTTGTTATTTGTTGAAGATTTGTAAGTGCTCTTAAATTAATGTTATGACATGAATAAGAATGAAAAATGATTTTAATAAACGTAAGTTAGAATGGATTCGCTAGTATTCTATTGATTTATGTAAAAACCTGACTCACAACTTAACCTTCCATTAAACAGTATCTATATTTATAATTCAAGTTAACGATTATCAATTAAATTACTCAGAAAGATGCACAGAATAGAAGTTTCGAAGACAGTTAAAGTCAGAAGTAATTTCATATGTAGCAAGTTTGAGTGTGAATAATTAATTAACTCTAACTCAATTCATACAATTATTTATTATTTAAAGAAATGAATTTGTTAACATTGCATATGGGAGTTCAATACATGACATTAACTATATCGTATATGCTAACCCAAGCTCAGAGTTATATACATTTTGATCACAACTTTATTAAAGAGATAATTAAATAATCTATGCATATAATTAACACAGATAAATATTGTTGTATATGGTGCTCCAACATCACGGGGCAATATTAAGCAAAGATATACGTACCTATAAAAGTAATCAATAAATTTTTATATAATTAATAATTAATTAATTTATGCAATAAATTTGCATAAAGATTAAAATCGTATATGGTGCCCAACGCGTGGCATAATAACATCGTAGTTTGTAAAAACTAAGTATAATCGGAAGGTAAAATATAAACTAAATAACAACTTTTAATAAAGAGGATACACAGAATTCTATTTGTTCGTTTGTTACTTTTGATTGTTTTTCTAAATTCTTATTAATTTTTATATTTTGTCTTTCGATTATAGGCTACTTAGTTTGTACAGACACTTGACCTTATCTTATACTAACTTCTCCACCCCCTTCATCATACACACTCCACACACATGTCCGGATACACACCCTAAACACATGTTCACCACCCTTACATTCTTCGTTTAGTTGTTCCTTGATCTCTTTGAGAATAGCTTAATAAGCTGAAACAGCTGTCAGAGGTAAAAAATAAACTGTGAAACTCACCAAGTATTTGTATATTTTTTAAAAATCTTTGTATTCTTTTATTTTTCTGAAATTGTATATAAAGACCTACTTTTCTACAAACTCGCCAAATTTGCTTAAACACCACATCGTGCTACAAGTTTTTCGATGGCGTTACTGAAAATTTCCTGTCTTGCACGTTGTATTTTGGCCTTCTTTATCAGTGTGATTTCAATGCTTCGAAAGGCCCTTTTTTATACAGTACGTGAATCACACGGAGCAAGATCACGTTTGTAAGGAGAATGTTCCCATTCCTCCGACTCAAATTTTTGAAGAAGTTCCTTCGTGACGAAGGAGTTTCTCTCAATAAACGAGGCACCCATTGGGCGCAAATTTTTCGAAAATCAGACGTTCCGAGGTGATGTGCACAATTACATGCGATAGGCTATACCTACTTCAGCCGCGTACCAAGTAACAAGAGTCATGGATAAAGTTCATTTAATGATAACGTAAAAGTCGAGCCATCACTGGGTAACGTGCCAGCAGTGACTGATTAACCAACTAAAGTTTAGTGTGCAGCCAATTATAGGGACATTAAGAACATTCTGTAGAGTTGTTGGAGCCTGAGCGGCGGCCCTTGGCGGACGTTGCCATGAACATGTTAGCTGCTGCTGGTGCTCCGCCATTTGTAGGGCAACAACAATTTTAATATCGTCCAGTCTCGTTTTACGACTAGTTCTGACTGGCCGCTCATTAATCACACTTAATAATCAATAACCGTTGTAATCAGTGCACAGCCGGGTACCGTGTCAGACTTTGACACACTTACGCCCTTTGCCGACAACGTATTTACATCCGTATTGTCAATATTTTGCGAATGTTCGAAATTGCCGAAATGTATGGAAATCAGCATTGCCTAGAATTCAAACAAAGTATGAATTTCTTGAATGCCATTGTAAATCCAATCGATTTGTTCTCTTACGTAAAGTGGTTAAATCTACCTGTAGTTCATTGCATCAGAGAGGTAAAACTTATGACACCTTCTTCCCATTCATCTTCATTTCTTATTCTTTTCTTGTTCTCCTCCTCCTCCTCCTCTCCTCCTCCCCTCATACTCTCCCCCAACCCTCTTCCTCCTCCTCCTCCTTCTTCGTCTTGTGTAACTCTTCCTTCTCCTCCTTCATCGTTTTCTTCTTCTGTGCCGGAACTTGAAATTTTCCCGGCATGATATAAATTTGAAATGCCGCCCTGGGGAGACAACGCCCACTTGATCAGTAAATCAAGGTTGCCGCGCTGCCGCGACGTAATTCACTGAGGCCGTGCAGCGCTGGGACGAAGTAATACAGCAACCCGAATCAGCTGTTTTCGGTAATGCTTAACAATCTGTAACGAGTCTTGGTGGGCTGGCAACACAAACGGTTCTTTCTCATTCTATCTACATACTTCCAACAGGACACTTCGAGGTCTGACGGCAGGGCAGAGAATTTCTTCGACTACTATGAGTTCGTAATTTCATAAAGTGCCTCAGGTAAAGATCATTACTTTATTCACTGTTGATTGAATATGGGGTTATGTGTTTAATTTAATAAATGAGAATTGTGTATGTTAATTGTTAATTGTGTGAGGACGTGTATGTGTGTGTCTCACAAGTTACTCCCGGTATATATACGAGCACGTGGAGATTTTTGCACTTGACTATTTGAGAAATTTAAAAGTAAAGAGGATACCCTACTACACACATATTCAAGTACCATTTAAATGTAAAAGAAATAAAAGATAAAAGTAAAAGCAAAAAGTGAAAGTAATTGTAACGGTAATTTGATTTAAATGTTTTGAATGTTGTACATGTTAATGAAAATGTAAATGTAAATTTTCAAGCTCGCTTATTGCATAGAACCGTATTGCTAGTAACAGAATATTGGTGTATATAAAATTGTGACAGTGTGTGTGTGTGGTCTCGGTGTTACGAGGCGAGAGATAATTGGGGTAGTTATATTTCCTGACGGCCTACTGTACAATAAAAACTGTTACAGGGTCCTTGACCAGTCGGGAGGAAGGGAAAGGCTGAGATGGTGACATGAACATCCGTCACCATCGGCAGAGATGTCTAACAGAAAGCTCCCCCAACGCCGTCAGCCACACACATGCTCCTGAACACCAGGAGGACAGCTGCCCAGAAGAAGGATGACCACACACTTCGCAATTACCAGCACCACTCCTAACCAGCATCATCACAGGTTCTCACTGGAATCAGCATTCTTCAAAATACAGGTGGGAAGTTTCCATGTATTAAAACTCCACAACAACTACACTTCACCAGTTTTCAAAAGCAGAAAAGGACATGCATATAAACTTAAAGTTTTCAAAATTATAATGAGTAAAATTGTGTGAGAACATGTCTAATGGATGCATAATTGTGATTCATTACTAACTGTGTTAAGTAGCATCCACTTCTTATATGGTCTGATTAATTTACATTGTTAATATTATTTTTTAATTAATGTTATTAATGCACATTGAATATATGTATATATTTGTCCATATTATTAACTGTGTAAGAGCATCCACTTGTCAGACTGTTTGATTAATTTTTATTGTTAATAGCATTGGTAATTGTTAGTAGGAAAAAGGGCATACATATAAACAGTATTTTCATATTATACTGATTAAAATTTTGCTAGAACATGTCCTCTGAATGTATAATGTGATTTATTATTATTTGTATTAAAAGCATCCACTTGTGATACGGTTTGATTAATTTTCGTGGTTAATGGTATTGGTAATTTCTATTCATGCAAATTGAATATATATATAGGCCTATATTTGTCTCGATAAAATTAGAGATAGTAACTGATACAAATAAATACAAGAATTCATTGTTTTAATACTGTAGTACAACATGTTGTGATTATGAAGCACTAATAAAACGTTTGTTACGTTTAAAAGAGTGTTTTATTGCAGGTCCTGTGACTCTGGGCTCCCGCACATTTTTGCTTCATCTAGGCCAAGCGTCTAGTTTTAAATTTTTACGTGACGGCCTAAATAGCCGTCACACTTCTTTTTCTCGAAAATAAGCCTATGGCTTATTCGTGAAACTAAATAAAAGCTTCCTTCTATGTTTTTCTGGTCGACCGACTCCAGTCCCCAGGTTTCTTGTCCCTATAAATTTTCGCTATTCTGTTTCAATGCTACTCTGTCCTCCTCCATTCTTCTATTCTTGTTACCGTGCGTCTCTCTTGTAGTGTTGTCCACTTTGCATCACTCTCTGATACCTCTACTCCTTTCCCGATCTCCAATGGTATATCTACACTTTTTCTGACACTTCTGTCGGAGACGAGTTTTGTTTTTCCTCTCTCAGTTCTCGTCTCCGCGGCATTAGATATTATTGGTTTTATTATAGATGTGTATTCTTGTCGTTTGTTGTGCCAAATGTAGCATCCAGCCGGTCCGTCACCTCTTGTGCGTTTATAAGATGTCTTTTACCACCACCACCGTCAGCACCACCACCACCACCACCACCATCGTCGTCATCATCATAATCATCATCATCTTAACGATTTTATGCTTTAGCGGCCTGTTCCTATTCCACCGTCCACCTTTTCTTAGGCCTATCAAACTTTTCTTCTGCCTCTAGGGTTGTAATCTTTCGTTATCTTCGGTATTCTACTGTCTTCCATTCTATCTATGTGTTGAATCCATTTTCTTCTATATTCTTTAATCCTCTCATTAACTGCAAAAATATCTAAATCACTTCGTTTCTCCCCATTTCTTAGGTATATGATCTCGTGTATTACACCTTTTTTTTAAAATATCTCAGAAATTTTATTTCTGCTGTTTGTGTCTTCTGTTCATCTTTTTTTTATGACTCAAGTTTCAGAACCATAAAGATCGTATCTGTTGGTACAGATTTCTTTTACCGAAAGATATAAAATTAAGAGGAATATTCTTATATATAATTTAGTATACTACTGTACATTAACTGTGAAATATTTAGAAAGTGGTGTAACTTCACACGTACATATCTGTACTAAGGGCTCACATGAAACACAGGCCTACACTAACGATATTTCATAAGTTGGTGGAGGTCAGCACATTTATACTGAATGCGGAGTATAGACCTACATATCTGTATATCGATATGACGGCGGAGGTTGTAGGGATGAAAATGCCGTGTCAGCACCAGAAGCGACGTAGGCCAATAAACGAACAGAGAACCAAACAGCCTATTACGGTCTCGCAGTAGTCAATTTTGTCAGTGCGCGGTTACAGCGTACTGGCAGATTGTTGTCGACAGAAATTGTGTGGAAACTGTGGGCAGCGTTTCCTTGTGATTCTAGCAGAATTATTACGTTTTACGTCTGTCCGGCATAATAAACGAAATCTAGACCCAACAGTTTTTACGAAAAAATGGACATTAAGCCTGATATTCCATAAGATATTAAGTTGCGGAGTTTAGTAAAGTATTGAACTTATTATTTAATATTTAGTTTTAATATTAGTTAAAATATCTTTTCATATTATAGGCTCCCAGTGTTTTCAGGTGAATCCTTAAATATTTAGGTCAGATTCCTAAATAATTTTGTTCCCTCTCTGTCTGTCTGTCTGTCTCCTCCCCTCCCCCTCTCTCGCTCTCTCTCTCTTTCTCCGGTCCGAATCGTTCTTACGTTCTCCACCTTTTGCTATTCTAACCCTACCTCATCTCTTCATCTGCGAATACCTACAACATCCCACATACTCAGGTATTCTAATGTATGTTTTGCACTTCAGTGTATATACTTTTATTTTACGATATTTTTATTTAATATACGACATAATGTAAGTATAGTCTGTATAATATCTGTACGTATAACAACAACCAACCAAATCACAAGTAATCCTACTCAACAAGATACAAAATTAAGATGGCTGGGGATGGGAATAATAGGATTCCAGAAACAAGTTCCAAATAAGGTAAACAATATCTTGATGTAAAAAATTAGGAATATTAAATAAATTATATAATATCTATAACATAATCTTGGACAAGAAAGAGATTCCTGAAGAGTTACATATGGAGCGTAGCTCAATATGGATGCGAGACATGGACAATTGGAACAGAGGAAAGGGAAGACTTGAAGCACTGGAAATGTGGCGCTATAGGAAGTTACTGAAAGTACGATGGATCGACAAGGTTGGTAATGATGAGATTCTGAGTAGAGTTGGAGAATATGAAGTTATTGGCAAAATATTGTGAAGCAAACGGTTGAACTATTGGCCACATTATGCGTCACGAGAATTTGATAAAAATAATAATAGAAGGTTACACTGAAGGGAAAAGAGAAAGGGGAAGACTACAATATATGAAACAGACTATTGATCACGTAAGATGTAATATTCCTATTAGGAGTTGAAACGGAAAGCACAGAGAAGATAGGTGTGGAGAACTGCTACACACAGATCTGGGGATTGCTAACTAACCAAGAAGAATCTTCGGACTCCACAGACTGTCCACAGAATGGTTGAAGCAACGACTGGCCACTTATTTCGGTTGTAATTTATTCTACGATCTCTTGATATCCGTATCATACTCAGATGTATAAAAAACAGATGTAAAAAAAAAAACTGCAGAGAAAAATGTAGATATATTTAGAATATATTTTATTTTGTAAATTACATACGTTTCGATAGTAAACCAACTATCATCATCATATAGTTAACCAAAAGATTAATCACTGCAAATCAGTGCAAGACAGTTCACTATCTACGAGGCGTAATATTTTAAATTAAACTTTTCTTACTTTGCTTCGATTAGAGGTACGCTCGGCTCTCTACCCTTTTGCCAAACACATCAATAAACTTTTTCCCCTGAAGAAAGTCTTCGGTGGGTGGGCGAAACGTTTAGACAGAATACAGCAATCGACCACGGCCAACAGTCCTGATATAAATTCTTTTATCAACACTCTTCTTAACGTGTAGAACATACCAAATAAATATATCTGATGATGATACTTGGATTAGGTATATGTCTATTGAAATATATGTAATTTACAAAATAAAATGTATTCTTGTAAAAAGTTTTATTATTATTAATAATGTTACGTAATGCGGAAAAAGTGTTACAACCATTACAAAACGTTCTACGTGTTTCTCGGATGTTCCAGTGGAATCCGGCTGTAATGTTGTGTGCGTACATGATCTCAACATGCGTTAGCGAGACTTTTCTAGACTTCACCGGCCGCGCACAGTGTGTCAACACCGCAATCAATTACGTTCTAGTGTGCGCTGATGCGTAGTATGGATTTTTCTGGAATTTTAGCGGGGTATAAATATAGACATTCAGCGGCGCTTAGTTCAGTTATTGTCGAATTTACACAGTGTGGGCCGAAGTACAGTGGCGAAGTGTTATGTGTTTTATAATTGTGCGGTACAATATTGTAATACATTGTTTTATGTTAGTTGACATTTTTATTGTGTGTGAACAATTTTTATTTGATTTGTTATAAGAGACTATCTTGTTGATTACAAACTGTTTAATAGTGATAATTAAAGCTGGTGACTTAATTGGTGTCTTGTATTTTGTTTTCCACTGTACCATACGGCGATCGCTAGTCCGTCGTAACAATAATTTAAAATATATAACAAAACAAATTTGAGCATTTATGAATATATATTTAGAAGAACGGATGTTGTTTCAAGAACAGGAAGGATGAGGAATGATGAAGTAAGATGCGGAACAATAGGTGTGCTTGGAAAGGTTGTTCGAGACGCAACCTGGCAGGATACGTGCATGTCCAAAGGACAACGGACTAGACTTCCCAGGCAAATATTGGTGACAATTGGAATTCTGATGAAAACCAGCACGGAAGAGAATGCGAGGCTACCCCAGATTAGAGCGGCATCACAATATCCATAAGGCAACGAGTGAGAATGCCTACGTGAAGGACGGCGGACGGACGTAAATGAATCGATGAATCGTGTTTCTACGGCATCGTGCAACGTCGGCAGGACCGCGGTCAGTTGCGACACAATCGTACAAAACCCGGTCAATTGCGATCGATTGCATTTTCATGTTATTATTATAATAATACAGAAATTAACTTCATAATTCTATTCATTCCTAGCCTAACCTAACCTAACCTAACCTAACGCAATTAAAATATTGGAAGAAAGAGGTTACTCGCACAAATAAAAAGTCGCAGAATTGAAATTTCATCGAAATTCAGAATATCAAGATTTATAGGTAAATGACATATTCGGTCAGTAAGCGAAAGTGCGAGCGCAACTGACCGCGTAAGAATAGGTAAAAACGTTGTTTCGTCGGAACTGAACGAGACCGCATCGGAGCAGGCGCTCTAATCAGAGAGGATGGAAGGATATGAAGAGAGAGAGAGAGAGAGAGAGAGAGAGAGAGAGAGAGAGAGAGAGAGAGAGAGAGAGAGAGAGAGAGAGAGAGAGAGACAAACAGAGGCAGAGAGGGAGGGAGAGAACAGACATGACAACTGAGAACACTTAGTTTCCATTCATACACGGGCACTTGACTTTTTGTACCAGTGTGTATTTAATATGATATTTATTGCCTGGAAAAAGAAAAAAACGAAACTTTTTGCACTGTATCAATTTTGTGACGACCGACTAACAATAACATGAAATAAAAATATACGGCCACTTATATATATTTATATATCTCTTGCGCACATATGTATTTCAGTTTAAATAAAAATAAATCAACAAAGCGAATATGATGCTTGTGCTTGTGTTTATTCGGCTTTCAATTACAGTGGGAGGTCAGTGTTGATACTCCACACAGCGGTCCAAAGGTTAGACAGGTATCTGGTTTTAAAGCCTCAGGGTATTTTATTTATTACACAAACGATGACAGCAATCGTTCCTCCGCTACGTTACTCCGAACGCTTTTACTTAGCGTAACGAAGAGCGGGCGGACGGGTCTAACTACGAAAGCCTCTTGTCATCACATCCCAACCACAATGCATAACAACATTGTATAAACTGTAATGTAGATTAGATATGTTCGTGTTCAGTCTGTTTCAGACATAACAAATATTTATAAATTAATAAATTTTGGACTTTAACAAAAGGCCAAGTCAGTCGCATCCAAGCGGCTGAAATGAAGCTTCTCAGGCACGTGGCAGGTACGGTATACTTTCCATGACCATAGAAGGAATACAGATCACGGGAGGAACTGAATATTATGAGTATACTCGACAGGATTGTCCAGTATCGGCTGAATTGGTGGGAACATCTTTGCCGAATGGGTGACTGCCCCATCACCAAACAACTATGGAACTATAAGCCGAAGGGACGCAGAGGTGTGGAACGTCTGTGGAAGCGCTGGAGTGACCAGCTCTAATCTTTCTCTATTTGGGACCGGAACAAACCATCCTTGGTTTAATCCTTGAAGAAGAAGAAGAAGAAGAACAAATTGATAAATTACCTTAGATCCGTCGTGTGACTCAGTTTTTTTTTACGTAAAATGACGCGTTTCGGAACATATTGTTACGTAATACGGAACGTTCTACAAGTATCTCGGCTGTCCCAACAGAACCCAGCTGTAATGTGTGTGTGCGTACATATTGCTGCTACTTTGAGATTAAAGACATTTCGTGACACTTATCATGCGTCAAAAAACTAGGCTATTCCAGACCGTACCCGTCCGCGCACTGTGTTCAAGGTCAGAGAGTTGCATGGTTTCTAGTGAACTCAAGAGCGCCTGTAATACGCTCGACACGTCATCCAGAAAGTGACCGACTAGTCTGGCATTTCAGCGGGGTATATATTGTAACGCGTATTTTTGTGTTACTTAAATGTTATGTTGTGTGCATTTAAATTACATACGCCGCCCGTTGGAAGCGTCAATTTGTAACAAATAAATAATGTGTCTCTCTTTACTTTCTGCCCCACTGAAGGGTTCGTCGATCTGTAACAAATATATAAATGTAGCGACTTATTTCGCCTCGCACTGGAGTCGTCAATTTGTAATTATTAATACGTTATGTTGAACGGCGAATGATTTTGTAATCTGCCGCTCGCTCCCACTATACGTACCGTTTCCGTGACGTCACTCACCGTTGCCAAACGTTGTGGTGTCCGCTGTGCTCTGTGAACTTATTTTCTAAATGGAACAGCAATAATAACGACGCAAATATAACATCAAACATATATCCTTATAGAAATCATTTATTCAGTAAAGCATTGATTAATTGTTTCTTAAATCTGATTATAATAATCACAATTGTGGCGCAAATTATACGTCTTCTTTTTACCAGTTGGTACAGTAGTAGCAGATATTATTCTGTATTTAGACAGACCAAAAGAATGCGTTGGTTATTGTTCTATTACAAATAAAATATCTCAGGGCGTATCTGGTTCGGGGATTACATTTAAACAAAATATTATTCTATAAATCAAAATACAAGTTTTACCGTTCAAGGATATTACAAAGTTTAGAGTGTAATGTGCACACAGGCAGTCGGATCGTGATTACTAGTTATTATAGGTTATGTCCAGTTTAGGTGTTTAATAATTATTATCAAAATCAAAGGTTCTTGTGGTGTTTGAAAAGGTGTCAATCTCAAATCGTGTTATTAGTGAGTGTTCTTAGTGTTGGTGTGATATGGTGTCTGTGGTTTTAGTTGATTAATTCTTAAAAAGTCGTGTATACAAAAGTTGGTGTTGATACATAATATAATAAAATGTCAAAGTCACCAAATCCTCTTCTTTGTATGGTTCTTGGTCGAAGATAGGGCCCACGTCTGCTTCGGTCCTTCTCCCTGGTTCTTGATTCTTCTATTTCAAATACTGGATGTTCCTCACTTGTTTGTAATAGTTCGTGTTATGTATCTCTATCTGTATTAATATGTCTGGAACGTGTTTTCACAGTTTATTTTTACTTATGTTAGACGTTTTACAAACGCGTCTATACGCTATGATCGTTGTTAAAGAAGTCTCATTTTATTTATCCGAAATTTCTGGTTGCTAAGGGTAAACTTGGAATCTGGTTGGTTGATTCGGATATACATTGTCATATACTTTCATTATTTCAAAATCTAAATTTGTTCAAAACCTTTAAATTAGTATAACGTTTCTGTACTGATTGGGAATTTATAACTATTAGCAGCATTATTTTGATCTTTACATTTGTGACATATAGACACTAAACATGCCTACTTTTACTTAAAAACTACAGATGTTACAATTTTGTTATTTGAATTTTTCTTAAATAACTTAAGATGGATTATTTTGTTTCTAGACTCGTTGTGTACACTATTAACTACAACTCTATTTATCCTTCCACATTTGTTTTACAAAATCCCTAACATTATTATCTAAAATTTACAAAAGTTGGTTTTACCTGGCCTATGTACTGGTGTTATCTTCATCACCATGTTTATAAACATTTTACCTTATTGTCATTTTCCATGACTGATATCTTAGTAAACCTTTAACAGTTAAATTAACTTTTAACAACCATAAAAACTGTTTAACATATAACACTATCTTAACAAAACAAAAAGATATACTATCCTATTAGTTTAATCTCATGCCCACATGGCTATGATTCTACTGAACATTTGAACAAATAAACTGCTTTTTACTTAATCTATACAATTGTTTAACACTTAGCAATAACATCTTTTTTTAGTCTACTTTGCTTTGCCAATCAATTGATCACTGTTTAACACTACAATTACTGGTATCCCTTTCCCCTTTAACATAGTCATATTCCTATAGGTTTAAGGAATTGGGAATATAAACAAATATTCTCCCAATTGTTATCTTGGTATATACTTAATATTAGCACTTGACTGGTGATACTTGTTCAAAAAACATTTGTTTATTATTTTATCACTGGTTAGTACTCCACTGTTTGGATTCTATTTGTCACACTTATAAATAATTAATCTATCTAGTTTTGACTGTTTGACTAATTATTTGTTACCTTCTCATGTAAGTATTATTTCAACTTTTATCATGTAATCTTACATATAGTATTTTCTTAAAATTAATGTACATTAGTTTATTTATTAACTGTATTGTACTTCAGTATCATTTTAGAATGGTTTTGTTTTTATATTTATTCTTATTGGTTTTTATGGGTTTTTACATTTTATTGTCATTAAAAGAACTTCACTCTTGTTATAAAATGTTACTGTGAACAAGTTATTATTTGTTGTTTTCTGGACAATCTTATGATCACTATTTGTTACAATTAGTTGTATGGTTCATGTATCTATAATAAGGTTTGTTATATTTTCATTACATCATTTAAATTAATCACTTACTAATATTTCTTTTTACATAGTATTACATGTTTTAGCCTATTATCCCTCAATTTGTATTTTGATTATCTTGATATTATGATACATTGAATGAAACCATTTGTTTCTTTATAGTACTGGCTCATAAGCCGTCTGTCTTTATAATTATTTATTTTGTCATTATTGAAAGTTCATGTCATAATCGGGGTTGAATGTATTTTGCATCACTTTGCCTAAATCACTAATTTGGGTACGGTCAGTTGTATTACTAGTCAGTCTGAAATGGCTAGTCGTTCCTCTTCACTATCATCTTGGAAGATATTGTTCTTCTTGTTTAGCTTCTTATCCAAAGTCTTCATTAAATCAAGTACGATATTAATTTGTTCCTAATGTAATGTTACAATATATACATGTAAACATCCAGCGACGGACAGTCAGTTTACTTCGGGCGATTACTCAGTGGGTTTCAAGTGGCTATTAGCGAAAAGTGATTATTGTGCGGGACTCTATCAGTTGACATTATTATTGCGTGTGGACAAATTTAATTTGAATTATTGTACGAGTATAAGCTTGTTGAATAATTTGTTGATTGCAAACTGTTTCATTGTGATAATTAGGTAAAGCTGGTTTTCAGTGACTTCATTGGTGTCTTGTATTTTGTTT
The DNA here is from genome assembly GCA_034769895.1 of Magicicada septendecula. NCBI lineage: Eukaryota > Metazoa > Arthropoda > Insecta > Hemiptera > Cicadidae > Magicicada > Magicicada septendecula. Next base: position 495,570,438 of record CM068370.1, read on the forward strand.
TCCACTGTACCATAGTGAGACCGTCGTAACAATATGATCCATCTTCAGATTAATTCACTCAGTTGAGGTCGTTAAATGTTAAAATCACATTACTTTGTACTTACACACGTAAATATACGCGCGCACCCTTTGAAAGCCGACCGAATACTGAAGTTATCTAATGAATGTTTGTGCAAGTTCAAGGCTATATCGTACAGCGGGTTCGATTTAACGTTCAAATGATCATTCAATCCCGACTGTGTATGTTATTGTAAGCTTTGTAAATTTCGAAATCCTCTAAAGCGTTCATGTAGGCCTAATGGCCTGTATTGCAAATATGTAAGGGTTTTAAATTCGATGTGAAGTCTGTATAAGTGTGATTGCTTGAAATTAAATGTCGTTCATAGTTAGACTGTATGTTATTTAATGAAGTCTGATTTTTAATGTTTCGGTATGTGTTCATTGAATTTCTTCAGGAAATCCCTCTCAATTTGGCCGATATAAAAACAACTGCAATCATCACACGGCAACTTACAGTATATACACCTGTTTTCTTCTTTAATTGTCTGATATTATTATTATGGCGGAATATATTTGGTTTAATGCGTTTTTGGTTTAATCCTTGCTGAAGATGATGATGATAATCACACAATACAGGCCGTATAGACCCTTGTAACCCTATTTTCATCAGAGACTTACTACCGGCCTTTAGTTATCACGAGGCTATACGGAACGAGGTGATTTGCATAGTAAAATAGTTTATATTTGCTCGATTCCCACCAAAGGAAATGATAGCAAAATATAAACATTAACAGGACGTGGAGTTAGAAACAAAAATACGTGAAAGTCACTTGACTAGTTCGTAACCTAAAAACCCCCCCAGCACGTATCAAAAAGAATATAAAAATAATTGCAAACAAAACCTAAATATATCTGTTAATGTATTTATTGCTTACAATCGCCGCACTCACACAACACAACTGACAAGAAGTAGAACTGTGTGTGATAAACACAAGGTGTGTTCCTTGTAAATCGAGTTTTATGTTTGACAAATTGAAATGAAATATTTCCATAAAAACTAGTTGTTTGTTGCCGATAAAGTAGTACACATATAAAAAATTATCCCCTCCCCCTTTAACTATCATTTTCATTTATACAAAATTACCACCTCCCCCTTCAACTACCTTTTTCATTTATAGATATGTCATCTACCTTTCTACAGTGAATTATTATGACCTTCATTTCAGGATAGTTTATTTATCAAAATTAAGTACTTTACTCTTGTTAAAACATAAAACGTTGCAGGTAAACTACCCCATCCCCTTAACCGATCTTCACCGAAATCAATAAGCTTTGAGTCCTCTACAACTGAAGCAAGTATGCAGAAAATTATTTGATTCTCTTTGAATTTGAGGCAGTTATCGTTCGTCATAGAAAGAATTCTAAGATAGACAGGCAGACACACACACACGCGCACACACATTTCGGAAAATGACTTTTCTTCATGTTTTGAGGTAGTACAATCAGAATCAGCTTTATCTCGAACACAATTTTTTTAGCGATCACAATACTTCCATTTGCTTACGGAACATGGAAGTAAAAATCAACATTACGTGGGGTTATAAACAAAACACGTAAAAGTCACTTGTTTAGTTCGCAACCTAAAAACTCCATAGCACTATAAAAAATGATAGAAATATAACTGCAAACAACACCTAAATGTTTCTGTTATTGTATTCATTACTTACAATCGCCGCATTCACACAACACAGCTGACAAGGAGTAGAACTGGATAAATATAAAACTTTACTGTTACAACTGTGACATCTGTTGTGCGGCTCTCTAATGTACTTAAGGTGGCGGTGGCGGAGTTATTGTAAACTGCCTCTTTCGCTAAGTGTGCTTCAGTACTTCTTTGTGCAGTCGTGAAAATAATGTAACAACCAGAGACAACCGACACTAATGCTGTCACTTGTACATGTCATCGGTGTCACACGACATACAACCTGGTGTTTCTATACAGTGTTTCAAAAAGAATGATCCAATTTCAAATAGTTATATTTATTGATGAAAACACGTTACAATAATGGAACAAAGTACAAAATACTTGCAAAATCATAAAGTTTCAGCAACGTTATTACAAATGCTCTATGTATCCCAGTGGCGGTTGATGGTTCAAACTTTTGGTGGTTGCAGTAGTTGGTTGAGTGGATGGGAGATCGGTTAAAAGACATTAAAATATCATAATCATAGTTATACAAAAATTTATAACCTCAAACAACGGATAACGTTTACCTTGAACCAACGTAAACATTAAAACTGTTACAACTTATAAATCAAGAAGGCTGTGCTGATTTCATGACACAAAGTTGCGCTACAGCGCTACTAGAGGAGCGTTGCAGAAACTTTGCAACCACCAAGCTCACATACGGAACATAGGACAATTCCCATACGTTTGTGTAGTAAGCTCTGCTGATTTACTGTTGAAGTTGCAACTACAGTCTGCGCGCCACATTTGAATTGTACGCAAACATTACCACGTAGGATTTAATACGCTCTCCGTTTATGATACTTTTAGCTGCTTAATGTTTTCGTACATTATTTTGTAGTTTAGTTATTCTATATTGGTGGTTGTACAACGCTGCAACCATAACACTAGCCCCCACTCATGTATCCTCCACCATCCACTCGGACAACATCAAGACGATAGCTAAGTTCATCTCACGCTTTGCGGAAGGTAACATTTTCGACTGAAGCTACTGCTGCTGATATCCTGTTTTTGAGCTCGCCTAGATCACTAACTAACGGTGAAACAAAAATACACGCTCTTTCACGTATCCCCACAAGAAGAAGTCGCATCGGGTCATGTCTGGAGATCTTGGAGGCCAAGAGTGTAGGGCAGTGTCTCTGGGTCCCGTGCGCCCTATCCAGCGTTGAGGTAGTGTGTCATTCAGGAATTGCCATACGTTGTTGTGCCAGTGTGGCGGGGCTCCGTCTTGTTGGAATATGAAATCATCAGAGTCCTCATGAAGGTGTGGAAAAAGCCAGGTCTGCTGCAGCGGAAGCAGACCAGGTCTGATGAGTGGAAATCATCAGAGTCATCATTAAGTTGTGGAAAAAGCCAGGTCTGCTGCAGCATTTTAAGATAACTCAGTCCCGTCACTGTCTTTCCCTTAAAAAAGAATGGGCCACAAAACTTTGTTTGAGAAATTGGACAAAAACGACCCTGAACTTCCATTCGGTACAGACCATAATCAGAGTTTACTATATTTCAAAATAATTTAATAACAAACACGATTAACGCTAAACGCTGATTAGCTTAATCGAACAGTAAAACAGACTAACGAACAAAACTGAAATTAGGCCGTACAATTTTTTTTACTATTATTTTCTGGACCCGTGAAGGAAGGAAAAACCTGGAGGGTTCTTCGGTACAATCATGAGCTCTACGCACTCTATAAGGAACTCAAACTCTCGGACCGTATAAAGCTGAAGCGTCTCCCGTGGGCAGGGCATGTATGCCGGAAGGCAGAGGCCCAAACAAATTGTTTAGCCGACAATCTGGATGAAAACCAAGAATGAGGAGGAGGGATAGTGTAGCAACGGAAGCGAGGAAAATGAGAAAAGCTAGAAGTGGTAGATTTGGGGTGAGAAAGAGAGAGGGAGAGAGGGAGAGAGGGAGAGAGGGAGAGAGAGAGAGAGAGAGAGAGAGAGAGAGAGAGAGAGAGAGAGAGAGAGAGAGAGAGAGAGAGAGAGAGAGAGAGAGAGAGAGACAGAGACAGACAGACAGACAGACAGACAGACAGACAGACAGACAGACAGACAGACAGAGAAGTCAACTGAGAAGGCTAGGGAGCGATTTGGACTGTAACGTCATTAGAAGAAAAAGAAGATATTTACTGGAAAACAATTGAAACCAAAATGAAGCAAATTGAATTGTTTCTTATTTTATAACATTTAGATAGACATTTTTTGGATATTAACATGAACCCTTAACATGTATAGAACGAAAATAAAGAAAGCCTATAAAAGAAAAAATGTATTACAAAAAAATTGTCGAATCGCAGAAAAATCAAACCGGCCCCATTAAATTACAGCAAATGTATATTGAATATTGTGGTATGTAGCCTACTTGTAAAGGAATATGGAAATATGCAATATGACTAACTAATAAGTGAAAATCTGTAAAAATTACTATTGTATATTCATATTCTATTACTTCGTGCAATAAAAGCGGCAATACCGTGGGTTCATTCGTAACCGGAAATTCAGTAAATCATGAAAACTGCGTTCAGATTTCTATCACATCTTACGGGATCAATAAATTTTAATAAAATCTTGAACAGCTTTGGGTTTAAATAGAAGGACTGGGACTAGGAAATTCAATGCGCTAAAGCCACAAGAGTCGCACTTAATAATACCGCAGCAAAGAAGCACTACACTGTACGGAGCGTATATTACTGTTACAGTTTATCTCTTTGGGGAAATCGTAATCCATCCCGCGGTTTCAATCACGTCACATAAGAGCTTACTGCAGACCCTTTGAATCATTTATACTTTACACTGTTAAATAGCACGTACTTGTTTAAAAAATTCAACTTAAAGTACGACAAATTATACAAGACAAAAACACTATAATAATAATAATCATCACCACCATCATCATAATCATAATAAACAACAACAGCAACATTAATAATATTAATCATCATCATCGTCGTCGTCGTCACCACATCACCACCACCACCACCATCATCATCATCATAGGAATCGATTTAGACAAACTCTTATGACATTAAAGTAGGCCTCCAGGTACAATAAAGTTTTGAAAAACATAAGTAAGCGATTTCATCGTTTTTAAGATTCATATATTTTTTATTGACAAATAGCAATTTACACTGTACTTCAATAATGACTATTACTCGATACAACTATGAGTTAGTCTTGGAAGGGACACATCCACTAATGATCTCTTCTTTCGGCTGAAGGTGATCTGCCACACCATCAAGCAGGTAGGAAAAGGGTCAGATCACAAAGGATGAACGTGAGTAAACTACCACACCACGGACTTTGACAACTTGGATGTGTTGACCGAAAAAAAAAGAAAAGCTTTGTTGGTTGAAAACGGCCATTAAAACAGAAAAGTAATATTTATGGCTGTCAAACTAATATTGATGCTTTACTACAGAAAAGTACTACAGTCCGAGGGGTGGCGCTTTCGAGTACTTCTGTAACATATTCAAACAACCGTTCACAGTTTTTATGGTGCAAAATGTTCATTACTTTTACATCCTGTTTTGTCAGGACAGAACCAGAAAACTTACAAAATAATTTTTGAGAAGATTAAAGTCATAACAGGCTACGGAATGTTAAAGGATATCATGGTAAACATTCCATACATGAACCGTACGGTATCCATGAAGGCAGCGTGGCCAGTACTACGTTTCAGCCGCCAATTTTTACTCCCCCCCACACGATATTATCCCCAGCTACTTATTTTCACAGGCTGAGCCGACCGGAGGACTGAAAAACGCGCCTTGATTTTACGGTGCGCCTGGGAATCGAACCCGAGACCTCTACATTAGTAGCCAGGCGCTGTATCAAGTTGTATACCATGTCTACCAAGTTGTAGTCCAGGTCTTCCACGTTATACACAAGTTGTATACCAGGTCTACCAAGTTGTACCTAAGTTGTAGTCCAGGTTTTCGACGTTGTACACAAGTTGTATACACAAGTTGTAATTCAAAATGGCAACTAAATTTTACAATACGTCACAAACGTCACTGAAAAATTGCGTCATGAAATCGGTACATTCTTTTTGAACACTTGTAAGACAGTAAATAAAGCTTGATTATGTGTAGAATATTTGTGATTTGGTTGGAATTTTGTACTACTTTTCCTTAATAAAATATTGCGTTATGCAATCGGTACATTCTTTTTGAACACTTGTAAGACAGTAAATAAAGCTTGATTATGTGTAGAATATTTGTGATTTGGTTGGAATTTTGTACTACTTTTCCTTAATAAAATATTGCGTTATGAAATCGGTACATTCTTTTTGAACACTTGTAAGACAGTAAATAAAGCTTGATTATGTGTAGAATATTTGTGATTTGGTTGGAATTTTGTACTGCTTTTCCTTAATAAAATATTGCGTTATGAAATCGGTTCATTCTTTTTGAATAATCCTGTATTATAGAAGAAACTATTACGTATATAAGAAGGAGTCAAGTTATTGGCGTAACACCCCTTGACAGCTCGGGGGGGGGGGGGGAGGCTTTACGTAGACGTACTGAATACGTTCACATTATACACAAGCTATTATCCCTGTCACGCGACCTACGTCCTCCCACCCTGCAACCACAACGCTGACAGTCGACAGCTGTCACCGCGGCAAAGACAACAACGAACCTGTTGACGTTTTTTGATTATATTTATGTATATGTGTATTGTGTATATATAAGAAAGCCGAGACACGATATTAAAGACGTGCCCTGCTGTCTGTCGACTCGCAACGCAACCATAGCTTGTCACGGGAAGCGAATGTTATTTTACCGTACCTAATGGTAGGCTACACACCACACGAATATGTAACATAATCTACGCACGTACAGGACTGTATGCATTTACAGAAAAATAACGTACAGTACTTTCATTGATAATGGTCAAAATATCCCTACGTGTTTGTACTTGTTACTGGACTTCTCTTTATGTTTCTTGAGCCAGTCCGTATGGCCGACGAGTCGTAGATAATCTGTACAGATGAAATGGTAATAAACAACACAACTGTAGGACAAGTGAGCCGTTTCAAATATTTCGGCTGTGCAGTAAGCTACGTACCCGAATGTGACATAAGATAGAAGATAAATAAATTTAGGAATATTGGTGGTACGATTCATAGAAATCTCAGAAATACAACAAGACACAGCACAAGGATTAAACTTTATAAGACAATTGCAATACCCACGTTGATTGATCCGAGTAAGGCGTGGGTCATGGCAGAAGGATTAAATTTTATAAGACAATTGTAATACCCACGATGATTTATCCGAGTGAGGCGTTGGTCATGACAAAAAAAAAAGGAAAGAGGCAAGGTTCAGAGTGCTGAAACGCCCCTTTGTCCCAAATTTTTTTTAATTTGTTTTAACACCCCCTTTCTAATCTCAAAAAATTTTTTTTGTTATTCTGGGAAGGCGTCACTTAATATTTAAGACTAGGCGCGTGGCCTAGATGGAAATAAAATGTGCTGAGCCCACAGTGACAGGTCTTGCAAGAAAACACTTGATTAACAGCAACAAGATTTTATTTATGCTTCTTGATTTTGACACAATTGCTTTTACGATTACATCTTTGGTTTGAGTCTTCCTTAATGCTTAACATTAATTCAGATACTTCTTTAAAGCATCATGATGGCTGAATTACAAGAAAAATATTTCCAACATATCTCTAATAATTAAATAATGACATACCAAACTACTTAGCACAGAGAATTTCACTTTCAAAAGATTTTTTCATTTGCATTCGTAATGTTTGAACAATTCAATAACATGAGATACTTATAAGTACTTAAGGATGACAATCCATTATCCATAGATAATAAGACAATAATTAAATTAAAAAACTAATTACGTAGAGGTGTTCCAATACCTTCATCTACCCGTCCCCAGCTCTTGGATTAATAACATTAAAATCGAAAATCGAAACTAGTGATCACATTAAACAGAGGTTGAAGTTTGTTAATTAATTATTAAAATATGTAGTTAAAATTTTTTTTGTTAATTACGTATTAAAATTGTATTTACTATTATAAATTGAATAGTCAAGCAGAACCAAATAATAAATAACTAAATCAACAGGAGTTTTAATTTAGAATAGAAAGAACCGAAAAATAGAACGTGCAAGATCACAAGTCATATGACAGGTAGATGCAGGTGCTCTCCGGGAATTACATTTTCTTAAGGTCTGGATTTTATTAATAAATGAATTTTGAAATTGGTTTTCTTTTGCAAAAAATAGAATTAAATATTTATATTATACAATGGTAACCCTTGACATTATGCAAAATTAATACACGAATACTTATAAGTTATTCATAACACAGCCATCACTATCCACACTTTAGCATGTCTTCACAAAACATGTTCAGTAATGTTAACTCTGAAGCATGAGTCTAATTTCTAGAACTGAGTTTCTTTGTGTGTATTACCCGATAACCAGCGGAGTATTTCGTGTGTGATGTATATAAAATAAAAAGGAAAGTTCCACCTGATTTTTCAGATTACACTAAGAAGATTCCTGCTTTTCAAGTTGGGTGCGAAGAATGATGTCGCATGGCGTGACGGCGTTGCGGCTACTTACGCAAGCTCTGCGGATGGGAGAAGATGTTGAGTGCCCATTTCGTCGACCCCTTTCCTCCCGATTAAAGCGGGGAAACCTGAAGCTCTTTATCGAATTATAGACTCATAGTAGTCAATCACGGTACACCGTCACGATCCAAGCAGCACCAAGTTGAAAGAGAAAAAGAGGAGGATGAAGACGCTGCGTGAACTTATAAAACTAAAAACGTTGCTGTATAAATCTCGTTGTCAGGCACAAACGCCACTGCCAACCAAATGACGTCACCGATCAAGGTCGCGGCGGCCGACTGATTCTCGATATCGAAAGCGGGCATTGTAACAACGATAACGCACCGAACGCACGGAAATACAATTGAACTGGCCGTGGTGTTTACCTTTTAATATAACCACGGCACAGTGCTGAAATGCAGTTTCTTCGAAATACTTTAAATTATACATTTCAAGATAGCATAAGGAATGAAGATATCAGAGCAGAACTCGAAGAAAAGGACGTAAATGAAGAAGAAGAAGAAGAAGAAGAAGAAGAAGAAGAAGAAGAAGAAGAAGAAGAAGAAGAAGAAGAAGAAGAAGAAGAAGAAGAAGAAGAAATGAAACGGCTCGTGCAGATCGTAGTGACAGGGAGGGAAAGTATGACCAGCTGTTCTGCGAAACGACGTCAAAGTAACGCATGTAGCCTACAGTATCTTTTGACACAGCTCAACCAGATACCCGTTTCGTGTCTAATTATTTTAGCAGTACTGATCCACGTATTGCGTAGTCTACATTGGACAACAGTTGACATTGGCTGTTTATAATCTTGGTCACACTATTTAATAAATGCAGCTGACATCTAGATGAATGAATTTTCGTAAAGGAGGAGGTTTAAAAAGAGCCCCGCCAGTCACAAAAACGTTTAAACACGCTGAACAGTCAAGAATGGAACAGGGAAACCAGTGTAACTAACCGGAGAGAAATCAAAGTCGTCGGACGGGGGTGAGTAGGCCTATATCTCCAGCAATGGGTTTTTGAGGCGGTATCTGCCGGGATAACTAACACAGTCCCGGACAGAACGGCTGCAACATTACTATCAGTACTAAAACGTTGCGTTATTTCAGGTATGTGGAGGTCGTATAATGGCATTACCAACGTTACTAGCAGTTCCCGAACACTTAACACTTAATCATAGCGAAAATTTTGTTGAACGACAAACAAGTGCACATATACAAACTGTTAAGTTGCTCTGAGCACCTGCAAATAACAAAGGATATGGCACTGGGCGTGACTTGTTAGATTCATATCTCTGTAAGTGTGGGGTTATTCATAAAGAATGACCGATTTCATAAAGCAATATTTTATTAAGGAAAAAGGTAATACATTTTCCTTACATTTTGTATGGGTTCCCTGTTGCCATAGTTCTTATTCAAGAAAACGAGGATGATTTACAAAGAAGCTATGTTTCAATTACAAGAAGTGGCAAGAGAGTACTCACTGACAATTTCAGTAAGAAAGACCAAAACCATGGCCCTAAAAGGTAAATTTCCAGTGAGGACTATGATAGTTATAAAAACAACACTTTCGAACAGGTGAGCCGTTTCAGATATCTCGGCTGTGCAGTAAGCTATGAAACTGAATATGATATAAGAGAGAAGATAAATAAATTTAGGAATATTTGTGGTACGATTCATAGAGCTTTTCAACAAAGAATGCAATCACAGCACGATGTTTGATTTTCTCCAATTTTCAAAAGAGGCATGCCACGTACATTCCGTACAGTTGGTAAACAATGAACAAGTTGACAGATAATGACGACGGCGACCAAGGGTTGTGCGAGGTGATGGCTTGCCCGTCGCCCGCTGTTGTGCCGCGTCCAGAGCTCCATGTAGGGTTCCCGCCACGGGTACAATAAGTGTCCTGGATGTGACACTCATATAACACTAACGTCAAAATACGTTAATGTAGGCCTATAGCGGTAACCACGCAATGCACAGACGTGGAAACACGATTAGACGTTACAGACAAATTCATCATCATTATCTTCTTAACGGTTTTAGGTTTTAGCGGCGTGTTCCTATTCCACAGTCCACCTTTTCTTAGGTCTACCAACTTTTCTTCTGTCTCTAGGGTTGTAATCTTTCGCCATCTTCGGTATTCTACTTTCTTCCATTCTATTGATGTGTTGAATTATAGACGATGGAGAAGAATCTATCCCGATTGAAATAAACCAACAAGCCGTAAAACAAGGTTGTTGTCTGACACCATTACTTTTGAACCTTTATCTAGATGATCTCCTGAAAAAATGGAAAGAACAGTCACCAGACGGTATTAAAATCCACCGACATAAAAACTTGAAAACCAGTCTCTTCGTGGATGACCAAGCTATCGCCATTTCAGAAGACGATCTCCAGCTAGCAACACAATACATACAAAGTCGGTATATAGAGTTTATCATCTTTTGTTTCTTTTTTGTATTAGTATAAACGTTTATACGGACACACATGTGCACACGTTGTTTGCTTCGTGGCGTCTGGACGTCGTGTACACTTGGAAAGCAAAAAAAGACTAAAAACAATTTAAAAAGAAATGTCCCTAGAGAGGGCGCCAGAACAGTACAATTCTATGTATACGTACTGTAGTGTGTGCGCGTGTTTGCAGAGAGAGAGAGAGAGAGAGAGAGAGAGAGAGAGAGAGAGAGAGAGAGAGAGAGAGAGAGAGAGAGAGAGAGAGAGAGAGCGAACGCCTTATGGGTCGCAGTGCCACACGACAAAAATAGCAACGATCCCAAAACGAATCAAAGTGAAGCTTCTGCGACAATGCACATTATTATTTTAAGCCGACAATACACATTATTTTAAGCTTACCTCGTTTATTTTCCATAAACTACTATTTTCGTTACAGAAGAAATGTTTCCAAGAAAAATGCGAAAACATTTCCTAGTCGTCTGTGCTGCTGACGTCACGGCCAAGTTCATTTAATATAGTAATCTAAATGTAAGTTTAATCGGAAAACGATTTCACGAAGAAAATTACTTTCTCCTCCTCCTCCTCCTCCTCCTCCTCCTCCTCCTCCTCCTTCTTCTTCTTCTTCATCCTCCGCCTCTTCTTCTTCTTCCTCCGCCTCTTCTTCTTCTTCCTTCTCTTCTTCTTAGTAAGTCATGGCCTATACTATCGATCGTAGCTCCTCTCCTTCTGAATCAATTGTTCGCTGTTCTCTCCCCATCCTAGAACGTCTTCCTCTTGCTTTCCGGAGGTAGCCATCTTGTTTCCTCCATACGTCAATGGGTTTGTTTCACATCGTTTTCTGTTTATTACATTCATATTGAATAGAATAAAAATTGTATATTAACCTTGAAATATACCACAAACTATAACTATATCAAATAGTTATACATTGCAAGATAGAATAACGAATGAAGATATCAGAGCAGAACTCGAAGTAAAGGACATAAATGAAATTATTTCAATTTACAGAAGACAATGGTGGGATCATCTGCAAAGAATGACAGAGGAACGATTGCCGAAAGCTGCACTGAACTATAAAGCCATTGGTAGAAGAGACGTGGGTCGTCCGAGGATGAGACGGGTGCCGGAACAGGTTTATTCAACCTAATCCTTGAAAAGGAGAAGACGAAGAAGGACTATATAAAATATTATTATTTTTTTGCATATTTTTCTATTTATGATCTATCTTCTGAATTTAGCGCATTTTTCTGATTTCTATGCTGGGTATTCTTTCGCAGTAACCTGTTCACTACAAGAACTCGGTTAAATAGATTTAGTCCGGCACCCGTCACATCCTCAGATGATCCACGTCTCTTCTTTGCCACTGAAATTGTATCTTTTGCCAGAGTCTTATTGCCACAGTTCTCTATGCCGACGCTGTAAGTATCTGTAATCCTTTAGGAACCGTAAGCATCTAATGTTTTTAAATGAACAGATCACTGGCCTGTTGCACAAGCCCGTACCAGGCCTGTACAAGCCTGTTGCACAAGCCCGTACCAGGCCTGTACAAGCCTGTTGCACAAGCCCGTACCAGGCCTGTACAAGCCTGTTGCACAAGCCCGTACCAGTCCTGTACAAGCCTGTTGCACAAGCCCGTACCAGGCCTGTACAAGCCTGTTGCACAAGCCCGTACCAGGCCTGTACAAGCCTATTGCACAAGCCCGTACCAACTCTTGCGCTGCTGAAACGTCGCTTTATATAAAAAATCGCTATGGAGAACCGTACATGACTTCCATGTTCTAAGATTTATATTTAGAATCATTTACTTGAATTCGGTTCAATAATTTCTAAAAAAATATCCCCCACCTTGTAAATCGAGTTTTATGTTTGACAAATTAAAGTCAAATATTTCCATAGAAACTACTGCTTTGTTGCCGATAACGTGGTACACGTATACAAAATTATCCCCTCCCCCTTCAACTATCAATTTCATTTAAAGAAAAAACCCTTCCCCTTCAACTACCCTTTTCATTTATAGATATTTCATCTACTTATTTTCAATGGATTATTATGACCTTCTTTTCAGGATACTTTATTTATCAAAATTAAGTAGTACTTTACTCTTTGTAAAACGTAAAACGTTCCAGGTAAACTCCCCTTCCCCTTAACCGATCTTCACCAAAATCAATAGGCCTTGAGTCCTCTACAACTCGGGCACACATGGAAAATATTATTTGATTCTGTTCGAATTTGCGGAAGTTATCGTTCGCCATAGAAAAAATTCTAATTCTACACACATACACTTTTCGAAAGATGACTTTCCTTCATGTTTTCAGGGTAGTACAATCAGAATAAATAAAAATTTTAAGAAAATGTGAAAATCCAGTAGGACGTCGGACTACCCGGAACTGTAATACAAATCGAATGTTTCAAATTTTTAGTGTTTATTGTATAATTGTGCAGGGGAGAACCTAGGAGGCTGATATGGGGGATATACCCCCTTCCGAAATCCGAAAAGGTTGGAACAAAAATTTTAAACTGGTTGCGTGTTTTTTTAATGTAATTAATTGAATTATTATTATTTGGTGTTCTGCCTTAAGCAGGTCTTCAAATGGTAAGAGCTCTCCAAGCTGTCGTATCGCATGCCAGTTTTTTCGTTTCTTCGTAACACCCTTTGATTTTAATGCTATCTATTAACTTAATTTTTATACGGCCTCTTCTTTTTTCTCCTTCTATGACACTCTCCATGGCAGTTGTAAGCAAGCAGTCTCTTCTTAAACAATGACGTAACCAATTCCTATTCCTATTTTCTATTACCTTCAGGATTCTTCTCTCTCCCCCTATTCTTCTTACAACTTCATCATTCTTTACTTTATCATTATTAGTTATTAGTAAAAAATGATTATTGTGCGGAACTCTATTACTTGGCATTATTATTGCGTGTGTACAAGTTTAACTTGAACTATTGTACGAGTATAATTCTGTTAAATAACTTGTTGATTTCAAACTGTTAATTGTGATTAATTAAAACTGGTGATTAGTGACTTAATTGGTGTCTGTATTTTGTTTTCCACTGTACCGTACGACGATCAATGAGACTGTCGTAACAATATGAATTATTTTTGGACGTGACTTTTTTTCTGGAGCGATCAAACCAACGGTTTTTTAAATAGCAATCTTCTGTTGTGGTGTATTCATTGTTCATAACTTAAAGGTACCATACTTGTGGTACCTTTAAGTTATGAACAATGAATACACCACAATAGAAGACTGAGAGTATAGGTACCATTAGTAAGCAATAAGTGTATGTATTATAAATACATCACATTATCATTAGTTTTAAATAGCATTTCTCTTAATGAAAACAATTTAATCAGTACACTTTCTGTTACTGAAAATAAGAGCTGTTAAAACTTTTAATTAAAATTACATGTTGTAAGTAGATTTGTTAAATTATAAGTTTTCTTCTTTTTCTCCCTTGAAGAATTAGGCCTACGCAGTGTGACCGTGGTTCCACTGCCAGGCAGAATTCGGTTATCTAGTAACCACGTGCGGTGTGAGTACCGTAATACTTTCTGACACATATTAATCTTTTTCATCCCCTGTATCAGTAGTCAGTCTAAATGTGTTACTTAGAGTGCAATACGACAAGCGTACAGCTTGCACAAAGTTGCTTTATTACTGCAACGCTTAACAAACAATTTGCTTATAGTGTTATTTTTATGTTATACTGACTGCAAATAGTAAAAAAAAAAAAAAAAAAAAAAAAAAAAAAACTGCAACGCAGAGGTTAAAGTTCACGTCGACGTGACCTAGCGACACAGATAGTTCATAGTTCACTTCATTTATTTGAGTTCAGTGGAACGCGTCACTGTTTAACTGCTTCGAATGTATCCGTCAAACTACACTTCCTGGTAACTTGGTCAAATACGTTCATTGTCAATCCTCATGCGACCATTAAACTAGTTGTTTTCTTCAAAATTTACGAAAAATATTTTGGCGTCCTCATCATCATTATCATCGTTATCTTCGTCGCATGTGTAGTCCGTAAGTAGTATAATTAATCAGTCAGTGCCTCAGATATACGCGTAACCATACGGAGGATTGTGTTTAAAGATGAATGTAAGACCTTTCATTGTCATCATTGTCTTATTCTTTTTCTTCTTTTTCTTTCTTGAAGCATTGGGCACACGGCTCAAATCCACCATCTCCAAAGAGGAACCAGTCTGCATTTCATTACGTGTAGTGACAGTCTGCCCCGTGTGGTGGGGTGTTGTACCCTGTACTATAAATTGCTAAATCCGACATCTGACAATTAAATCAGTACTTTATTTTGAAATATCTGGATAAAGTTCTCTGTTACTTTCCTCCATGATTACCAGAATTGTACACCATATGTCCAGACAGGTTTAACGACTTCTTTACAAACCAATACTTTATTATGAACAGACAACATATTTTTCTAACTTATATTGAAGATGAACATACACATTCATCATCATCTTATTAACGGTTTTAGTCTTTAGCGGCCTGTTCCTATTCCACAGTCCACCTTTTCTTACAATACCAACTTTTCTTCTCCCTCTAGGGTTGTAATCTTTCGCTATCTTGGGTATTCTACCTTCTTCCATCCTAATTATGTGTTGAATCCATTTTCTTCTGTATCCTTTAATTCTTTTCATTAACTCCAAAAATATCTAAATCACTTCTTATCTCCTCATTTCTTACATGATCTCGTCTATTACATCTTTCAACTTATCTCAGAAATTTCATTTCTGCTGTTTGTATGTTCTGTTCGTCTTTTTTCTTTATAACCCAAGATTCAGAACCATACAGTAGTGTAGGTATTGCCATTGTTTTATAAAATTTTATTTGCATTTCTTTTCTACATTTATTTCCCAACGTTCTCCAAACCGTTGTACACATTCTTGTGAAACTCGTCACTTTATTTTCTATATCTCTATCTTGATTGTAAGTAATGTTACGTTCAAGATAATTGAAATTTCTTATTTGTTCTATGCATGTGTTATCTATGCATAATTTGGCCCGAACCGGTTCATCTCCTATAAAGGCCATTATTTTATTCTTTGATTCAGATATTACTGTTCTTTTGTATGTATTTCATGTTACTGTTTCTAATGTATTATTTTCCTATTTTATGTAAGATGTATATTGCTCGCTGGAGATCGTCTTCTGAAGTGGTGTAACTTGGTCATCCGCGAAGAGAATGATTTCAAGCTTTTATTCCGGTGGATTTTAACACCGTCAGAGGATTGGTGTTTCCATTTTTTGAGGAGATCATCTAGATAAATGTTAAAAAGTAGTGGTGACAGACAAAAACCTTGTCTTACGCCTTGGTTTGTTTCAATCGGGAAAGATTCTTCTCCGTCGTCTACGGTGGTCTTAATCAACAACTCACAATCTCACAATTCCAACATACACATTCATACTTATATAAAAACATCAAAGCGTTAAATTGATGAAACAATTTCCTTACACACGTTGAAGAGCGCAAAAGGAAACAAAACTCATATAATAAGCTTTCCATTGCACAGAGAGCGTGTAGCAGTAGCTTCCCTTATTTAAAACCACAGCGCAGTACTTGACGCGTGAAATCGTTCGAACCAACCGACTGAACTTCAACCAATAATTCATACAATAAAATAAAACTGTTCACAAGCTAAAGTACAGTCCGGCGGCTATCTGGTCACTTTACCGCTCTAAATAAATTAAATGAAAACAGATGCGCAGTTAAATAAAGCATTCTGCGGCTATAAATCTCAGAATACCGACAGCGCTGCTGGAGTTAAATGTAAAAAGAAAACATCAAAGCGGTCGGTTAGCGCGACAGGTGAAGTGTGTGTGTTATTGCCGTAAATTCCCCTCCGAGCTTAATTTTTATGTTTTTATGACGTCAGCTGGACCGATGACAATTCCAGCATCTGTATACGTAATTCGAAAGTGGGCGACACAGCCATTTGTCATGCCAGTGGAAGCACGCCGTTTTGTAAATATGTCGCATTTATCTCAGTCTCGTCAATTACACATGACTTCATCACATACGCTATAGATTCCACTTTATAACCGGGAACCATAAAACGTGACATTACCGTACGGTCAGTTGTTGCTGCAGTACTCGCTCGCCATTTCTAACGGAGCACATTCAGGGCTAGTATTTGGATAAACTGCGATATAAGATAATTTTTAAATTGTCAGAAAAATTACGAAAATCCCTGCCACCCGCTACTTTATCTTTATATATAAAAATTCAGTGTACGTCTGCACATGTTCTTAAAACTTTTGAACCATTATCCGATAGAGCTCATATTCGCACCATATGTTCGTTAGGTTCAGAGTAAGGTTTACATGTGCCGAGTGTGAGGTTGGCCCGAAAGGGGGGGGTAAAAATTTGAAAAAATGAAAATACCGCATATGGGGTATAAAATTAAAGGGAATTTCCATGCAAGTAACAATTTTACATGCATGTATGCACTATTGAAAATTTTTGGGCGGTTGGGGGTGTCAGTTTGGCCAAGGGGGGGTAAAAATTGGAAAAATGAAAATACAGCATATGGGGTATCGAATTAAAGGCAATTTCGATGGAAGTAACAATTTTACATGCATGTATGCACTACTGAAAATTGTTGGGCCCTTAGGCTTAATAAATGGGCGGTTTGAGGGGGGGTTGTCAAAAATGGAAAATATGGAAAACGGCAGGACCGATTTCAACGGCAGAAATATTTTATGCAACGGGAGAAGCAACAGTAGGATAGGTGTTTTGGTCCACGTTGGGAGATGGGGTGCAAAACACAGTGATTAAAAAAACAGTGGTAAATATAATACTCTATTTACATTTTGTTTAGTGGTGAATATAATACTCTATTTACATTTTGTTTAGGAATGTGCTGCAAACAACAAATCAATTACCGGCAATTCAATATAAACTCAATGGTAGGTTCTATTTACATTTTGTTTAGGAATGTGCTGCAAACAACAAATCAGTTAAAGGAAATTCAATATAATCGCAATGCTCCGTGATGTATTTATAAAATTGTTACAATTAAAACGTTTTATTTTCATATATACATTTGTGAAATTTGTGATAGAAAAATGCCAAGAAGAGGGCGGGCAAACATCAGTCGAAAATCACAACATGCTCAAAACGAGCAGGCGCGACGACAAAGAAGAAGGGAGGAACAACACTCGCAGGAGAATGAAAATATTAGGAATTTAAATGTACGTCCACGCGCGCAAGAAAGTGGAGAGCAGCGCAGTCAACGTTTAGAAGCAGACAGATTACGACACAGACAGGCACGTCAACGTTTAACTAATGAAAACAGAGGCCTTCATCTATTAGCAGAACGACAACGAATTCAAGTACGACGGGCATTAATAGCAGCAGGACAAAGTCTGCCGGGTCATCTAGTTGTTTAGTAAATTAACAAATGTAGAGCAACCATACTGTTACGACGGTCTCACTATGGTACAATGAAAAACAAAATACAAGACACTATAACGAAGTCACTAAAAACCACCTTTAATTATCACAATTAATAGTTTGTAATAAACAAGTTATTCAACAAGATTATACTCGTACAATAATGCGAGTAAAAATTGTTCACACGCAATAACAATGTCAACTAATAGAGTCCCGCACAATTATAAAACATAACACTTCACTAATACACCACTTGACACGCACTGTGTAAATCGGCCGACATAATCTCAACTGAATAACCGCCGACGTAAGACTGACTCTAAGCGGCAGCTGTCGTTGTTTAAATAGATAGCACAAGTGTTCCAGAATAATCCATAATACGCAGGGTCAACACTAGAACTTAATTGATTTCAGCCTTGGCAGAAACACGCACCGTTGGGGCTAGTTGAAAAGCTTGTCGAACAACATTATTGACTGTACGAGTATGTTCCGTATTACGTGACAGTGTCTCGCATGTTAAGCGTCACGTACGCACACAAACATTACAGCTGGGATAGCCGAGAAACGTGTAGAACGTTCTGCAATGGCGTCACAATAATATAATGAACACTAAACATTCCAAACAATCGGATTTGTGTTGAAATTCCCTCTCGTCTGACACCCGGCTGGACTTTCACAGTACTATTTTCAAATTTCATCTCTTATTTAGTTACAAAAGCTAACAAAATTTAGACGGATCTGTGGAACGTTTCATAGGTAGCTAAAAATAAAACACGGAAGGATACCCGAATGAAATTTTCTAAAACTGTGGCTGTCCCCACACTCCTGTATGCTAGTGCGACATGAACTCTTGGTACATTAAATGGGACGTGCAGAGGACTCAGGCAGCCGAAATGTGAAATTTCTAAGAGGGACGCAAAGTTGTTATCTCTTCTATCGGAGAAGGAACGAGGGTATTAGACGCGATTTAAACATTGTGTCATTGCACCAAAGAATTGAAGACCACAGAAGGAGATGGTGTGAACATTTGAATCGCATGCCTGATATCCCTCCGGATACCTGTGGCTGCCTCAGTCGGTAGACCGAGGAGAAGATGAGTTCCGCAACAGGTCTAAGGCCTAGTCCTTGAAGTGGTGATGATGATGATGATGATGATTTTAGTTACAATCGACTTGCAATATTTTACATTTTTTGGCTCTGGGGTCAAAGAATTCTGAAACTTCCAAAACGGTACCCTATACATAGATTTTGGTTAAAATTATGTATAAATAGATGGGAAATCTAATGATAGAAATCTCACGACGTCCCATGATATCTAATGATAGATATCCCCACATGGCATTTACATTTAATCAAACGTTTACCCCACATTTTGGGCCCTGCCGTCTCAAAATTTTGAAATTCTTAGAAAGATAGGGAAGGTATTAACACAGTCAAGATAAGAAAGCTTCAGTATCTGGGACATCTCATGAGAAACGAACAAAGATTTTACTTATTGCAGTCCATACAGCAGGGAAAAGTACTTGGAAACAGAGGAGTTGGGCGACCGATAATCTCATGGCTGAGAAATTTAAGGACCTGGTTTCGGATGAATACAACTGACTTATTCCGTGCAGCAGTATAGAATGTTAAATCAGTCTGTATGATATCCAACATCCGAAACGGATAGGAACTATCAGAAGAATAAGAGAAATACCTGGACTAGATTTGGTCCGAAACTAGAGAATTAGGGCACTGTTGAATGTAGCACACGTATAGACCTAATAGAATTTTAAGTTATTTGCTGTCTCATTTAGTAAAGGCGCAATCCTATCTTTGTTATCATTTCACGAATCAAATAACATAGCTATGCAATTTAACACGACTTCTACTAGTAAAGGCACTGGCGTATCAGACAAACAGCGTAAAAGATTTAAAATTTGGTAAAATTTTGAGGGTCTAAAGGTTGGTAAAAGGTCTCGGAGGTTGTGTACAATGCCGATTAGTAGACAGCGGTCAAACTCTGGGAAATGCCTACTGTTTTGTGACGAATGAGTCAGAGGTTCGAGGAATCGAAATCAGTTCTGCCAACAAAACATACTGTCACGTCCTCGATGACACGTGTCGCATAGCCCCTGGGTACATGGCGTGCAATGGGTGTAGGCTATGTAGCAGACGAGATAGGGTGAAAAGGCGAGTTTCCAGCGCCTATAATTAACTGGAACATATCGGATAACGGAAGAAACCACAACAGAAGATCTGGGTTCTCCTGTAGTGGGTCGTGACAATGGGCTAGTTCCTCATTTCACATAAAAAAAATTTTTAATGTAAAAAAGCCTAATAGGCCTACTAGCCTCAGACAACAATGGAGGTTGGGCATCGGACAACGTCGTAGGACGTTTTTACCCGGAATAAAAAAAAAAAACGAATTCTGATGCCGTCGGAAAGAGATATCTACAAAACAAATTTAAGAAGACGGAATTTAAAGTTTTGATTAAGGTAACATCTATTCCATACAATACTACACGAGACACACGAGTATTGTATTTCATACAATACTGTACGAGAGTCAAACGCTGGTATCAATAAAAAAAAAACAGACTTTCGGCGAGGAAAATTAAATTTTTTAGACCGTATCCTTGTAGCAGGATATAAGAAAATGAAGAAGGAAAGAAACGGATATTCTACAATAGAAAAACAAACGGATGTCCCACGCGCAGAGAATGAAACCAGTAAGATTTCCGTGTATAGGCCTATATTTAAAGGCTGTCAGTACAAAGACAATGATCTGACCACCACCATCCGACTGCATAGATTGCAATGGGGAGGAAACATCATTAGGATGGAAGGCAACCGAAAACCTAGGAAAGTACTGTTTAGTCAAATCGAGGGTAGAAGGCCTGTCGGAAGACCCAAGCATCGCCGGATTGACGGAGTGGCGAGGGATGCTGATACTTTACTTAAAATAAAACGACGGACTTCGATCGCAAGAGAAAAATGGAGGCTGATGATTATGGAGGTTAAGGTTCGACTCCAAACTGTGACGCCACAGAAGAAGAAGAAGAAGAAGAAGAATATTTAAAGGGTGTAGTTCGTCGTGGAAGACAAGTGTCCGACGTCCGAGGAAACACTGGACGGACAAACGTAAATGCTACAGCGGGAATGCTTCAAGCACGGAGAATATTCACAACGACACAGCGTGATCGGGGAATTCTACACTCATACTGGTCAACGCAGAGTAAAGATTAATTCCCGTATATTTAAAGACAGAGTTACGCAATGGTATGATAGATGATTTAAATTCAACGTCGGACAACCACAAAACTGCATAGTGTTACCGTGGTGCGCACCAACAACACCGCGTGTTCCGTGCTCATATATTTTATATTTATTTACGACAAATGTGTAAATTATACGTAATTTGTTTTAATTATCTGACGAACTTTACTGAGGGATTACATCTGAAGATGGGACATATGCCCAGAAACGCGTAGTGAAATATAAAAAAAGGAAAAGCCACTACGCTGATAAAAGAGGTAAATTTTATTCTATTCATATATTAAACTGCAATTTAGGTTTCCCAGAAACCACTATATTTAAATATTCAGCAGACAAGAGTCTACCTGCCAAGTGAAAGTTATTAAAAAGTTGTTAAATCACAATATTAATTTTGTTGAGAGAGTTTTTGTTTTATTTCGGTGAAGTTAATTACTATTCAAGCACTTCAAAGTTTACAATCGCAGCTGACAAATTTATACAGCTATCTGACATGCAGGAAGACTAGGCAAACACGGCATTTTCCAATAGCCTAGAAGAGATTCTTATGGTTGGGAAGCCAAGGAATCAACCGTAGCAAATCAACATCTTGTGTCGGCCTAATCAGCGTACTGAGGATGGTATGAATAGGCCTAATGATAACAGCAAGAGCAACAATAATAGGAGTAGGAGGCCTACTTAATAACAAACAATAACTTTGTCTCTTTTAACATCTTTGAGGAAGGACAGTGATCGATCTGAATAACAAAGCAGTGATATGGGAGTAGCTCTTATTAGCAAAATATAACATAAACTTTGCAATTTGCGGCGGATGTCCACGCTGTGTTGCCACAGAATAGGTACAACTTCAAATATAGCCTGTCGCCCAATTATACGGGGAATACGGGAAGGCACGTTTCCACATACGTCTCTCTCACTCTTTCACTCTCCTGACAGAATTTACTTAAATCAGATGGGAAGAGAAGATTTCCAATGCTTCCCATTTTAAATAAAATTCGTAAACATCAAGATAAGACTTTGTTAGTGCACATGTGTGTGTGTGTTACGGATACATTATATATTACGTAATTATATTTGTTGAAACTGTTGTGTAAAGTGAAACGTACGCACTTGTAAAAAACAACACAACTCCCTCTACGGAAATATACTGACACAGGAAGATAATGGAGTTGGGACGCGAGAGAGCGTGACAACACTCCGTGAGAGTCGTATAATTGGAAACAGCAGCAGGGCAGCGCAGGGGTGGTTCCTATTTGGCGCGTGCAGACGAGCGGCCCGTACCGTACCGTAACGTTTGATCGTCAATTGTAGGCCTACAGTTCTTTGTTTTAGTGCTGTCTAATAATAATTAACTAGATCTGTCTGCTACTATGTCAATAGCAGCAGATACACTGCGTTTGGAAATATTGCAGATTTCATCTCATACAGAAATAATATATCCTAGTATAGTGGTTCCCAAACTTTTCAGTCCGCAGGACCCCCCTAAAAACAAAATTAGTCTGTATTTAGTGTTCACAAAAGCAGTGAAAAACTTTGTTCTCCTCAGTTTGAGTTATAAGAACAACGATAGCGACGTATGCAGACAGAATAAAAATAATCGGTATGGAGAACCATATATGACGTCCATGTTCAAAATAATTATAAAATTATTTTTAATTGCTACACTCTGAACGAAACCAGATATATCAGCATGCTTTTATATGCTTTTGAGGAAGACAATCAAAATACGAATTGTACCTGGTCGTTAATATTTTAAAAATAAAGTAAATTTGATTAGATTATCTTTTATTTAAACAACGCGAAAGAAAGCGAATACCCCCCAGCGTTTGTTATCTGTGAATTTCTCAAATAGAAAAATTATTTTGTTTACGTATCCGTGGTTACATAGCATGGAACGATATCAATTGTTAATATTTTATTGAAATTTTAAGTTTTCGGTAGAATAAATTTATAACATCAATGCAAAAAATTACCCCTCCCCTTTCAACTACCCTTTTTATTTATAGATATTTCATCTATTTTTCAAGAGCGGATTATTATGACCTTTCAGGGTACTTGATTTATCAAAATTAAGTACTTACTTTAGTCTTGTTAAAACGTAAAACGTTGCAGGTAAACTACCCCTTCCCTTTAACCGATCTTCACCACAATCAATAGGACTTGAGTCCTCTACAACTGGGGGACATATGGAAAACAATTTATTTGATTCTGTTTAAATTTGCGGCAGTTATCTTTCGCCATAACAAAATTCTACTCACAAATACTTTTCGGAAAATGACTTTTCTTTTTGTTTTGAGGGTAGTACAATCAGAATCTACACTTATCTCGAACACGATATTTTCGCGATTACCATATTTCTAATTCCTTACGGGACATGGCAGTAAAATGTAATTCAAAATTTTGCAAAAACTGTAAAAGTCTGAGCGAGTTCCGCAGCTCAGCGAGTTCTATAGCATAGGGAGCGCTTAGTATGTATTTAGTGTTCACAAAAGCAGTGACAACTTAATGAATAATAACACTGATATTCAGAGTAGAACAACAATATGTCGACAGATTTATGGCTTCACATTTCATAAGATTCAGTGCCACAAGTTGTGCGCAATATATCTCTGATCGTCTGGGTGTCGTCGCCGCGGATTGTTACAACAACCGGCAAACAGCTTCTACACGCCTCATCTAAATTATTGAGTGCGTTATTATTTATGGCTGCACAGGAGGGGATCGCTTCTGCCGCCACTCTGAATTTATCCGTTTCCAACGCGACGTAGCAGCAAATAGAGAGGGGTGTCTTTAATACAGAATTCTTTGTGCTCTTCTTCAGTTTGAGTTATAAGAACTACGATAGCGACGTATGAAGACAGAATAAACAAACGTGTGGTTTGAATCGCTGGCAGCACTTCGTTAAGCACGCGAAAGTGTTTCTGAAAATACGATAATTTTACAGTATAAAATTATTGGAAAATTAACTGACCTCTGAGAGAAACTGTCTGTTAACGGGTGACAGAATCGCGGACGCCATTTCATTCGTAACAACAGAGAAGATGAACACGATGAGGTAGGCCTACGACGTAATAAAGCAAATAACAAATTTATAATTTCAGGGCAGTAATCGACTGCTCACTGGTGTTGTCATTTTTTTATTTACTAGACGTTTAAGCCACCTTCTAGATGTACGTTCCGCCTACCATCCCTTCGTCGTCATCGTCATCCTTTACGGCTTAGGCTAGTAGCCTGTTCCAGTCTCAATGGAAGTCATCCAACCATCGTTTACGGGGTCTCACCACACTTCTCTTCCCCCTTGGATTATAGTCAAGGGGTCTTCTTGAAAATCTAATTGGACGCATTCTCTCTACGTGTAACCGCTACTCCGTTTTGTACCGGAAGATTTTCTCATTTAAGCGCTCCATTCTAATATGATCATTTCTGATAAGATCTCTCCTGGTACAACCCTTTACAACCATCAAGAACCTAATTCCTGCTCCTTGTATTCTAGATATATCTTTGACCTTTCTAATTCAAGTCTCACTACCAGACAGCAGTTGAGGTATAGCCATTACATTATAATATTTCAATTGCGTTTCTTTCATTTTTTCTTCTTTAAGTGTTTAATGATACGGCCACAAAGCGACTGGAAAAGACTAATTTTGCTTTCAACCTGCTTATCATGTTGGTAAGTGATGCTACACCCTAGATACTTGAAATCTGGCACCTGTTCTATTGGCGAGTTCTGTATGACAGCCATTGTTCTAACATGATTTAACCCAGAAAAATCCCTTGTAGAACTATTTTTCTACTGAAGAAAAATGGTCCCTTGGATGGCCTTAACGTGTAGTGAATAAAACAAATGACAACACCAGTGAGCAGTCGATCACGGTCCAACAACCGTGTACACCTGTTGAGAAAATCACAGACGTAATTAAGAAAAGAAGAGTTACTTTCTACGGACATGCTAGAAGCATGTTTCTACGGACATGCTAGAAGAATGAATCCTGATAGACTAATAGGAAAGCCTTTTAGCTATTTCAGAAAGCTGAAAATGCTTAATACGTGCTTCAAAGAAAGAGAAAAAGGCATAGAAGAACTCCAGATTACTCAAGAAGATATTGAAGAATGATTAACACTCAAAAAGAAATTAAAAAATGCCCAAGATTTTCAGGATAGGTGCCACCTGGACTGACAAAAGGAGGGAGAGACATCGATCAACAATGAAGGAGATGTGGGAGAGGAGGAGAGAGAGAGAGAGAGAGAGAGCAGAAAAAGGTAGAACCAGTTGAACCAAACGTTGTCCACATGGCTCATACAAAACAAAACTTATTGTAGTTAGAGGTTACAAGTTATAGTTATAGGATATAAGCACAGGCTGCTTAATATTAAAGTTACAAGGTTAATAAACACAAGCTAACATTCTTCCTTCGGTTTCGCTTAATGTATTGAAACAGTTTTCAACAGAAACATCTTGGTCTACGGTACGTCTTCAGATTTTAAGCGATCAATACATGTTAATAAAATCCTTAACAGCTGTAGTGCGCTTATCAGAACTGAACTAGAACGTTCAGTGCGTTCCAGTCGCCGACAGTCGCAGTAAATAAAACTGGTCCAGAACAGAACAGTATCGAGCAAAGCGTATAGACGACTATTACCGTTACAATCGATATCTCTTTGTAAACATCGCAGTACTTGCCACGGTTTCAATCACTACCCACATGTCTTTATAATCTAGATAACTTTCAAGTCGTTATAGACTGTGGTACAGAACGTATAACGAGTTGATAACAGGCAATTTATATACAGAATTTAATAATGAAACATTACTAGATAGCTCCCTAAGCTGCAGAATTCGCTTATTACTTTTAACCGAACATATTTATTATTAGATAAAATGAAATTAAACATTGTAATTTTTTTGAAGCTGCCAGTAAAGTTCTTTTTATGTACGACTCCTAACGTTAGCCGAAAAACAGCATTTGGAAGTGACGAACGTTGTTTCTCGTATTTTATTTATTTTTTTAATGACATTTTTGATAATTTTTGTATGTTTTTCGTATGAGGCTAAAATAATGTTACTCGTCGCCGTCGTCGTCGTCGTCATCCTTTACGGCTTAAGCCGTTCCAGCCTGATCCAGTCTCAATGAAAGTCATCCAACCATCGTTTACGGGGTCTTCCCACACTTCTCTTCCCCCTTGGATTATAGTCAAGGGGTCTTCTTGAAAATCTAATTGGACGCATTCTTTCTACGTGAAACCGCCACTCCGTTTTGTACCGGGAGATTTTCCCATTTAAGCTTGCAGCTATGCCTGGCTCCACTCTAATATGATCATTTCCGATAAGATCTCTCCTGGTACAACCCTTTACAACCATCAAGAATCTCATTCCTGCTCCTTGTATTCTAGTTGACCTTTCTAATCCAAGTCTCACTACCAGACAGCAGTTGAGGTATGGCCATTACATTATAATATTTCAATTGCGTTTCTTTCCTTTTTTCTTCTTTAAGCGTTTAATGATACGGCCACAAAGCGACTGGAAGAGACTAATTTTGCTTTCAACCTGCTTATCATGTTGGTATGTGACGCTACACCCTAGATACTTGAAATCTGGCACCTGCTCTATTGGCGAGTCCTGTATGACAATCTTTGTTTTAATATGATTTGCCCCAGAAAAAGCCATAATTTTTGTTTTGGATAAGTATTTCCAATTGGTTTGATTGTAATTTGCCAAAATGTCAGTAAGATAAAACAACGACCTTTGACCGTTTATCACTGTGATAAAATAGTGATATTGATATTGTATCAAACTTAGTTAAAAATGGTAAGTAACTTCCGTCTGATTAATGCGTGCTTTAATGGCTCCTTTCTCTCGGACATTTTGTTAAATAATTTTTATTATAATAACTAACATTGTATTAAATCGTATTAGCCTATAAAAGTATAAAGCAGGCAAAAAGGTTCCGCTACCTTGGTTGTGATAGGCCTATCTCTTGCGACGTAGATTATGATGCCGGTCACGATTTGCCCAAGTTTTAGTCAGTATATGCCACGATATTCATAATGGTTATCGAGGAAAACAAGGGAAGATATGAGGTGATGACTGTGGCAGTGTTGTTGTACAGTTCAGAAGTTGGGTTCCAGTGAAGAATCGTCTGAGTAGAGTACCGGCTTCGAAGACTCTACAATGAAGACTTAGGCCTACGCAAACAGCTGTACGTTTTTAGCATCCAAGGTCGCAGATTGCGGACGATAAAAAAAGAGTACGAAACGAAGCAAACCAGCGAGGTTCAGGATATCTCTATGCCAAAGAGGCGAAGCTGTTTTTAATAAATGAAGAAAATTCATTTTCATGTTACATTTATTCTCGAGTGTTATGCAAATATATAATACAGATTATAATAACAAAGTATATATTATACTATTACACCAACTTGGTAAATTTTGAAAAAGCGAATTATATTGTATTATAATCTACAAAGTGGCTGGTAGTTGATAGGCCACATAGTACTTTTTGTTAACGTGGTTTCGGAGATGATTTTAACTTCAATGCACATCTCACGTAAATTTTTTGACATTACGTCCACTCGAAATTGGATTGCCTGAGTTTCGCAACTGATTTGTCTAACCAAATTAAATCAGTATTCCCAAAGGAAGATACGCCTACAAATTCACTTGTTTCTTATTTTCTTTTAAACAGTAACAGCTTAATAAAGCCACAGTGCAAAGTAACACTGTTAATACTTTTAGTTTCAATTTATTTCTTATAACAAATTATGTAATAGGCCTACATGTATATGTATAATAGGTATATAATAACAGGTATTTGTACGTATTATTTTTTAGAACGGGTTCGTTCGTACCTGTTATTTTCCAATACTAGTTTAGCACAGCTCTTACAGAGTAAACAAAATAATAGGCCTAATAACAAAATTTCAAGTAATCGGCTTACATAATCAAAAGATAAAATAATTTCATTTCCACAGTTAGGCCTATATATCAGACGTAGGCCGATATTAAAACAAACAACTGGCTAATAAATAGGCTTACGTTAAGTGATTGTGGAATTTTGCTGAAATTTTAGTACCTCTGTGATACATACATGCCCGCAGGCCTGTGTTTCCACAAGTCTAAGACTAATATTAAAAGTGAAATTTAGAAAAGGAGCAGTATTTCATTAACGCTTTTGAATATAAAGTGAAACAGGTATGAAGGGGGTAGGCCTTCCAGTTATTGACATACAATCAACGATTCAAACTCTCCTGAGTTGGCAATTCGAAGTGTTCTGTTCCTACTCCTAAACCTTTAATCTTTTCTTTTCTTTGAAAACTGCTTCTCGCTTGAGTCGTCTGCATCTTAAGCAGCTGAATAAATTTGTTTTTGCATTTATTTCGGCTGTCCTTGAAGTAGACCTACAACTTTTAAAGCCCGAACAACAATCGACTCGACTCCTCGCTTAATAAAACAGAAACTTTTAGGCTAATTAAAATTACAGTTGGTAACTTTTTAATAACACCATCTTTGACAGCTAATAGGCCTACTGAATATTCAAACTATTCAGATTTTGCGAAAACATCTCGTGTTTAGGGAAGTGAATATTTAGTTTTTGCGAAAGTCTAGTGTTCATTGAAATACTTCCATCGAATACAAATCTATTACTAGTCACAGAATATCCTGAAGTGTAACATTATATGAAATATTTAAGGCGATCAATTTTAATTCTTTCTAAGCAAGAACAAAGCGTTCGTATAATATTTATTTACGAGATTTAATTTTCAGGACAGTAGTAGACAAGGAGCAAAAGAATTTCCGGACTTTCAGCAGAAACTGTTCCCATTCTGGGTAAACAGCAGTGGTCTCTCTCTCTCTCTCTCTCTTTCTCTCTCGCCTTCACACTCTTTGGTCGTATTTTACCAAATGTACCGACTGTTCGATTCGGTTCCAAAGACAAGAAAAGACTATTACTTCCGACGGAAGTATCGAAGGATAGAACCAACAAGAGAAACAATAAACAATCTGGATACAACAATGGAAAAAGCCAAACACAAACAAATCAGTTTGCATTTAAAACGAAAGTTGGAAATAACAGATAGCTTACTTTCATTGTAGAAAACGTCCGTTCAGAACAACAATAAATCTACTAAAATTTCCTCAGCCAAATATTTTTATTTTACTTCAGCATCGACATCAT
The DNA here is from genome assembly GCA_034769895.1 of Magicicada septendecula. Taxonomy (NCBI): domain Eukaryota; kingdom Metazoa; phylum Arthropoda; class Insecta; order Hemiptera; family Cicadidae; genus Magicicada; species Magicicada septendecula. The sequence goes on from CM068370.1 coordinate 495,600,057, forward strand.
CATCAATCCAAGGATTAGGCCTTAGACCTGTTACGGAACCCATCTCCTCCTCTGTCTACTGACGTCTCTCTTCCCAGTAGGGTGATAACTCAAGGCAGCCACAGGTAGACGGATATCAGGTACGCGGTTCAAGTGTTCACGCCACCTCCTTCTGTGGTCTTCAATCTTCTGGTGCAATGATACAATGTTTAAATCGCGTCTACTATCCCCGTTTCTTCTCCGATCCAAGAGAGAACAACCTTGCGTCCCTTTTAGAAATTTAATTTCGGCTCCCTGAATCCTCTGTACGTACCTTTTACCAACTGTCCATGTCCCACTAGCACACAGGAATGTGGGGAACGTCACAGTTTTATAAAATTTAATTCAGATATCCTTCCGTGTTTTTTTTTTTTCAGGTACCTATAAATCGTTCCACAGACACGGATAGACCTTGTTAGCTTACTATCCCAATCAATTTTTTAGTTTACTTTTTACATAATTTACAACGTACCTTATAGGCCGTTTCCATATCCAAAATATTTTCGGTTAACCATTGTTGAAAACAAACAAAATGTTTAAACATGTCGCTCGAAATTGAATTACCCCACCGTCTCCTCCCCTAGTGCATTACCACAGTTCGACTGCCACAGACCTGCCCTTTCTAATAGTCTTCTATAAGCTTCTTGTCTCTCCAGAATACTGTAAAATCTCTTGATTCCCCACCCTGCTTTGACGGTCGTTTGTTTTGCAACATACAGATTGTCTTCCTTGACGCGTCCCAGAGTATCAATAATGATACACATACACAGTTTCCAACATGAGTTAGTAATTATTTAGATAAAATATTCTAAAAACTTTCACCCGAGACATACACGCGTAAAGGGTTTATTTGTTTGTGTGGACAGTGATTTGATTTGCAGCATACGTTTTTTGGGCTTGATACGCCACAGTACCAATAATGATATTTATTCACATTTTTCTACGTGGAGCAGTAATAATTTTGATAAAACTTTTTTTTTAAATGTTGAAATGGCATACAGGCGTAGACGCTGGTTTGTCTTGTCGTTTGTGTTGTGTTTTACAATATAAATTGTTTTGTCCATGACGTGCCAAAGTATCGGTAATGATATTTATAAACACTTACCAACAAGGAACACTAACAATAATAATCATCATTATCATTATCATCATCTGCAAGGATTAAACCAAGGATGGTTTGTTCCGGTCTCAAACAGGCACCCGCGCACTTACACACAAATATTTCACATGACATAAAAGAGAACAAAATCGTGAACACTTTGACATAACATACTTTTTTAAACATAGCTTGGTTCAAAACTTATGACTACTTTACAAAGAAAGAACAAAATCAATTTAAAACATGTCTATGGCCATCAGAAAATGTTACATAGCAGTAGTATTCCACTTAAAAGAACTTCATATCCTGTGTACTGTTGCTATATATATATATATATATATATATATATATATAATAAAAAAATATATATATGCATGATTTACACTCGCAAATCGATCCTGCCTATTCATCCGATCCTCAGTAGGCCTATCCTTCTGTGGCACCAAATTTCGAAAGCATTAATTTTAGCCTGTCTACTTTTCCAAGGCCACACTTCGTACATATAACTTTAAAAATGTTAATAACTCATTAACACGATTAATATTTACTTAATCAAACTGGAACGTTTCAAATTGATTAATTATGTACGATACGAGACAGGTATTGAAATTGTCAGGAGAGAGCTGTTCGGTCAGGATGTTGTTCGGCACGAAAAGATTGATTGAACAGGAAGTAATAATCCGTAGAGTTAAAGACTGCAGCAAAAAAGCTGAAGAACATTAATTAATTAATATCCGATAATGTAACGCAAATCGGAGCAGACAATTTGTCTGCAGTCGTTTTGTAAAAACGTGCTTCCGTACTTTTAGGTTGATTAATAATTAATAACATCACTGGATCCGTTAATGTCTACTTCCCAGTTACAGCAGTACCCGTGATGAGTAGCAGTATTTATACGCTTCTAAATGATATGTTTCATTGCAAAATATTACATATTATTAGTTTTTGTAATATACAATCACGCTAAAGACTATTGTTTTCCTAATTAATAATATTACACAGAATAACGTTATACATGTATACTGAAGTTCAAAGGACGTATTCAGTAAAATTTCAACATCAACATTAATAAACTCTAGTGGAAACATTTTAAAATAACATTTCACTTCACAAGTTAGTTGAATTTGTGTAATAATTTGTGCAACACTGACAACTGTTTGTTTTTCATAAATCGAAATTAGGCTACTTGAAGAAACACATTACGCCGCGGCGCCATGACCCCCCACACGACATCTTTCTGTTACTCGATACTTTCGTCAGTTAAACTCCATCACGCGTCAAACTCCCTAGAGGGACGGATTTTTAACCGTAGTCTATCGTCTGAAACCTTGTTTGCACTTTCTGCCGTCTTGCTAATCAGGGCTAATCTGCTAGTCACATCTCTTCTCGAGCACAGGCTCGAGATTACATGAGGACAGTCAAGTGTCCAGTTTCCGCAAGGCTCTCGGGAACTGTCCGCCTTGGTATGGTAGAATGTCGCATCGGTCGACGCCTTACAATGGCCGCCCGCGCCTATTGCCAACGTTAGAACGACTCTAAGCTTTTGTGGATGAACCTTTAAACGAACCACGGAGCCGCACACTAAGAGTAGGGTTGTAACAGGGGCGAACCTAGGGGGTGATATGGGGATATATCCCCCCCCGAAATCCACAAATGTTGGAGCAAATATTTTAAACGGGTGCGTGTTTTTTTAATGTAATAAATTGAAAACGACTGACAATCATTATATGTTTAAACAAAATTATTTAACATTATTTTATACGCTGTTAAGTTTATGTTCACAACCCTGTTGGATACACTTATATCCACAGCAATTATATACAAGGTGGTGACCCTCACTGTCTTCACTTTCTTAATTTTAACGTTCTCTTTAAAGCATTTATATTCCACAGAAAGGTATTATTAGGCTTGCAAGACAAACTGGAAGCCTATCTGATGTATGTTTTTAATTTATTTTAATGAAATTAATTAATTACAGCTATTATTTGCCTGTTAGTTTTAATTTTTGTTACGATTTTCATTATAACATAAGAGAAACAATATTCTAAAAAAACGATATGTAATTAAAAAAATCGCCCCCCCCCCCGAAATGAAATCGTAGGTTCGCCCCTAGGTTGTAAACCGCCCAAGATGATTTCGACGGATGAACTGAATGCAGCAATTCAAGAAAGAGAATTAGAAGGCACACAGTGGGTATCTCAGAAGTTTAGGAATAGGAAAATGCAAGACGAGGTTTTGAACTCATACAGAATAGAACAAGAGGAAATGTTCTGTAGGCTTATTCAGAAATTATACATGACGTATACTGACAGGCACCACCACGTCTTCACGCTGAACGCGTTCCTAACCAATTACAAAACAATGAACACAAGTGGGCGTCTGGATTATCCAACATTACAAAACGATTAATTTCTACGCCTAACTTTCTGTTATGAATAAAAACAACCCTTCTCCTCTCGGTAAACAAACTTTTGTCCAGCGACGTTTAATTTTTTATGAACCCTCCGTATTCGGCACCAGAGTCTACATAAAAGACAAAATAAAAAAAAAAAGCGAAAATTGTTCGAGTTGAGGACAATTACACTTTTTGTGTGTATTTAACAAGTTTCAACCGCCGCGTCGTCACGTTCCGTGGGCGTTTCATCTCCACCTTTTGTGGTTTTTTCGTCTCTTTTCCGTCCGTCGCTGAAGTGGTCACTTCATATATTAATGATCGAACTTTACAACACTATTGTGTTTGGTGATCTCTGTGAAACTTTTTTTAAATTAATTAGTCCAATTTAGTATGTCAAATGCTTAGTATTTTAAACTTTGGAATAATTAAAACAATAGAAAATAGTTTTATATTTAAATTTTTAAATAAGTTTAAATATTCAGAGGAAAATTAAATAGAATTTTAAAAGGAAAACTGATATTTCATAAAGAAAGAAAATTTGTTATCTACGAATCCACGAGTTGCCCACAGTGACTTCTTTTACCCTTCTTCTTTTTCTTCCTCTTTTGCTTATTATTATTATTAATATTATTGGCAGTAGAACGTGAGGAACAACTAGAAGGAGCCCCATAAGGGCGCAATAGGCTCCGTCCTGAAGTAATAGACTAAGTGGTTCCAGGATGGATATGAATGCCTGAATTAGAGGTGGGTTTTTTAGTGGGTGAGAGTCCCCACACCACCAGAGGAGGCACGGTCTCCTGTGATAGTGAATAAAGAATTTTTCCCCCTTTATAATAAAAAATTACTATTATTATTATTATTATCATTAAGTTCAGCAGGATTATGGCCAATGTAGGAGGTCCGATTGCAAGCAAGTGGCGATTATTCATGGCGGTCACAGAATCCATCCTTCTATATCGTTGCGATATCTGGGACATTGCAGTAAAGGCGGAGAAATACAGGAAACGTATGGCATCAGTACAGAGAAGAGGAGCCCTCATAATAGAATCCTCTTATCGGAGAGTGAAAGAGGCTTTTAATGGGAAGAAAAGACTGCTGTGTGGCAAATTTAATAAGAATTTAAGGAAAAGTTTGACCAAATGTTATGCTAATATAGATTATTAAACTTTCACTTGTGAAACTTTACAAAGAGTAAGTTTTATAATCTATATTAATTTAGTGCTGTGAAAAAGAAGATGAACTATAAAAACAACTAAATGTTATGTGTGGAACGTTGCTTTATATGGTGCAGAGACATGGACTCTGAGGAAGGAGGATGAGAATAGATTAGAAGCATTTGAGTTGTGGGTTTGGCGAGCAATGGAAAAAGTAAGGTGAGTTGATAACATAAGGAATGATGAAGTTTTAAGAAAAATAGGGGAAGAGAAAAGAATCCTGAAAGTAATACAAAACAGGAAAAGGAATTGTTTAGGTCATTGTTTAAGAAGATACTGCTTGCTTACAACTCCCATGGAGGGTGTCATAGAAGGAGAAAAAAGAAGAGGGCGTAGAAGAATGAAGTTAATAGATAACATTAAAATCAGAGGGTGTTACGAAGTAACGAATAGACTGGCATGTAATAGGGCAGCTTGGAGAGCTTTTACCATTTGAAGACCTGCCTTAGGGCAGAACACCAAATAATATCGGACAGTGCGAGAGCCACCAGACTTGGTGATAGCGGGAGTGATTCTCATAGACATGTTTGGCTCTAGAGCGGCAAAGCATGAAGCCAGGGAACTCGCTCTCTACTGGGAAGATCGATGAAGTAGGGAGGAGAGACGAAGATGGACCGCAAGGCTCGTATCGAACTTGAGGGAATGGATTGACGACCGACACGGTGAGGTTAACTACCATCTGACACAGTCTCTCAGTGGTAACGGCAATTTTAAGACGAAACTGGCTGTAAGCCTACACCCTGAAGTGAAGAAAAAAAAAAGAAGAATACTATTCTTTGTAGGAGAGGTAACCCTACGCCAGCTGTGTCTCCATCATTTTCGCATGAGCGGGGTAAACGTGTTGTTACGACATTGCAGAACAATCTGTGTTTCTCGGATGTCCCAGTGGAATCCGGCTGTAATGTTGTGTGCGTACGTGATCTCAACATGCGTTCGCGAGACTTTTCTAGACTTCGCCAGCCGCGCGCACTGTGTCAATGCCGCAATCAATTACGTCCTATTGTAGCGCTAATGTGTAGTATGTGGAATGTTCTGGTGTCTGAGCGGGGTATAAATACAAGGCTTCAGCGTCGCTTAGTTCAGTTTGAGTCGCGATATATTCGAGTGCGGTTCGTAGTATTGTGGCGAAGTGTTATGTGTTTTATAAAATTGTGCGGGACAATTGTAATACAATTGCGTTTTATATTAGTTGACATTTTTTTGAGTGTGAACAATTTTAATTTGATTTGTTGTAAGAGACGATCTTTTTGATTACAAACTGTTTAGTTGTGATAATTAAAGCTGGTGATTAATTGGTGTCTTGTATTTTGTTTTCCACTGTACCATACGATGATCAGTTAGACCATCGTAACAGTAGGCTATTTGTAAAAACTATGAATGTCGTTTGCCAAATTAACGTAATATAGGCCTAGTGGACGGTCTGTTTACGTTGCCAATCTAAACGAGTACACTTGAAGTCATGACGATAATTTCTATACCTGTCCGTGGTTCCGAGGCAATTAAATACATCAACCATAACACGACTTTTCCGCTTTTCTTAATAAGCTTTTCTCTCGCATTGTACGTTTCTGGACTAGCGAACAGGCGAACGGTTTTCCAGACGCGGCAAAATGTGTTCAGATTGCAGAAAATCTCCTTTCTCTATTTAGAACCTTTAGAAAAGAAAACCGTCGCTTTAATTAATTGAAGTTAATTAACTGCGTCAAATAAGAGAGAGGTAATTTATTGCCTTCAGGCGTACTTTCATCAAAGACTACTTACTGAAAGGCTCAGCGAGTCATTGTGGAGGTAAAAATATGACTGTATAAGTTTGTAAGAAAATAACGGCCCGGCGTAAAGGCAGGCTTAAATATTTTGATATAGATTTTTCTGTCAGGAACTAGGTGTAAGATTTCAAATATTATCTGATACGCTTAGCACTGACAAACCTAACAGCAGAATGTTTTTCATCTTTCTGCAACGGATTTTAAGAAAACCAAATACTTTCTGCAAGCATTTCAGTAGTAATGTAGTTAAAATTGTTTGATGCAACGGCTCTCTCCGTTCTATACAAGTATTAAAATAATAATCCTTAAAATTTCAGGAGACAAAAATTGAGATATTTTTAGATTTAGGTTTTCAGAAATATAAGGTCTATCAGGATTTATTTGAATAAATTTGTAAATTACATTTAAATATATTGATATTATAGGATATTGATTTTAGGTTGATATAAAAAATCAGTCCAGAAATAGTGTACACAACTATCCGGATTGCGAATTACTACGCCGGAGCGCGGCCGCGTGACTCAGTCTGCCGGCTGCAGCCAGCGCTCTCACTTCAATAGATTACATGTAACCTTTACCGCTCGGCCTCTCATCGGAAATTTATCCGTATATTAGGCCTATTGAGTCACTAACATAGATTTTGTTATTCAATTGATTCGTTTATTCGTATCTGTTTTTATGCAACAATTTATTTTTTTTAGAAATTTTACTGCAGCAAATTTTTTACGCGTTTTTCGTTAACGCGGTGGACGATCTTTCTGCAGGCCTCGTTTCCTTTCTGCGACAATGTCGCACTGTCGCCCGTTGTTCTGCTTTGGGGCTGACAAAAGTATTAAACTATAACAGCAGTAAGTGTGTTAGTACTAAACTGTAATATGAAAAGTGATTGAACTCTGTAAATAAATCATCGATTTACAAGCTTGTTAATACACATCTTAACAAGTCATATGGGAAAATTATTATGACAGACTGCGTTCTATCGCGGATATGTTACTTCTTGGCGAACAGGTAGGATGCAAAACGCATTGATGGCATATTTTGTACGAGAAATTTATTAAGAAAAAAAGAGAATTTAGTTTGAAAACACACCAAGCCCTTCATTATCAAAAGGTTTAGGTCGTTGGAAGTTATCACATAACGTTTCGACCAGTAAACAGTCTGTGGTCGTCTTCAGGTGTAAGTTAAACTACTACGCTACATTAAATACAAACTTGAGCCTTTTAGTTCACTAACCCGCGAGAACCGTCAAAAGAAAACTGCTGCAAAGTTAAACGTAACTATAAAAACTATATAAAAAGAACCGATACTTACTCTCCAAGTCCGCTGGACAGATAACCATACTGACGCAAGTTTACACAGCGAACCTTCTCCGTCGTTTACTACAAGAAAGCGTCTGATAGAGTAAAAGATCCATTCTATGGCACATTATGCGAATGGAGGTTTTAAAGCTAAACACCTTGTAGACGTTATAAGGAACTTAGAATATAACAAGAACCTACAAGAACAGTATTGTATATAAGAGAGGAGATTAGGGAGAGCGCCAAGGGAGTACAAGGCGATGTAGCATATCTCCAACATCTATTTTGATGACACAGTTGTTAACCAATTTAAATACAACATGGGCCACTATTCACCAAGCGCTGTCAACGGAAAGAAGGAAAGAGACTCGACTAAAATTTTATAAGGCAATGGCTGTGGCAGTGGTGTGCGGTTCTGAAACTCGGGTTCCGCCGAAGAAACATATTAATTCTGTAAAGGCGTCGAGGTATTTGCGGTCTGTAAAATTCTGCACACGAAAAGATAGAGTTTACAATGATGACATATACATACATCGTTGGACATTTTATATACATCCAAGGTCGTATTGAATATAACAAAGAGAAATCGACTGCTCGTCTGACGAGGATGCGCATGTCAGTTTGCCTAAGGTAAGTTTAGCGATATAAGTCTGTTGGACAAAGAAGTACTCGAAACAGCTGGTAAGGTGGGTGTATTTCTTTAGGACGTAAAACACTAAAGAATCAAACAAGGATTAAATTTTATAAAACAATTGCAGTGCCTACGGGTGCGAATCATGGATGCCTACATGGAAGACTATAAACCAGAGCTCAGAAACGAGTTTTTGACATGAACAATGGGTTGTACAAGACGAGGCCGTTTGCGCAATAAATGTTAGGAATACACTACAGGTATTGTCCGTAAACAATACAGCCAGAAATTTCACTTTAAATGGTCGCAACATGTGGACAGAATGGAGCACAGACGGCTACCTAAAGTAGCATATAGGTGTAGACTCTTTGGATCAAGGAATGTAGGAAGACCAAGAGCTAGATGGCGAGATATAGGCCTACTGTGAAGACGGAATATGCATTGTGCCTACTCCGAGAAGTGAAGAAGAAGAAGAAGAAGAAGAAGAAGAATAAACAACAACAACAACAACAACAACAAGGCATTCACAGAATTAATTTCAGTGTTGACTCGATGTCAAGAGTATTAAGAATTTATTATGAGTAGTGGTCAGACATGCGATAATTTAACAATATTCAACCAAACCTCCTTTCCTCTCGTAAGAATCAATACAGACCTAACCCTAAAGGCGGATGAACTGTCAAGTCAACGGTACGGAGAACGCAGCTGCGAACCACTCCATTAAAGATCCAATAGGATAGCCATTCTTTAAGAATGTTGAGAATGGTGAAGTAGTGTCTGAGAGACTGTCTAAGGACGGGAAGAACTGCAAGCCAACCAAATTGTAGGTTGAAGAAGAGGAGGAGGAGGAGGAGAAGAAACTGAAAAGTGTCGATTACAGGATACACAAGCTATAAATGGGAACTTGGAAAAAGACTGTGAGACCCGTTGTCTGGCTTATATAACAGTGTGAAGAGTTCCATTTTCGAACTAACACTAGTTGTCGACAGAATACTGCTGCAATACAACAGAGAGAAACCGAAAAACTCTAGTATTAAAGCACACACACACAAGTAGCAGCGTTATTAACTAACTTTGATCCGTGACGTAACAAGGAGGAGAAGGAGGAGCAACAGCTGAGTACTGACATATTACTGCACGTAGTTGCAGTTGTAGTTTAGAAGTTATGTGTAGTCGTCTTGCTAGCGAGCGCAGCCGGAAGCGATGCACTTAGCACTCTCGTTAGCAGTGCATATGAGAAATCAAATATAGACTCGTCTCGCGCGCACAAGTATTCCAAGTCTTCTACCATAAGACGGCACGTGAAATCAATCAACACCGTCCTCTCACACTTACATTGCACATCCTCTGAAAACTGTTCGTACACAAAGTAATGGTGCGAGAGTATGAACATTATAGAGTCCTTGCGCATTATAGAGATGCAATTTC